>JACCIC010000049.1:982500-1387500 GCA_018907035.1 Sycobia sp. Sy_11 | reverse complement strand
CGATATATATATATATATATATATATATATATATATATACATATATATATATATATTGCTTATTATATAGCACGTAGAGGTTAAATTGGACACCCACTGACAGAGACAGAAAGCGAAACTCTGAGCCCCTCGGGGAGGGAGGTCTCCGTCGGTTCAAAAGCTCCCATGCGTCTGCGCGCGCGCTTGTGCATTTTCACCGAGTACACAACCTGTACGTGCCAGTATATGTATATATACACATATATAATAAATATATAAATATATATATATATATATATATATATATATATATACAGAGATTCGCGGATATATATCTGCGCGGCTGATCGCGCGCCGGTGAAAGTGTGCGCGCGGGGCCGAGAGAGCTCGCGGCAAAGATACGTCTCGCATTTTTTTGTTTGTTTTGTTTTTGTTTTTTTTTTGTTTCGTTTTTATAAGGCTCGAATGAAAATTTCGCGCGAGAGAGCTTCCCCCGCATATTGGCATGACAGGAGAGATATCGCGTTCTCAGAGCCCCGTTGCGCCGTGGATACACACACACACACAGTGAGAGAGAGAGAGAGAGAGAGAGAGAGATACAGGTAGAGTTTTGTTTCGGAAATCTGTATAGCAGGCGTTTCGAGTGGCCAGCGCGCGCGTGCACTTGACGAGTCGGATCCGAAGGGGAAATCTGACGAAAGATGTTAAAGGTTCTCTGTTTTCGTTATTGTTTCTTTTTATATAGATTCTGATTCAGTTTCGTAACTTGTGTACATTGATAAATTTCTCTTCAAAATTCGACTTTTATTTGTGATCAAGATTTATAGTGCTGGTACTAATTTCCAATATAAACAATAGAAACAACCGAAACACGATCGATTCATTTCCTGCCTGATAAATTATAATGCACAAACATACAATGTATAATGAACGTAAATTCATACGAAAAATTGACTGATCCAATCTTAGTATAATTTTAGCTTAAAACATATAATACAAAACTGGTATACTGAACAAACTTCTAGAAAACTATGACTAATAAAAAGGTCCAAAAAAAAATATATATATATACGTGTGTGTGTGTGTGTGTGTGTGTGTGTGTGTGTGTGTGTGTCTATATACGATCTGCCATTTTGAAAGTAAAATCAAAATCTGCTTATTAAAAGAAAAAATACTGGTGGACTTGTTTTGTCTAAAGAAAAGATTCTTCTTTTCATAAGTTATCCACTGCACATCGTCAATGAATCGTTCGATTAGAGAATTCGAATAAATAATTTGAAAAGCACATTATTAAAAAATTCCTATTTATCATTCAATTTTATTAAAAATACGGTCAAGAATGAATAACAAATTCGCACTGCTCATAAAACCTTATGTCTGTCGACATACGTCTGTTACTATTTGTGTTACTATGTATTCTTTATTTATGGATATTACGTACATTATAACTCGCATATATTGTATTAAATTTTTGCATTAAATATATATTGTAATAAAATTATTTATGTCACAATTTACCATGCGAATTGTTGTGTGATCTATGTGTTCGTACATTTATTTAACGATTTATTTATTCACTGCTTTCAGAATTGTTATAGAAAAAAATGTCGTAAATTGCACTATTCCCCTTAACTTTATACGAAGAAGGAATGATAATGAATAAATCCATTAATACCCAGGACTAACGTTTCGTTCTTTAATAACGGTAATCAAATATTATCGCATAAATTTAAACAACATTCTCAGAGGCCTGTGAAAGTAATTCTACGCATTAAATGCAATTTTGACACGTAGAAAATGTATATATTCATGTATACAAACGTTATAATTGCACCGCGCGTCAAATGTGAATTTTAAAACTATTTCGCTGTTTGGATGAAACAGATTTGTTACAAGATAGTAATGAAAATACGCCGCAACCAAACGAGAAAGAACTGAAAAATTAATGAGAAGCTGTATGTATTTCCGATATTGTTCGTCCATGAATAACCGATCGAAAATTGTAAAAATGCCCTTTGAAAAGGTATTATTACGAAAAGCGTACGTTACGTTTTTCGATTCTTTTCTTCTTTCTGTTTTTTTTTTTTTGTTTTGTTATCGTTTTTCGCCCTTTTTTCGTCGATCTCCCGTGGCATTCAACGTCGATGAAATATTGAACGAGCAGCTTCCTTTCATTTTCCAACTTCGTTCCGTGCTCTTTTCTGTATTTTCGAACGAAACGAGAAAATTGCAGCTTTATTTGGAAACGCAGCTCGGTCTCGATAAAGATCAAAAGCAATTTTTAAGCCATGAATTGGCCAGTTTAATGATTCAAAAATTGATCTTCGATTCTTACTTAAATAATGCATTATCTACGTATACGATGATTACAGATGCAAAATGAAAAGGCCAGATTATTGTTTTGTTTTATTAACCCTGACTTGAGCTTAATATATTCACAATGAAATTGAAAATCGTTGGCGATGCAATAAAACAGTTGCCTACGTTTCACATTGAGGATAATACAATATCATTTTATTATTTACACATGAGGATAAACAATTGAGTAAATATATTACTCTCCTAGACTAGACTTTCAGGATATTAGTTAACTCTACAAGATTTTTCTGAGATATACGTGTTGGAAAACTTAAATGTACGGTTTTAATTACTGGTAACATAAAAATCCTTAATTTAACATAATTTTTGACACCTAAAAACACCTGACAGGTAAAAATTAATTTAATTCGCGCCAAATCAAAATAATTCACTTCGCGCGACTCCCGGCACAAACTCTCGCGCGAGCTGTAAAATAAAAAATTAATCCACGCCTGCCGAAATGTACTATTTTTAAAGAATGACTATTCGAATTCGTAAAGTCAACCGCGAAGTTATTTTCTGGGTTAATTTTAAAAACCTGATGTGAAATCGATCGGACTCATAAATGGAAAGGTACGTTAATATCAAGTCTATATTGGGATCTGACATGTGAGGAAGTGAGGGGCAGGTGCAAAAATAGCCCGTGAGTCTCATTTGGCATGCATTTCGCCTCTATCATAATAATAGAACGATTGCAAACCGACCGACCATTTTCTATTTCCCACTCTCTCTCTCTCTCTCTCTCTCTCTCTCTCCGTCTCCATGCCGGATACCATTAGGAAGGTTGTTTTCTCACTCATTTCTTTCTTTTAGTAGCATAATCGATACAATTCCGTACCTGACTATTCTTCGGAAAATTGGGCATCTCAAGCTTGCCACCATAGAATCTGAAAATGTATTACATTTAGCGTATGCAAACGACACTGTCGGCGTATTTCAGAGACGAGGCAAAATCCAATACGATTTTCATTCGAATTTCAATCAATTCGACGGTTTCTCTGGAAATTGAAGCGCTTCCGATATATTTACATCCTGAACAAATCAGTTCGCGTTACTCATAAATTACAAATTCGACACTGTGTATACTATAAAGCATTACACCTGCACGAAATTGAAAACAAAAAGTGCAATAGAATCTCTAGAGCTGCATCGGCTCGGCGCTTGCATAGACCCCTATATAGACGAGTACGCCGAATACAGACGATCCACATAAAAAAAAACAAAAGAAGCATCAGGCTTTCGATCTCGTCCTCTTTCCATCCGAACGTCAATCAGAAATTTAAATAAATTGATACATCTAAAAGCGTACCAGACCGATCCGCATCTTCTCTCCCCGTATTCCTCAGTTTTACAATATATATATCTAAAGGAAAACTTTCCACGAGCTATCCGGACGCGGAAGTTAATTAATGCCGGGGCGCATATACGCGCGCGTTCGCGTATGTGTACGAAAGGCAACAGCGACGACGCTCGTTATAATCCGCGCGTATCCCCTGTGTTTCCTACACACGCACACGCACATACACTGTCATATATATATATATATATATATATATATATATATATATATATATACATATACTTCGAGCGAATATTATATACCCGAACGCAAGTACCTGCGGAGATGAGCCGCATGATAATTTATATTTGCTTATTCGTGAATCGCGGAGCCGAGAGACGCGGCCCGCGCGGTAATTGGCCGGTGCGCGCATCTATACGATCAGGTGGGCCGGGACTCTAGCGCGCCCGCGCGCACGTGCGTTTCAAAAGCTCGCGCGTTCTCTCACGACAATTTATGACGTTCCTTGTTTTCTTCTCTGCCTCCCCTCCTCTCTCTCTCTCTCTCTCTCCCTCTCTGTCTCGATCGGAAGTGCTAGATGTAGGCGCGTCTACGCTCGCAGTCGATCGTTAGTACCTCGGAGTGGCGATCAATTTTCATTTTCAATGGCGAATGTATATGTTAATGTTGAGCTTTCGCGCGTTGTACGCCACGGCTGCGAGGGCCGTTCCAATCGAATGGCGCGCGCGCGCGCGCGATAAAAGTGAAAACATATCGAATCGATACGCGACGCTACGCGATCGGCAAACATTTTCAATCTTCGTCATTATAGCTTCGCCGTATCCTCGCAAGTTCCGCGCAGTTATTTCGTTCCTTTTTTTCGCGCACACATTTTCGCATCGACGCCGTGTGGGAATCGAACACGTCGCCATCGAGATTCGCGGGACTGCCGCTCGAAACGGAACGGCGATTTTACTTAAGACATTTGGCAATATCGCGCAATGCGAGAGCTTCATTAAATCGATTTCGCCCCCGTGCCAACGAGCGTTTTACGACTGACTGTAATGCCAATGGTCGATTCGTCAGCGCAACGACTAGACGTTAAAACAAAAACGAACGAACGAACAAATTGAAAAAAAAAAAAAAATTGAACGATTGCCCTACGCGGACGAAATTACGAAGCCAGACGAATGAGGGATGGACCCGACGGGCGATCCGTCGAACGCCCCCCCCCCTCCCCCCCGTCGACACGGAAGTTAATTGCCGCGCCGCGTCGCGCTCTCCCCCGTCCAATTGGCCGATTATAATTAGCGCTCTGCATAAACGAGCAAAAAAAATAAAAAACTAAAAAACCGGAAGGACTGGGGAGAAATACCGTCGCTGCAGAGGCGCGCGTAGCTCGCATTTTTCCGGCCGGCCGGCCGTGGCAGTGAGTCTGACGCGGGCCGATGGCGAGGACCGAGGAGCGGTGTTTTTCTCGTACGTCGAGAAAGAGAGAGAGAGAGAGGGGGGATGAGAGCGAAACACGGGAGCATCGCAGATTGACTTATCGGAGTGGAAGGCTTTCGTACTGCATAATGTATATATTTAACGAAAAGGAACGATCTGATACTTTGATGGCTGTAAGCGATGGAGATCAGATTATGTTCGGCATTGCATTCACACGCGGAATCTATGTCGGCCGAAACGAATGACTATATATCTATAAATAAATCACGTTCCCCGTTCTCTGGCGCCGAAATTTCCGATTAAGTTGCCTTTCTGTCTCTCTTTCCCTCTCTGTCGCTCCGTCTGACTCGCTTCCAACAAACGAATGAATTGCTCTTGAAAATCGGGTAGTTTTTTCCGTTCGCGCGACGGCTCTAATTGTTTCGCAGATTCTACAAGGACGGATGATTAAAAGTCGGGAATTAGAATTATGCAAAATCTCATTCAATAGGCTTGTTTATCGTTACTTAATGAACTGCATAGGAGGTTCAATCCTCGACAGTGCCATTATTATCCAGCGCGCACTATGGATTGCCGAAGCCTCGACAAATTGTTTGTAATTTATAATGCTCGTAAATCTAAAGCTCTATTATACGTGGTAAATATACACACTATAATACAAAGTCTCTATCAATCAAAGCATTTACTATTGTCCCTCTATTTGCTGCATCTATTATTCAAAAGTCGTCCTCGTCTTTCTCTCCATTAATAATAATAATAATAATAATAAACGATGGAAGACTTGAAAATAATTTTGTTCGCCATCCATGTGCAGTTTTGTGTTGTTGTCCTTTCTCTCTGTCTATGTATATATATGTATGTATGTATGTATATATATATATATATATATATATAATGTATATATGTGTATATATATGTATATATATGTATATTCCTACGGTCGATATGCATTGGAGAGGCGGGAATGCCTTATAAACCGCCCGGAGAGTCCGGATATTATCGACTTCGGCACGTTACTTCGTTCCGCAAAAGCTCGACTGTTAGTAGAGGGAGGGGGGGTTGGAAGAGCGGGAGATTTAGCGCTGTCGTAGGATGATTCATTTTCCTCATTACGCCGTGCAATGTTCGCACGCAGCTGTATATATATATATATACATATATATACACGCTCGGCTTCGTTTTCACATTCCGAATTCGAAATGCTCTTTGAGTATATTCGATAGATATGAGACTGCAAAAGCTCGGAGATTAGAAAATCCCCGTTAACATTGAGGAAAAACCGTAAACGGTCTAATTAATAATGACGATATAATTAATAATGATTAATATGATAGGATGTATTAAAACTATTGAAGTATTTTTCTTTGAACGTTGTTTTATGACTCCAGCTTTCTTCTTGCAGACTTTTTTCCCTTCGCCGCGGATAAATTACTCAATATATTTACTTTTAATAGTAAAATATTGCTTTTAACTTTCCTGCGTCGATGCTTCTGATCAGTAAAGTGTTCTATATTATGCAATCAGAGTGTAAAATGATAATTTGCGCCCGCGCGTTGATCGCTGCGACAGAGACTCGGTGAAGCTCGGTCAATTTCCTGTGATAGAATTCACAAAATCAAATTTCAATCTCGCCCATATTTTGTAAATAAAATTCTAATTTCGTAAGCGCGCTGCTTTGAAATTCCTTTATCATCGGTGCTGTGACTATTCGTGCCCAAAACACTGCCGCGCACCCTCGTTCGGCCTTGGCAAACAAACGAAATCATTCGATCCGACTGTTTCTTTCGCGCGCGCATTACTCGAGTATGAATTTCATTGGGAGTGCGCGCCGGTGATCGTGGAAAATCCGAATGGCCCGCACGAGGAACCGAGGGCGAACTTCCCAGACAACGCCGCGCGTTCGGAGACATTTATAAATATTAATGTTCCGCGAACGCGTGCCTGGCCTCGCACCGCCCAGGCCATTTCCCCCTTAATAACCAATAACCGCGTCTCGCTGCCGGCGCGGCGGGCTTTAATTGAAATTCCCACCTATACCCGCGGTGGGAGGGTGCGGAGGGGTCAGCCCTTCGTCTCACCACGAGACGCACGGCTATGCACTCTTGTACTCGTCTTAAATTACGCGTCGAGAGGTAATGCCGCGCGCGCGCGCCTGCCCTCGAACTCCACCCCACCCGTATAGCATACCTCACACCACGATCAGGGTCTTAATTTTTCCTTTCTTAAGCCTGCCCCCGCCTAACCTCCTCCCCTGCGATGTTGTACAGCGGTGTAGAATATGCCTCTTCTCTCTCTCTCTCTCTCTCTCTCTCTCTCTCCTTTATCACACTGCTGGCGGATCTTTTCACCGCTGGCGAAGGGAGATAGTGCGGCTAATGGATAGGGGGTGAAAATTAAGATTGAGGGTCGGACGTCGGTGATGGTCGAAGGTTTGCTTTTTAATTTTAAGCAGCGCTTTAATGATAGATATAGAGTTGAATATTTTACGGGCGATTTGGCTCACAGTGCGAAATTTCATAGAGTCTCTGTTGTTATGAAGTGGCTTGTGTTAAGTAAAAAAATAAATTAAAGGAAAGTGCAGGAAGGCAGAAATTTTTATGTGGTTTATAACGTGTCTGCCTTGCGCCAATGAGAAAGATCTCGTTTAGATGCAGTTACCGCAGAGCCTAAAAATAGACCATCGAGTAAATTCAGCCTGACTTTGCCGTTTTTCCCAGCTACGTATCTATATAACACGGAAAGTAAATTAAATCGAGCGAGGCTCGGGAGCGAGCGCGCCTTAATACTCAATGATTTATTGCAATCTCGAATCTCTCGCGGGGATATCGTTGCTCCACGGGCACGAAAATGCAGAGAAGAGGGGTCTCCGTCCCTTTTCGGATATGCCACTGTTCTTAAGAGTGGTTCGAAGATCAACATGGAATTTTCACCGCCCTTCGTGTTGAAAAAAAAAAAATAAAACATTTCTAACTCAATTTTTTTTAAGCCAATAGTATGTAATAGGCATTCGTAGGTTCAACACTTACACTAAATACTATTGTACTAAATTATACTTGCATGCCAACACGACTCTGTTTGTAGCAATTAATAAACTATAAATAATAAGTTCGAAAATATACATCAAATTTCTCTTCTATCATAGATATTGTAGAGTTAGGAGATACTTTTCTACATATATAAGTGTGTGTGTGTGTGTGTGTGTGTGTGTGTGCGCGCGTGTGTATGTGTGTGTGTATGTACGCGTGCGTGCGCTCGTGTGGAGAAGGACTATTAAAATGTGATTAAGCTAGGATTTTTATATTCGCGATGATTAGCTTGTAACTTATGGAAAATTGGTCCTGTATGTGACCGGGACTTCAAACTTGACACCAAAATAGTGATAAGCACAGTGGCAGCCAAATAAAAGCAAGTAAAAGAGACGACTATGTGTAGATTGCAGCAGCTATCCTCGCACACTCCAAATACAGATACAGTTAGGCGCGAGATATAGCCGTTCGCTCTGTCATTCGTACTCTGTCACGCTCTATATATGCTCTATATGCACTCTCTATATACTCTGAGACTCTAACTAAGATTCGTTACATACGATTTTCTACGATTCGTCCGATAGCTTCCCGATTGATTTGGCGAGGTGAAAAAAAAAACGAGTAGCCACAGAGCGACGCGCGCCGAAAAACAAACGTGTAACTCGTTCCATAATTCATGGCTCATCGGATGGTTGTCCAGACAATCGTAATCACTAAAAGCATTCAAGCGCCTGTTTAATTTAATAACGAAGCATAATTATATTCGTAATGGATATGTTTAATCCCTGAAATCTGTCCGTTGCGCGCGCGAAAAATCATATACTTCATAATCTTATGCACGCGTTGCCTATGCGGCCTTCTTATCACGCGATTTCGCCTTTTAACAAAAAAAAAAAAAAAAAAAAACAAAAAAAACAAAACGCCCACTTTTAAGTTCACTTTGGCAGGCAACGGTGGACGTAACGTTCCGCTGGGAAACACTGCTATTAGAGTTTCGATCCTCGTTACGCTATATATCACCGCTTTTCGAGCCCTCTTCAGTTAAAAATAGTATACTCGAATGAAAGGCCCCCTTTACTCTATCTATCTCCCACTCTCTCGCGCGCTCTCTCTCTATCTCTCTCTCTCTCTCTTTCTCTCTAACTCGGAGAAAGAAAAAAAAAGCAACGAACAAAAGGAAAAATTTTCTAATTCGTCGAGCGGGTGTGGGAGGAAGGGGAAAATCAGGCCTTTAAACTCATTACCATAACTCATGCACGCTTCTCAGAAACACACAGGCTTTATATATATATATATATATATATATATATATATGCGCCATAGCATATAACAGCCATTATACATCGCGTTTTCACCGCTCGCGCGCGGCTCTCGGGCCGCGGCTCGGGAAGGCGCACCGTGTGCACGCGCGCGCGCGCGAGAAAGCCAGAGAGGAGAAAGAGAAGGGCACTAAAGACTCCCACTTTATTACAATAACAAATCGGAACTTCTCTCGACTCGTGCATGTAGACATGGCCGGCGCGTTATATATACATATATATATATATACATATGCACATATGTGCACATGTATATACACTCACCGCATCTCCTTCCTTCCCATTCGCCCCCTCCCGCGCCGCTTCCTCGTCCGCTCTGACAAAACGACAAGAGACTCGAAAATTGCCGGGGTGTGTATATTCGCGTGTGCACATATGTGCGTAGTCGCGAGGATGAATTCCGTGACATAATTCCAGGGATGGGTGCCCGTGTACGTATATTTCTGTATGCTCCCGCGCGACAGTCAGCGGTAACGGCGGTGGGGAGAAGGGGAGAGAAGCGGAATGAGGAAGCTAAGAGTGGCGAACGTTCTTGCGCGCGCGCGCGCACCACGAGTTAATTACCCCGCGGATTAGGCGACTCTCAGTCTCTCTATAGAGTGCGAGAGAGAGAGAGAAGAGAGAGAGAGTGAGAGAGAGAGAAGCGTCGCGAGAATCGAGAATAGATTCTATGGAGGACGTTCTCTCCACATCACCTCTCCCCCTCCCCTTTTTTGCGCGCCGCCCGCCAAGTTTTGCGCCACCCGGAGGATTATTTCACCCTGCCACCCCCCTCCCAAGTTTCTCTTTAACCGTATATTAGATTTTATGAAAGACGATGATTCTCGGCGCGGATCGTTGGATATTTAGCGGAACATCGCTGAACGCGGCCCATTTATCGGGTAAGAGACGACAACGACGGATTTTCCAATGAAAATTCCGAGAAAGTCGAGGTGCGCGGCATGCGTGGGTCGCTCGTACATGCATATACATATATACAATATTTGTGCTATTAAAAATAACTGGACAATATAATACGAATAATGAAACGTAAAGTAGTCTTTGAAATTCTATGAAAATTATATATATATATATATATATATATATATATATATATATATATATATATATATATAGGAAAGTGCCACTCACGCATTGAAATCTATTATCTATTGCGCATTTAATCTGGCAAAAATGTCGCGCAATGTGACCGCGCGATCTCGGTTCATTTTCCTGAACGACGAGGAATTAGAAAAGAAACGGGCTGCTCGAACGTTTGAATAAATTTAAAAAATTGAAGACTTTATGCAATCCGGGTTTTCCTTTTCAATTATGACCACGGCACGATTTTCTTACATACGGGAACATCGTAGCCTCCCCTCCCATTTTTTAACCATAATTATCATCAATCATAAGCATCATTAACTTAATAGATATTTGTATTAAATTTCAAATGGAAATCAATTGAAGCCTGGCGTATTCAATTATATATATATATATATATATATATATATATATATATATATATACATATAACTATACTACGTCGATTGATGAAGATTAATATGTAAACGAATTAGACGACTATAAGACACGACGCTGCCATTAAATAGGCGATGTATTTATAGATCTTGGAAAAATAAAAATTAATCGTATGAAAATTTCGAAAGCTCTTGAAAATGACGAATTTTCGTCTGCAATGGTATATCTAAATTTATGCAGCGATCTCTGTTTCATTTTTTTGCGCAAAACGATCGATAGCTTGTTTAAGAAATTCGTGCGCGCTCGCAATTTATTTGACCGTCTGTATTTTAAACTTAATCACATTCGAAAGTATAAATTAACTTTAAAGATATAATGTATAACTTTGAAAATATACATATATATACACACACATATATATATATGGGTGTATATGTGTGTATGTTTGTGTCTTTGTGTGTATATCGAGCTAAATATATTTTATTTTCTGTTTCAGGTAAGTGATCGAGACTCCGAGTCAAGCTCAAATAAATCTTCGGCAACCAATTAAATATCTTCTTTCTCGCAAACTCTCAATCCCATAGAAATATACATATACATAGCCGTGAGTATCTGTCTACAAATAATTCTAGGCTCTATAAGTAAGAAGTATCAAGTCCGACCGAGGTTAATGATATACTCGTTCGATTGCGCCATAAGTGAAGAAGAAAAAAATCAGCTGTACTCGCATTTGCAATGAATATAATTAATTTCGTTCGGCATGATTACGGAGGCAAGGAAATTTCATAAGATCTTAATTGTCATTTATTCATTCGAATGAACCATCGATTTTGACGCAGTCGAGATTTCATACGTTGGAAAATTATTACTTCGGCGCACAATAGCTAAATTTATCGTTTTTCCATTCGGCATAGTCAACGAGCGACGATCATTGTTCAAATATGTTAATTTTCCATCCATTATAAGTAAGAATCGATGGCTTTTAAAAATCGATTTTATTTATTAACGTTTAGTAAATACCAATGAGAAAGGCGATGCAGTGAAAAAACTAAAAATGTCACATTTATTTTAACGAAGACATTAATCAAATTTACTTTCCATAAAAGTTTGTCAAAGTAGAGAAAAACATGACAACGTCCAGTATCCTTTCATCAAGATTTTTTTGTACATTCCTTCGTACGGCAAAATTTGTAAAAAACGAAATAGAACCAAAAATTTCAGGTTGAAATAATCAAGTTTATTTATACGATTGCTTAATTAACTGCGCATTATACCAAAGGTTCGATTACAATACTTTAACATTTTGATAGACGGTACAAACCATCAGCATATAAGAATTTTATATATTATTTATATGGGCCAAGTTCGAAGAATTTTCAATGATCGTTACATATGCTAAACGTTCAAAACCACTAATTTTTGTGATTCTAATGACACACAGACTATCCTTATTTATGATCACCCCCGTAGATGAGTCTGAAATAAAAGTTATTAGTTGGCCGAAACGCAAATTATAATTAGTAAAGTAGAATCGATTAAATTAAATTATAATGTAATAAAATTAAATTATAATTTTTCATTCAGCAAACTAACGACTTTTATATCTGATTAATAAACGAGGGTGATCATGGTCAAGAACAGTCATAAATGGGAAACAGACATAAATAGGACTGCAAGACCAATAAAAATAATTATTAGCTTATTTCAAGCAATGGACATAACTACAATAAACGTTCTATTAATTATACATTAATAACGATTAATTCGATAGCGTCGAAAGTTAATTTTAAGTATCTATCAGGAATACAAATCAAATGAATTTAAACCATTATCGGCGAAAATATTCTTTCACCGACGATGGATCGAATCTCCATGCTGCTACTGTGCTAGATGCACTCGCAAGGGAAGTCTGCAGGTACCGGAGAACCAATTGCTTTCAGCTCGATAAATGTAATAAAAAAAATCAATACCTTACCTTTTGCGTGTCAATCGATCTTCCTTCTATTGATTTTTATATGAAATTTGTTCAGATAAAATTTTCTTCGTTGATTGCTCATTTTTCCATTGTTTTTAATATTTTCTATTCTTTTTGTTTTCTTATATGAACATAGCGTTCAATAGATCTTGCCTTAATAAACTTTTCTGTAGCATATGTTTTGCACTAATCAAATTGCATTGTTATGATTATTAATCGAAAAGTTACGTTGATTATCATTATCTAAGAATTAAAGGAGTTATTGGTATTGAAATAAACGTATACAGAATTTTTCGATATAGAGTAAAAATTTTTGACTTCTGTAGTAAATAAATAAAAGATTTATCAATGCTTTTGTAAATAAATATCAAAAAGCTGAGTTTTACCGTATTTGCTAAATATACCAGCTATTGATATTTTTAGCAGTTCCTCCTTTTGTTTTCTTTTCAATAATCGAGAAATGATTTTTGAATGCACTGCTCTCCTTGACATAACTAAGAACTGATACCAAATATCCACGAACTAAGCTAAAAACCTAAAAGTAACAAAGTATAAAAAAAAAAATTTGCTCACGTAAATGAATGGCAGGTATATTATTATAGGAATTCTTGACGCTATGGAAAAGAAAATGAATCGATAGAAAAATAACCCCAGTCAATCCCAACTTGGACTAATTTCATCGATCTACAAAATACAAGAGACAATCTGAGAACTCTCCGCGCTAGAGCGATCCCAACCGGGCGCTCATCGCGCTACGCGCCGCCGTCCCGTTCCAGTAACGCGCGCCTCGACCGAGCCTTCGCCAATGCGTCGCCGGCTCGCTTCCGCGTTTCCCCCAACAGGCGCACCACCTGCTCGCGCGCCCTGGTGCGGATTCGCTCATCCCTCCGCCCCCCCCCCCGCCGCCACCCCTCCGCGGTGTGGGAAGGGCACGGCGAGAGACTCTCACTTTTCGATCGGTACGGGGCACCGACCGAGAGCACAATGGGATATCGAGCTCTGACAATGAGCTCTCCTTCGCTCCGTCTCTCGTTTTCCCCCGTCTCTGGTCTATCTATCCCGGAGGGGGCGTTTTTTGCCCTCCGTCCCCCGAGGGGGGGGGGGAGCGGAGTAGGTATAATACCACGCTCTTTCTCCGTGCAAGTGTTACGAAACGAGCGCTAATGTGGCGCGCTTTCCTTTGCCCTCCCCCTCCGCCGCCCCCCCCGTCCCACGGGCCGAGCGAGGGCATGCCAAACAGGTATAATGAGCGCGCACTGTCTATAAGCGAGCCGGGCGCGGACGCGCCTGATCGCTCGGCCTGATGTAATAATGCACACGGCGAACGAGAGAGAGAGAGAGAGAGAGAGAGAGAGAGAGTGAGAGAGAAATAGAGAAAGAGGGATCCGTACCGTTCAGGATGAATAAATGGATGTGCATATATTTATGTATATGTATATGTATTAGCCGAGATAGAGAGAGAGAGAGAGGGAGGGAGGGAGGGAGAGAGGGAGAGACAGCGAAATTTGAGATTTGCACAAAAGCTATTCTACGCCTAGTCGTTGACGAGAAAATTATTTCCTTCGTAGGAATGCATGAGCCCCTTTCTTAACGCTCTTTTTACCCGAGGACTGCCGGTGCCTACTCGCTCTATGTATATATTAGAATATGCAATAAACAACCACCGCCATGACTACTGAATTTTACGGATAAATTAATTACGCCCCTATTAGCAGTAGGCGCTCAGAGGACCATTATGATCCCCCATTTACGTACGATCGTATCGTATTCGCTAATTTCACGTGGGAGTTATCTCGTGTTCCCCGACGTACGCGCAATGTTACTTCTATTGAGAACGCAGTTACATTCGGCGAATACGTACGATTTTCCAATCCGATATATATATATATATATTTGCCGATATCCCGAAGAGACATAACGTGAGAAAGCAGCTGATTTTCGTCTTTTTTTTCTCTTCATCCTCTTCGTTTGCTTTACAGGCGCATAGGTATCTGAATAAAAGCCGCACTTGGTCGAACGCCCCAAGAGTCTCGAGCGCATATATATAAATTGAAAAGGAGTATTCTGAGTATGGGAAAAAGCTTTGCAAATTCTTCCACAAGCCCCTTCACATGTCAGATGTTATAGAGATTAATTTATGCATTTTTTCCCGCTTTATTCATTAAATATTTCAATTTCGCGGCTTCGTTATACGGCTTTGGTAAAAACGGCATCGATGTGAAATCTACAAGAGTTCTGCGGATTTCGTTGAACGCGATGCATAAACGATAGTCCGGCATTGGCCGTAATAAAAATCCGAGAACTTTTGAACTCGTCAATAACGTCGGCGTAAAATTAAAAAAAAAAAGTCGCACAATCATTACGGCAGCGCGTACGCTAACTCGCCGAACGCGAATTTCGCGTCGGCATTATCGTTTCGTCCTCCGGATGAAAAAATAAAGGGGGAAAAAAAAGAAACGAAAGAAAAAATTGATCGGAAAACGCTAACTAAAGAAATCGACAACTGTAGGAAATTATCGGTATTTGCTAACAAGGAGAGCATTTAATGGTCGGTTCGCCAAACCACTTTCACCTAGAGCACGTACATTATACGTAAGAATCAAAATTCATTTATAAGTAAATATATTAATTACAATATCTTAGACATTTATTAGAAGAAAAAATTGTCAATTAAAACAAAAAAAAATAATCCATAAAATATTTCATCAGAGAATCGTCCGAAAAGCACGATGTAAATCTAAATTTTCCTCTGAACTAATCAGTTCGAATATAGTTTTATGCTACTAAACGTATACTGATCTAGAAATATTTAGTTACCTATGCAGACAAGTAAAAATCTCCGTGAACCTTAAACGCGAGATTAGTGCCACGAGTCGACGAATTGGGAGATTTTTCATTTAATTCTTGAAAAAGCAACAAATTCTGCGTGCTAATCCACGATAGAAAAATTCTATCCTTTGTTTCGAAACGCCACCGCGCTCGGTTAAACATATAATATTTCACATTAATTTTATATACACAGATAAGTGTCCTGCGCGAAAGGTTCAGATGTCATCGTTGTATACGTATGGATATATCGATAACGCCGCTCCTTTCCCGAATCGGCGAAACCAGGCGAGATCTCGAGTCGAGCCCATGAAAGTCCGTCTTACCTGCTATCGCGATGTATAAATTACGAGAGAGAGAGAGAGAGAGAGAGAGAGAGAGAGAGAGAGAGAGAAAGGCGACTGCGCCCTCGCTCTCTCATGATAACTCTACTCTCGGTGGTATTACACTTTTGCGCCGCGCGAGAAACATCCAATTATAATATAAACCAAAAAAAAAAAACAAAACAAAACGAAACGAAAAAAAAAATGACTCGCGGGACGGACGAACGTAGGAACGGCGTTATATACACCGATCGTTACAGTAATATCCGCGGCGATAGAGATAGAGAGAGACAGAGAGAGAGAGAGAGAGAGAGATATGGACTTTCGCGAAGTCGATCGTTCCATTAAAGAAAACCCGCTCTTTCTCCCGCGGCGTATAAACGTTATATATACTTTATACTGCATATATCTATACATCTATCGACATCGCATTAGTTCCATTCCAGGGCCTCGCCGAAGATCCCCCCCTCCCCCGCGAGCCATCGTAATTGTTATACCGTAGGTGCAAACGATCTCGTAAAACCGGAGAGTTTATTGCGTAATTGCTCGGCCACAGAGGGAAGGCACGAGGAAGAGCGAGAGAGAGAGAGAGAGAGAGAGCGAGAGCGACAGCGAGAGAGGGGGGCGGCGAGGGCGAGTGTAAATCCACGGATAGGAGGAGGAGGAGGAGGAGGAGGAGGAGGAGATGGCGATGAGTCCCGTCAAAGATTTTTCGAAAGGATCGATCGTATCGTCCCCGCGCTCGGGTGTTTATATTTGCCTGCTAAAATAATCGCCTGCGCTTTAACTATACGGCCATCGCGAGCATAACGACTCGACGATGGTTTTATACGTACGAGATTAATAGTAGAAATGTTGCGGCGTGTTTCGCGTAATTGTCCTATCGATTATCTTTGCCGTTGTAAATTTAGAAAGAAAATTTCGTTTACATAATGTACTATTAATATCTGCAGCGTTCGTATCGGTTTGAATATTATTATTCTGGCAAGCTTCGAGTACAGGAAATTTAAGATAAAATAATTTTGAAGAAAAGCAAAAGGCTTAGTAATTATTAATAACAAATAATCGCTATTGGTAAGCGCTTTGAAGAAACTACAGTTCTGGGGTGGTACATAAGATGTTGTTCAATTTTTTATTGTGTTGATTGCATATGATAAAAATATTCAAAGGAGCATTCAAACGTTTCATATAATTCATTGCTGTTGTTAAATGTCAAATCAAAAATGCGAGTTCTGCATTTTCTCGCTTATGATATGAAAAAGTTAACTGATCGATTGATTCGAGTCACTGTGAGAATAATTTTATCACCAAAAAATTATCATGAAAGTAGTACGTTTTATTTCATATGTAATACCATTTTGATAAAATACCGATACAGAGAGACATTTTCATCCTGAAATCGTTAAAGGGAAACTTCAGGACCAAAATAGAGATCGACCCAAATGCCGGTTTTAGTTTTCAATGTAACTTTTTTTACCATCAGTCTTGATGTTGCAAGTATTCGATTCCATCAGTAGCTGAGCCTAAGGTTCAAATGGTCCTCAGTTATGTTCTTACGATGTTATAAAAATATATACGTGGATTGCAAGAAGCACACGACTCTGCTTTAAACCGTTGGTTCATTGTCACTGAAAAATTGCGATTTAAATTATTTAAACGAAGCTTTGTTAAATCAATCGCATAATCTGGAATTAATATAGTCATTAAATGCAAATGCAATTTAATATTCATAAAGAAGTTTCTTTTGCACTAAACTGTAGAATATTTTATAATATATGTATATAGATTGAATAAACAGAAAAATAAGTACAAGACCTTAATTAATTTTTAGTTAAGAAATATTAAATCTTAGATCTATCATCTTTTATTTTACAAATTCTTATCAAAAAACAATTAATTAAAACGAAACAAAAAGAAAAAATTAAAAGTACGTACGGACGTTTCTACTGCAGTTGAAGTTCAATTAATTTTCAGGCGTATACCTTCACCAGTTGCATTATATTTAAATAAATGCATTAATCACAAATTATTTCTAATTATCTAATTCCGGCAATATATTCAGAAAGATTGCTTTTATATAAAGTAAATTGAAAAATAAAGTTAATGAATTCAAAACAATTTTTCTTAGACGTATAGTTGCATCATTGTATGCTGATGCTATACAAAACTATTAAATGGTACTACTGAAATACTTCATTTATATAAAGACAGAGTTTAAACAAGCGATATGGTCCACATTATACATATGAATGGTCGAAGCTCGAAATTCGAAGATACTCATTAATTAATGAAAAATAAATCATTAATATAGCCCATGGTGGTCAGATTTTTAAAGTAACTTAAAGTGTAGCAGTATTAATATCATTGATTTACTCTTGATTATAAATAATTATTATGTAAGTTGCACAGTTTGCAAAATGCAATAAAAGTTCTTATGATGCTAGCTGTGCAGTTAGTGGTTGTGAAAGTATATCAGCTGACGATTTATCGGTAAATGAACGCTTTATATACAGGTGATTAGAACGATTTTTTTTCATATGATAATATATTTTAATTAATTAAATTTTATATTAAGCATGAAATTTAAGTAACAAAGGAGGAAGATTCGAAGCTTGAATTGGTAACGGAAGTCCTTGTCCCGAGACTGCGTCAAACATTCGGTATAGAAGCTCTATCTTGGCGGTATTAGGCAGTTTTTCAAATTTGAGGAATCTTTTAATAAATTCTTTACTTCGCATTATCGCCGAAAACGCCTTTTCCCCAAAAACTGAATCAATGAATTTCGATGAAAATTACAGAATCCATCGAATCATTAGAAATAGTAAACTTGACTTTTAGTACGATTAACATTGATTTGAACTTGGTCACACTTGGTTCATTTCGTACTCGTACAAAATATAATATAATCCGTACAAAATTACAGCATTGTTGCTTAATCCATATTTTACATATTGATAGTACGGGCTAACCTATAGAATGTGAAATTCCCACACGCGCACAGCTCAATTATCAATTTGTAATCTCAAATGCAATTACCTAAGAAATTTTTATTCGTTGAACTCTCACTTTCTTTTCCCTTTAAATTCTCAATTCCTCGATCGAAGCCATAGAAATTAGAGAATGACTTGTTGTTGATAAATCTGTGTTCTATTTTCAAATTTGAATAATAGTTTGGGAATTAAATTTTACAACTTTGGATGATATAGTCAACCGGTATCGGAATTTAATTTCTGTCGAGCCAAAGACTTAACTCAAATAAGGACAGTAAAACTATATATGTGTGCGTGTGTGTGTTTGATACGTAGTCGTGCATCTCATTTATTTATCGACATATATATGTATATTATATGTGGTAGAACTATAATCGATCCAGGCGAGATTCTTTACTTCGTCTCAGACATGGGGATGGTTGGAAGAGGGGGGGAAGTCTCGAATTCATTTACCAATAGCCATCTGATGGAACGTGTTAGAAAGTTAGTTACACGCGAAGAGGAGCTCCTTGAGCCACGGGCCGCGCGATAATTTTTCGTGCAAACAATGGTTTCTAATCGACTCTCCCTCTGTGGTAATTTCCACGATCTATGCGGTATTGACGCAAAAAAAGCAATAATGGATCTTATATATATATATATAAACTTTCATATATTGTATACATGCTATAGTGGTATACTTGCCGGTGTAGCGTGCAAAGAAACCTGAAATTTAACGTGTAATTCATATATGAAACATGATTGCACACCTTTTATGTTGGAAGCGTGGAAACGTTGTATAAAGTAAACGCTTCATAGTGATCCAACAATTTTACCTGCAGATCCGTTATAATCATAATAATAATAATAATAATAATAATAATAATAATAATAATAATAATAATAATAATAATAATAATAATAATAATAATAATAATAATAATAATAATAATAATAATAATAATAATAGTAAAACAGTTCACCTACCGATCGACTGTTCAATCCTATGTAAAGAAAAAGAAATCTTTTTTGATCGTGCTAATCGATTTTTGATATGATAATATCAATTCGGGAGCAGCTCATCATCTGTATGTACAGAATTATTTAAAGCTTTGTATTGCCCCATCATTTGCAGCCCCTCCCCCTACTGCCAATCTTCGGGATCCTGTTCGCCCACTGCGCGTCATCAGGGTCGTATATATAATTCAAAATTTTCGTCAACACAATATGGCTCTATATATATATATATATATATCGTCGCTGTGTATTCTAAGCGGCTCGCGGAGAGAGCGCTGATGGATTACCCTGGCTCTCTGTATCTCGCACCACCCTTCCCGAAAAAATCTACTCAGCTATATTGAAATATTGAAAATATAAATATATATATAGAAAAACTCAAAGGCTATCAGCCTCTCTGTATATTACGTAGATTTTCCGAGCTATAAAAATCACTTGCTATGAGGAAGGGACGAGAGAAGATGAGGGAAGGCAATTTCCGCTTGCGGGGCGCCCTTTCGCTCTCTCTCTCTCTCTCTCTCTCTCTCTCTCTCTTTCTCTCTGTATATATATATATATATATATATATATATATATATATATATTCAGCTTAAACTTTGCTCGGACGACTTCTATATGCATGTGTACGTATGTACGTCTATATAATGCATCGGCCGCCGCGCACAAAGGACCACCCGATGGCACGCGCGCTCCTTATCGGCTATATGCCGCGTGGGACCGCCCGAAGATATTCCCAGCGATCGTATATCTTTCTCTTACTCCGAGACGCGGGCTCGCGCAGCGATTACGTTGCATAATCGCAGAGGAGGCGCGGGCGGCGGGTGGAATGGGGAAGGGGGGAGGGGCGTCCGTCTATGTGTCGCGAGAGCCCCTCGGTCGGCGGGCGAACTTATAGATCTGTACAGTGTATGTATATAGAAAGTGCACATTGAGAAAGCGAGAGCGAGCTGCGCTCGCCCATAAATTGCCGTTGTCTCTCGAGATTTTAGAATTGCACGCTGTGTGTCCTTTTATGTATATATATATATATATATATATATATATATATATATATATGCATCTGTATCATATGTATGATTATGGTTATATGCACGCAGATATATATATATATATATATATATATATATATATGTGTGTGTGTGTGTGTGTTGTGTGTGTGTGTGTGTGTGTGTGTGTGTATCTATATGTTTGCATACGCTTTGATAATGTTGTGCAGCAGAGAGTGCGCGAGAAAGATAGAAGGAAAGAGTACTGAATTTAAACTGACTCGGATGTAGTATATATGAGGGGGGGGGGGGAATTCGGCAGGCGGAAAGTAGGTTAAGGGAATTTTTCCCCCGCGAAAAGGATTTCTGGGCGAGCGCGCGCGTCTCCGTCTCTTATTCTGCTTTTGGCCCGTATTTTCTTTTTTGCGTCGGTATCCGCGGGGGAGATTACATATGAGTGCTTGGATGAAATTCGTGCCGAGTAGGAAGCTTTCGCGGAAATATTAGAATATAGAAATGTATATTAGATGTGTGTATATATATATATATATATATATATATATATATATATATATAGAAAAATGCAGAGATATAACAGAAATGCTATGGTACGCGTTGCAATATATGTAAATTAGGATACCGAGATGCACGCGAATAGATAAAATTGATTGTCATTAGAGGGACCAAGATGTAGGAAAGATTTATTGCCAGATCTAAATTTTATTTTCGGTAAAGATTTTTGAGATATTTTACTTAAACTACGGTTGGAAGGAACTTAAATAAGTCAACTCACAAATATTATTATGAGCCGTACAGTCTCTATAAAATAATAGAGTAAAAACTGTCCTTGTTTATGATTACCCTCGCAGAATAAAAAATATGAGTACTTTTAATTATAAACTAATAAAAATAAAAGTAATAATTATACTATTGCCAATGAGTTAAAGTAGTAGTATATTCCATACTTACTCGAAATTTCTTTACAGAGCGCAATGTATATTTAAAACAAAGAATTCGTTAGAATTAGTATATAATACACTGCTTTATCACTCAATTTTTAATGACCAATAAATTGTTGCTATTACAATGGATAAATTGTTGCTTTACATTTTATCCAAAAGTTATCTAATATTTATTATAAACATCGTTTCCCCATTTGATAACATTCTAATAAAACATATTTGATTTCGTTTGTACATTAAAAAAGTTCAGACAATTGATAGTACCTTCTTCTCGCTAATCCATGTCTAATCCGTATCACTTTATTTGTTCACGTTCGGTACTGAAACTATTGCGAGAACCCATCGAAAACGAATGCTCAATCCAATCATGCGCTTAAAAGGGTACTATGTTCGGATAAATATTCGCTAGAACCTAGTAAAAAATTTTGCTCTATACACAATATAGAAATTTCGTATCACAGAAAGAGTATCCCAAGTATTTAGGTAATCTTCAATTAAGTTCAATAACCTAATGACTTAATAACTTAACCCACGAATTTTTTTTCGTAATTTTTTTATCGGTTTCAATGACGCGTATAATATTCGAGAATCTTATTAAAATCTAATGTCGGAGCGGGACTTTGAGATTACACTTTCAAGATAGGTATTGGATATTTTCCGAACACACTTTAGCTATCCGTAACGCTTGAAATATTCACTCTGCCGTACCCTGCATTTTTAATGTGATATTGTAGCTCATGCAATAATTTCTGCCTCCACAAATCAGTTTTATTTTCTCGAAATACATATCTATTATATATATATATATATATATATATATATATATATATATATATATATATATATATATATATAGATTAATGGCGTTCATAAATCTTGAAAAAACCATAGAACACCACAAAACCGGCAGACAACTGGAGATATTAGAAAAATTTCGTATAATAAATACATCTTGATACCCTAAACACGTTTTTACTCAAATGTGTGTTCTTTAAATCTGCATACGAGGTAGCTCGTTCCAATTCGTAAGGCCTGATTAAACATTTTTATTGTATGTTCTTAGATAGCTTATCGTAATACCCACGATTTCTATGATCGATAAATAATGTAATTTTACTAAGCAACTTAAGATCAATTTTTCCGACAAAAAACGGGGGGGATGGAAAAGTTTACTAATGAAGTCTTGGATACTTCCAAAGAAAAATATAAAAATAACGAATATAGAAAACATGGATTGTGCATACATATCGTGCACCACTATTTTTTTGAATCGTGATTTATCAGTTCGTCGCAATGAATTTTCTTAGTTTAATTAATTCAGTTTTCAATTGACGAAACTGGAATGCACATTGTATAATTTGATTTTAATTAGTCCCGTTTTCAATCTAATTACTTCTAAGAGAATATATAACAATCAGTAATATTGAATGAATTTAATATTACTTTTTTCAATGATGAAACTTACTTAATGAACATTACAAGAAATAACCAATATTTGTTCAATTAAATTATTACATATCTATCAATTATACAATTATTTGTTTGATCAATTGAAGAGATTTGTTTTATTAGTCAACTGGAAACTTTCCTATAAAATTAAATGATGCTCGACTGAAAATGTTTATATTCACTATCTACAAATTTGACAAATAAGAACATAGATGTCGATTTTTCGTTCGTTCTGCCGAAGAAACACTTTACCATTCATGTCCGTTGGTGAAAATTGCGATACCCCCTCCCCCTGCCACTACAGTAATCAAATGCCATCGTCCATCAAAAAATTTGAGGGAGTTCCCATATATTAAGGTAAAAATATTACTTTCACATCCATAAATATCATTCCGTTCGATTGCCATTGATTCCACGGGACTATATATGTTAAAATGACGCGAACGCGCCCGAGTGTCTAATAATAAAACTAGACAAAGCTTATGGTCTTGAAATGCACGACGCGTTACTTTCTCACTATACGCTCTATCATATATATATATATATATATATATATATATATATATATATATATGTACACTCGCTCGCCGCGCATACGCATGAGCCCCCTGTATAACTATGCCAGGATAGCGGCTATATAAATATATATATATATATATATATATATATATATATATATATATATATATATATCTGACGATACATGAATAAAAAAGCTGTCCGTGGGAGAGAGATGCCAATGTTTCGCTTCGATGAATCGATCTATCCAGAAACAATCTCTGCCAAACTAGTTTGCTGGACTTTATTTCGCACCCAATTCTTATTCTGATACTCACTCTCCCTCACCCCCCCTCTCTCTCTCTCTCTCTCTCTCTCTCTCTTTCTCTTCCTGTCTCTCGATAGCTCATTCACTATCTTGTAGTTTAGGAAGTCAGTTATGGATCGATAGTCCAGTCCTTATCTACGAAACTCGCGATCGATTAGATTAGCTAATCCAATGCTACTGCAATGCTTATATACGTCAGAGCGATCGTTGGTCTTTGAAATTTCGACGGGCGCAATGGCAAATGTTTATCGATGTTCCCATACGTATAACGGATTAATCGACTGCTTGCGAAGCAATCTTTTTAATTTATTGCACAGCACTCGTTCAAAGCTCTTATTTCTTTTTTTTCTTCTTTTTCTTACTTGCTACTCATGTAAGGGCGTAGGAGCGAAACCGATGCGCCAAAATTGAAGCGCAAAACTCTAGGATTATTAGTCGCGATCGAGGGGAAAATAAAGAACTTGAAATTCTATAATAGGTTTTTCGGTCCTCGCTAAAGTTGGAAAAATTACTTTTTCTCTTTACGCATTCGTGAAACTGACACACTGCGTTTCGATCATTGTTAGCCACCTTTGTCGAGAACTGGTAATGTCACCCGGTGAACGATCGTAAAATCTCGCCTCTCAAAAACTGCCAATACCATTCTTCGGACGGTCTGTCCTATATTCGAACTTTATACGGAACATTCTTCTCCGGGAATAATTGGAAATCCATCAAGCTCTGTAAGAAACATCTTTTAATTTCTATCATAATTCAATCTCTTCGGGTTCGCGCGATTCGTGGCACTCGTCCAAATATCCTGACAATGGATAAAGCAATATTTAAGAGTCCGGATCATTATCGTTTCACGACGGTTTATAGAAAAAGTTTTGATATGAAACTGATAATGCAAGCACTTTGTTAGCTCCTCGAAAATAGACTTCTTCGGAGACAATAGCCAAGCGTTTCGATGTTTAATCCAAGTCTCACGTTTAAGGGTCATTTTTGATTAAAGGCTTTTCCAATCTTTGTCGAGATTATTTAGCCTACTTTAGTGTTTCAAATGAAATGTTTGTTTTTTTCATAAATAAATTAGACAAAAAATGAATACGGCGATGACAACGACATATGCCATATAATAGATCGTAGAGAAATGATTTACTTAAGTATGTCCAGTTACTTTACTTTGATATATCGTTCAAAAGAATGAACGGATTATATAGCAATATCTAGAAAATAATAGCCACGAACTGGGACGCTTGTACGCGCATACACGGAAAAATGATCGAATCGTGGACACAAGGACGTCGTGGCCGAAGTCAACGTACTAAAAAATTGCACTTCAGTATCAGTTTTAGTATCAGTTCCCAGACCTGTGTATATGTACAACTGTGATTTTCCCGACTTTTTAGATCGCTGGTTAGTGCCGACTTCATTTTCTTAAGCCTAAGCTCCGTTTTCTGTAACGAGAGCTTTGACGAATTATTAGCTACGTTGGTAATCGGCCTTTTAAAAACCTCTAGACCAACGTTCTTTTTTGACAATCCAATTCAGATCCTTGGCTACGAGTCTCGTGGCGCGCTTCATACACTCGAAACATCAATTACCTATGCCCGCATGATAATAGCTCTCGATAGTCTCTACTATATCCGAAGTACCAACAAGGTGATAACTGTCTAATGAAATTTTCTTCACTGTTCCTGTGTCATTGTCGTTCACACCGACTAGATGAACGACTAACGCGTCTATAGATCCTAAAGGACACCACTGCAAAAATTTTCCTCGTTACCATAACGGTAATCGAACGCGCCAAGACTAATCCCGTCGCTCGGTCGATTTCACGTCGCAACTAAGCGGCCCTGATACGGACTATCGAGCGCAACGTTCCAAGATAGCTGTACCAGAAGATAAAAATAAACTTTACCGTTTTCGATTTTACGCTGGCGCGTGCGAGCCAGCGCGTTACGATTACGCTCGACACTACGGAGCAGTTGACATTTTTACGGCTCGCGAGATTATTCGTGCGAGCATAGCGGCGAAGAGAGTCTCGTGAGCGATAAAAAATCGATCTCCCAACACGGGCGTCGAATCAGGTTAATAAAATCGGGGATTCGGTCAAATTCTAACGTATAGCGGAGGCCT
The DNA here is from genome assembly GCA_018907035.1 of Sycobia sp. Sy_11. Lineage (NCBI taxonomy): Eukaryota > Metazoa > Arthropoda > Insecta > Hymenoptera > Epichrysomallidae > Sycobia > Sycobia sp. Sy_11. Next base: position 1,361,175 of record JACCIC010000049.1, on the reverse strand, counting down.
GACTACATATAGCTAATTCCCATATACAACGTCGATGCGCGTCTCTTCGAGTTCGTCAACAAGTTCCACCCACCCTTTTAGGGCAAAAAGAGCGAAAGTCGACGTACGCGTCTCTATATGCCATGGGGCGTGTGCGCGCTCCACCGCGCACTCGGTGCAAAGAACAAGAGCGAGAGTGGTCGTTTGTGTGTGTGTGTGTGTGTGTGTGTGTGTGTGTGTGTGTGTGTGTGTGTGCGTGTGTGTGCGTGTGTGTGTGCGTGTGTGTGCACATATGTGTACATATACGCATAATAGAGAATTGGCCGTCGCGCGGTTGGTCAGTCCAGCGCGCCGCCATTGTTGTTTACAAGGATCGGAGCGCAGGGGTCGGACGGACGGCTCGGGAACGGCACGCGGCTCGCATAAATAGCCCGGTGGCATGGCAGGGGGGTGGAGTGACCGGGGGGGCGCAATTGCGCATTCTCCGCTCGCTCGCGGGGGCGCATAGAGTAGTCAGTGTGCCGCTGGCGCACGCGAGCGCGCACGCCCAGGTATGCGAAGGGGAGGAGGATGAGGAAGAGGAGGACACGACCTCCCGCGGCTAAGGACTGCGGTTTCCTTCTCCCGCCGCTTCTTATTCTTCTTCTTCTTCTTCTTCTACTTCTTGTTCTTCCTACGTCGTTCGTTTGCACTCTCGAGAATGATTCCGTATAATTCTATATAGAGAGGTATATGAGAGGTCTGTTATATTGGCTGCCTTTGAATTTGTTCGATTTTTTTCCCCAGGACGGAGCGAGGCGGGATCCTTTCATCATGCGAGGTGTTTAAGAGGATGGTTCCTTCATACGAGTTCGATTTAGAAGCGCGCGCGCGTGCGCGATGATGTTGCCGGATAAATAAAATTTCCTTTAGTACGCTCCATTCTTTATAGTTTGCAGATTTATGTTTCTGCGTCTTCGCCCCGGGGCTGTTCGGAACTGTACAGTAAATAATCTCATTTCAGCGATCGGTACGCGATAATTCATCACATTCTTTACTCACAATACGGCGAAGTAGCTCGTTTGCGTGAAAAAAAAAGTTTGATAAATTTGAGCTCTGTATAAGTGCAAGAGGCTCTCGCCGAAAGCGCTAAAGTAATTATATTAGCGAGATGTCCAGTGCGTTATTAGATTGTCGTTCTTTATATATAATTTTATAAAAAAAAGGAACTATAACGCATATATTCACTAATCTTACAAGAAAGCAGAATGTTATTACGAATTAGTATTTCTCTCTGATCATGCAAAACGTCAAGATATATATTATATATAAAACGTTTAAAAACAAATTTATCGACTTTATATTATCAAAAAAAAAAGGTAAATAATATGCATCGCTATTTACTATATTTATCGTTTGTTATTAAAATTTCAAGAGATTAGCAAATCGTAGCTACCGAAACCTTTCAATTTTTTCTATGTTGCAATTTCTGAAATCTCTCCGAAAGCATAGCTTTCCAATGATCAGTCATTTATAATTTCGATAAAATAAGTAGATAATGTTTGATTAGATATCATGTAATATTTATATTACATGATATCGTGTACCAATGGTAGTGGTACATATTGAAAATCAACAATACAGTAATTATGTAAAAAAAAATTGGTTATAATATGATGACTAAAAATAATCATGATTATGTTATCTATGTGATAAAAGCTTTAGGATCTTTTACAAAGCACCCCACCAATTGAATTTGTTCAATGGATCATAATAATCAGAAAATTTATCCTCATATATAAAAGTTGAAAATTATTGGAAAAAGGATTTTCCACCCGCATTAGAGTATTAAGCAAGCCTCATTGGAGAGTGATTGATTGGGAACAAAATAGATAATTCGACTTTCCCTTTATCAATTAAGTAATTTTCTCGTCGACTCGTTAACCATTTTTATCGAATTGGATTATTTGGTTATTTGATTTACTCCATGTATACTATTACATGGCAATCTTAAACGAAAATATACGAGCTGTCAAATTAATTGCCGAACAAAAAATAACCTCATTAACGTAAAGACTACATATATATATAGAAAATGTTTGAAAAATCATACTCTCGCCAATTAATCCCGGCAACACTATTCGATTTAAAATACTCAAACGTTGGATATATATAGTTTTTCGTATGTGTATTAACTCAGTCTATCTACATATTCTTGGAATTTCAATTCGTGAATTACCTGTCCCCGTTAATATATCGCGTATATGGTCGTGCACACATGCGTGCTTCTCGGACTCCGTAATTATTTCTAGACCGCAACTCGTTATATATATATATATATATATATATATATATTATATAGAAATGTGAAATGAAAATTAAATCAATATTAATTAATCAGCGACACAAAAGTAAGAAAACGAAAAAACGATAATAGTTGAACGACAAATTACGAAGGGACAAACAACAATTTGTAAAACCATACTATAATGCCATAAGGTTCATATAATTTTTATTTAAACATCGACAATTCCGTAGGTATTACATTACATCAGAGCAGGATCAATTTTATTTTTAATTAAAGACTCTATGTAGGTGTTCCTTAGTTGATATATAGTATAATAGACCAGATGATATGTTATTATCGTTATAAAGCACATGAGATCTAAATAGCTAATATATCAATGATACAAATTATTTATAATAACCTAAAATATTTAATAAGAATTGTTAAACAGATGCCAGTGTACATACCTAAACCTTAACGAAGCTCTATCCAAAATTCCTATAATGTATCTGACTTTATGATTTTGGGCGTAAAATTTTTTTTTAATATATTCTTAAAAGCCATCCAGGTCTTTTGGACGTTTAAAAATGGAATGTTTCAACCAGAGAATAAATTTAGTCCCTGGATTAAAATGTTGGTTCAAGAAAAATTCTCCGATTAATTCATTTTTTACTTATGATCCTGTGACTTCCAAAGATATCAAGGTAGTTGCCCAAAATCGACATAATGGGATAAAAAATTATCAAAACGACTGATAGCATTATCGCATTACAGATGAATTATTTTTTTGTGCCTGCGTAACGATTCGATCAATTAATCTCTAATTGACATCCAATTCGTAGTCAGCAGCACCGGATACTCTCGCGAAACACGCTGCGCGCATGAAATAAAATACGTACGAAAATGCATAGAGAGGCGAAAAGCCGACGAGCGCCTGGCGCGCCGGCTCAAATGCGCTTCGACTCTCCTCGCTTGCGCCTCGCGCAGTTTGCTTAGCGGCTGCACCTGCTCCCGTACCCAGCGGCGGCGCGGCAGTGCCACGGGTCTCGAAAATAATTTCATGCTAATCGTATGCTTTACATATAAGTGTAAATATCTATATATATATATATATATATATATATATATATATATATATATATATTTGCATACGCCGCGACGACTGACGATCGTATTACGCATTAATTTTAATTTCTCGTCTGATGTAACGTTTTATATAATCGATATTATATGTAAGTTAGCGCAATACAAGTAGGGTCCCATTCCTTCTCCTTTAAAACGCGCTTTAAATCGTTCCGTTTTTGTTATACATGTCAATTTCCCCCTGTCTTTTTATTTTCTTAGAAAAGAAACAAGAAGAGAGAAACAAAGAAATTGCTTGATTTGAAACATACTTTTCGTTATGTAAATAATTATAACTTTCCCGGTATATATATATATATATTAAAGTTGTTCATTATGACTACTTTATACACATTTTTGCATGCATAGTTCTGTAAAAAGAAAAGAAAAATACAAAGCCATGCTCAAGAAAAATTCTAGACGACTTCAAAGCGAAACCCGGGCGACGTTTGCGCGTTTACATACATATATAAGACAGTCCGCGCGAGCTAGGCTCAAATATGTGAACGAATCTACGCCCTGTATATAATGCAAATGAATCTACGCTTCGCCTCTTCCCTGGCTTTCTCCAGCTATCTGGGCATAGTAATATCGAGAGGGAAGGAGAAGTAGAGGTAGCGAGAGAGAGAGAGAGAGAGAGAGAGAGAGACAGAGAAAGAGAGGGAAAACAGTAGTGGACTGTCAACGGCCTCGACCTAGGCAGAGGCACGTGAGTAGAATACAGAGAGAAATAATAGAAAGGGAACGAGAGAGTTAGATAAAGATGGAGAGAGAGAAAGAGAAATAGAGAGATAGAGAGAGAGATAGAAAAATAGAAAGGACGGATGGAAATAAGCAATAGAAGGAGGTTGAGGGTGATAGAGGGGAAACGAAAGCAAGCCCCATACGCGAGCTGAATAAATTCAATGGAATATAAATTCAATATATATGTGTATGTGTGTGTCGACTAGTACAGAGTGCGCATCCGTGCGTCGCTAATGAAAGCTATATAGTCGCGAAAGAAACGGCGTATTGGTCGTTGCGCCAATACGCTGCCAGTGGATTATTTAGGCTAAAAAATGGCCGGAATCTGTTCCAATCGAAGTTATATATGGAGATGCGGGAATAGAAAACTTTTCCCAAGTCCCGGGCTGATGTATAGGATAGAATGAGGTCTAAAAAATCATAAAGTATTTAGAAAGGCCTAGTCTTTACTTAAAAAATCTATAGAATTAATAATTGATATATTATATATACACTAAAAAATATTCTATTTTTAGAGATCATCGGCATTAATTTACATGTGCTAAATACGTATTCTATTAATAGACATTAAAGAATTCAATTTACTGGCATTCCTATTAAAAAACTATCAATCGACATTCATTCTTTTGATCATTGCAAGCTTATTACTTCATGAAGTAATTACACAAAACAATGCAGAGTTTCTGTGTAAATTAGAAGGATCATAAATATTTTGATGACTTAAAACACACAATTGCTCACAAATTTTTGAATAATCTAATTAGCGCTTGTAAGTTATGCGCATCGTTAGAAGCTTAAGAAATTATATACTTATTTACTTAACTGCTTTAAAAGCTGGAGAACCATAGTGTACGGAAATTTTTAGTGATAAATTGTATTTTGTAATTAATGAATTTCAGCTGAAGATTTTCTCTTTTGAGCATTTCCGACGCATAAATAAAATAAGATGGACGCGGATAGTTTTTGTTTCGACTACTCTTAAATACTTCAAGAATTTCCTCTTGTTAATGTGGAACTTTTTAACAAACCTTCCTTAACAACTTCGCTATACTTAGCCCTCATTAATTTTCAACCATCAGCTCTTTTTTTTCTTACAAAGAATACGTCAGTTACTCGTGTTGGCGTTTCCTTTTTCGCAAGTTTAAGATCTACGAAGACTGGGGGGGAAGCCATTATGCCCAAGTCTAAATATGTTTCAACAAGTTTCCGTAATGCTCTCGCTTTTAATTAGTTCGGCATTTAAAATAAAAAAAAAAAGAAGTCCCGAGTCCGATCGTGTAACATTATTGAATGTGTTTTTTTGTTATACATACATACATATATATATATATATATATATATATATATATATATATATATGTAATTAGGTATTAAGTTTTTGGAAGCAATTATTGAAGAGTCATTGCAAGAGCATTTATAAAATTTGTAATAAATACCGACATTAATACTGTTTTTACATCTAAACTTTTTCACAATCAACTTAATTGAAGATTTTTGTTTTGCTGAATGTTGAAGCTGGTTTGCATAATTGCTTCATCAGGTTAGGTTTTTGGTGATATTCCAATTTAAAAGTACGGAAAAGATATATTTTTAGGTTATGTATAATAGGTTTCTAGACATTTTTTGTAGATTTATATATTTTTAGGTTTGTATTTGCTGCGAAATGTCGCTGATTTCGAATGACTTTTCTTCCCCTTTTTTCACTTCTTATTAACTGTAAAATAATTCAATCAGTCACCGTACTCAAATAATTTAAATTCGATAAATCACGCGATTAATCTCACCTTTTGCACGGAACCACCGGGGGAATGGAGGGGAGTGGCAGCCCCTCTAGAGAGAGAAAAAATTTAACAACCGTCCCTGTCCCGGGAGACGGGATATGCCATCTCGCCCCGACGCGCGCAATAACACCTCGATCGTCCCGAGTTTAACGACCCCCTGCTATTCTTTTCTAGCGGCTAGATTTCCCCTTCTACGGCGCATTTATGTCGCAGCGAGCGTCTCCGCGTCCCACAGTTTTATGTACGGATAGTCCTGATTTGCTTCCGCTCGTATGGTCGATTTGTAAGAATGTAAGAACGACGGCAGGGAAAACAGACGAACAGACGAACTGTAAAACAAAGGGGACATTTCTTTTTTATAATGATTCGAGGATATATATATATATATATATATATATATATATATATATATATATATATATATGGTTATGGAGTATAATTTAAATTCGATTCGATTAATCTCGCTTTTATAACGCACGCATTTCCGCGTATAGAATTAATATCAAATTCTTTTAATTCTTATCGTACTTTATATAACGGACTAAGCGATACAAAAGCGAAAGAAATAATTTCGCTAAAAAAAATCCATTCTCATCTGATTTTTCCAGGTATACTTTCGTTTTGTAAATACTTACTTGGACTCCCGTATCAAACTAATTTTAGACAATTTGAATAGCGACGCAGAAGCAAAACTGGCACAATTTCATCAAGAAAAATATTTCATATTCCATATCTATAGATATAGTTCTAAGGATTTTTCGAATTGAAAAGAATCTTATATATATATATATTTCGAATTGAAAAGAATCTTATATATATATATATATATCGTCACGGAAGTCCAGTCCTAGTTCGCATTCGTAACTTCCTGTCCATTTGCTCTCGGGCATGTCACATTTATTCGAATAGTCGAAATGAATCGAACGAAACATTTCGATAGACGAATTTTTAAGTCATCGATCCAAAAATTCCCGATGTGATAAATCAGAAATGCAGCCGTGCTAGAAAATTCGTCAGGCTGGTCGCTTTCGATCGCTCTGGACAGTTACTAGATCTAAATATGAACAGCCAAGGAAAATCCATATGCAGTAAGTTCGACAGCCGCAATGTACCTCTCTGTGGATGTGAAAATTTTCTATTTCACGAACGTATATATATTTAAATACCATGCATTCACGCATTCAATCCGATTCGAAAATCATCTCTCGAAAGCTCGCCGACGATGCGTAGCACTGCGTGCTCTCTGAATCAGTTGCCGGATCCCTAAACCGAAAGGAATTGTCGTTGTTCTACTCGATAGTAATGGATTTTCCTTCTCCCTTCCCCCTCAACCTTTCCATTTATCGCACAGTTTTTAAAAATTGAACGCTACATTTACGATTTTAGACTTTACTTGAGGGTAACTCGTATTTTTTTCATAAATCAATTATTTCTTTATCGGCGCAATATGACTGGCCGATGATAGCCCGCATCAAATATGAATTTACGATCAACGATATTTCAGGCTTCTAAATAATTTTGAAGAAGAGCTTTGTAGAAAAATTGATTTAAGGCTTTCCGATCGTTATCCATAAATCATAGTTTTTATTTATTGTTAATTTTGACGACATCAAGCAAATAAATCTTATCGCAGACTTGGAAGCGAATAGCTTGCCTGTATGGATGTCAAATGTCTAAAAGGAAAATTATTTTCAGTACCGTTATATATCTTTTATCCAGAATTGAGATATCTTTATTATGAAAGATAGGTGAAAGTGGTAGGGAGGTAGATTAATAATTTATATATTAGAGTCACATTATCTATATTAAAATAAATTTAATTTTACGCCACTTGATTTAAAAAAAAAAAATTTCAAAACTGATCAATCCAAAGAATAAATCTAATTCGTCCTATATTTTATATGCAATGAAAGCTTACGAAAAAACATCGAATAAACAATTCTTCTTTATCGATCGTGATAATGACCGGCACAGATGCATATAATACTTTGGGAACGATCAAACGCGTTCCGATAATTTTATATCTCCAAGCTGTCGGGCCTATACGGCTGCTGTTCTCGAGGACGCGCGGAGAGAAGGACGAGAGATATATATAAAAACAAGTACAAGGACTAAGCGCAATTATCAGCCGAACATCGTGGCGACATCTACCCCTCCCCTCCTCTCTTTCGCTCTCTCTTGCTGTTCGTGCCGCGGGGAGCTGAGAAAGAAGAGTAAAGAGGCGGTATAAACAGGGAGAAAACGGATGAAAAAAGGGCTCAGAATCCGAGAGAGCGAGAAACTCGTGTCCGCAGTTATATATATATATATATATATATATATATATATATGCACGCGCCCGCGACTCTGGAGAGACGGAGAATCTTCGACGCAAAAAGACACAGCGGCGTCGTGTAGGACGCGAGCGCAAGAGCGATACGTCGCGGAAAATCTCCCATTAGACGAGCTCCCAGCGCTGCGCGGCTTCGTTAGTGGATGTTGAGGGGGGCAGTGATCGGGGAGGGGAAGCGGTATCGTCGGAGAGCAATCGCGAGCCGTCGCACCGCCGGGAAGCGCGAACGCGTATATATATATATATATATATATATATATATATATATACAGATATACGCGTACGCTCGCGCTGTAATGGGATTCCGAAATCAGTAATATATACGCGTTTGTGTACGTGTGCGCAGAGCCGCCGTATAACGAGCCCCGGCGTCGGCGCTTTTGCGGGCGAGTTGCGCGACCTCTAGCAGAGGCGGATTACACGGCGATGCGTGACGCGAGAACTCTCGTTTTTGGGCAAATCGCGCTCGATCGGCTGGCGTGCCGCTGGGGTTGCGATTGGGGATAAAAAGAAAAAAAAAACAAGAATCAACGATAAAAAACGTGAGGTCCGAGCCAGCGAGAAAACTCGTTCGGTGTCGATTCGACTGGCGGAAGAGAGGGTCGTGACGTACGCCGCGCGGCAGGAAGAGACGCGCGCCAATCAGCTTTGGGCTTTCTTTATAAAGCGACGACGGCTAGTTTTGTCCATCCGGGCATTCTGAAATTGAGAAAAATATTTATAGTCGAATTTGGTTACTAGGTAAAAAAATTCTAAAGTATTACTAGATGTAATAAAAAACTTTCTATTTAGATATTATTTTAGAAAGTGAATTGCCTTTATACTTTATATAATTATATTGTAGTGTATAATTGCGAGAAAATGAATTTAGTTAATTAACTCGTTAAACATTTACACTGAAACGTAAGCTAATAAAATAATAATGACAAGAATAAAAAATATAAAACGATAGTTTTGCAATTATCATTGTGAAAGGAACCAAGTTTTATTGTATATTTTGTTTTAACATTACTTTTCTATTATATTATTTTAATTAACAAAAATGTTTTTTTTTTCGGAAAGAAATTTTTAGTAAAATTCATAGTAGTTGAGTGATAATTCCGGCCTGACTAAATCCGTGGTTAGACTACTGAAAAAAAGCACCGGAGCATTCTAGATCATATACTATCTATTCTGTAAAATTCTTCGAGATAAAGATCGATTGAGAATCTCGAATCTACAGTGGACTTAAATTTCTTTTCTTTTCTAAAATTTCATCTCTTAATTATACGTGGTATACCAAAATGAAAAGTTATGAATAAAATAAAATAAGAAGATGATGTCGAATACAAATGTAAATCTATATTACATTACTCATATCTTCTAATTCAACGATTAGCATTGTTTCTTCTATCAAAATATTAGGAGGTAAAAATTAATCTTAAAAATTTGGCACTAAATTACGGAAAACTTTATATCAGCTGGCGGGACAAAAAAAATTAATTGACTTATCGCGCAAAATAATATACCTAAAGAAAACTATATTGAATTCAGAATTTGAATACTTAATTCAAAGCAAATGAACCCACAGAGAGAGATAGATATATAGATAAATATTCCTTTGTATCCAAATCAAAACTGTTAAATTCCATAGAAGCTCAATACAAGAAGAAAGTTCTATAATTATTCCAGTAAATAAAATATAAACACAATGAATATACAAGTAAAAAAAATACAAAAGCATACAAAAGATCAAAACATTAAAGTAGATATAAAAATCTAATAGATTGTTAATTAACAATTAGACATAATACTGACAAGGAGAAAGACATCTCGCCGAAAAATTCCATTTGATTATTTTATACACAGTTTTTTACGTTTAACACTGTGATTAATGCTTATAACGCATGAATTAATGTTTAGCATTTCAAAAAGAATTTTTCTTGCTTTAAAACGTCATGATCTTATTCTGTTTTGTGATATAAAACTTATTTTAATTAATATTATTTTCAATTTCATTCATTTTTCAGAACTTTTTAGAAAATTTCATGAAATATAGTTTTAGTACTTTACATAAATTTAAATACTAAGATAATGTTTTGAATATTTTATTTAATGATTATAATTTATGAAATAAAATGAATGGGTATAGTTAGTTAAATAAATCACTACCTAAAACATTATTTTAAAATTAGCCATTATTTAGACAGGATGTCATACCCATTTTTAATTTTCAACTCTTGGAGAAAATTGGTTCTCTGATGAAGCGGCTCTCTCCTCGTGAGAATTAAACGTAGAAAGTTTATTTTAAAAATGATATCTTATTCAAGTTAATCGAAATACAAAAAAAAATATGGTCAATAGAGATAAATTGTTTTAAATAGTAATGAATATAATACAAAGTAAATATTTTTGAATAATTATCTAACGGCCCATGATGTAGAGTACAAAAACAGATGAAGACAGTGAGATAGAGGAGAGAGAGAGAGAGTGAGAGAGAAAGAGAAAGGGAGATTGAGAGCTCATACGGTCCGCCGATCAAAGCTTACGCCGGCCGCCCGTGGCGATCCCTATTAATTACGCTAAAATCGGGCGCATTCCAAGCTGGCGTACGACGTTATCGACAAACAGCTGGCTCTCTCTCTCTCTCTCTCCCTCCCTCGGTGCGCGTACGCATCGGCAGCAGCCGCGGTACGTCCCTCCGCGCGAGCGTAAACTTCCCCCTCCTCTACCCTATCATACCACCCCCCCCTCCATCCACGCATCATCCGTTCTCAGCTGTGTGTTTATAATTGACTCGCCCGGTGCTGACGCCGCCGCCGCTGCCGCCGCGCCGTCGGGCTGACGGACGCCCGGATATAGATAGAGACGGACTCCTCGCGTGCGAACGCTTCGTCGACGCGGCTCGAGGGGACGGACGACGTGAATTATCGCCGCGTACGAGCGCGCGCGTGTATTATCGGATTTGCGCGAGCGCGCGCGTACACGCGTGCTTCGGACGCTTATGTGGATGTATAAGTCTATATATAGATAACTTCGGAGATATCGATATAGATCCGAGAAAAAGGCAGAGTGGGGAGGTTATGACAGGAGCAGAGGAGCGCGTAACACGCAGCGTCCGAATCCATAAATCTAGATATCTAGCCGAAAGAGAGGATGGGCGAAAGGCCATCCTTGTCGCGAAATAAGGCACGCTGTACTAAACGCTACATATATAAAATTTTTATTTCTGGTATTATATTATTATGCTATTGAATCTCGCCAACGTACGGTAAATATATATATATATATATATATATATATATATATATATATATATATATATTATATATATAAGCAAATAATCTATTCGAATTAGCCTTTACTAACTAATGTTTATTAGATAGAATTTATGTTGAAAAAATCCCGATAATAATTAAAAAATATTAAAAAAAAAAGAAATTTTGTGTTATTTTAAGTAATTTCCGCGAGGAGTGGAATATCTTATACAAATGATTATTGATTATTGAAATTAACTATAATAGAAATTATTGAAAAATTGGGCACCTCTTAAATAAATATTTCACTGGCAAGGCTGTTTCATTATTGTTACTTTAAGATACTGGCACAATTCGCAACTTTGCTTTGCAGGGTTCTCCGTAAATTGACGCGAGTGTCTTGGCAAATGTCGAGACAATTGTACGCTGTACAGATTATTTTATACACATTAGGTAATCGTAGATCTGGCGATAATCTAAGCAGTCCGAGTATAGGTGAAAATATAAAAATATTTTTCCCCTCTGACAAAAGAAAAGGTTTTTTTTCTCTTGAAATTACTATTCCGTCTTTTCTGTAACACTTTGCTGATTATTTATTTTTGCAAGCACTGTAAGAATATGTCAAACACTTACATATATATTGAACAACCTCAAATAAATTGGCTAAAACTAACGTTATTTAATTTCGCCGCTGCTTGCTATTTCGAAATCCCGAACGATCTGGAAGGAATTTATATCTCGAGTTTATAATGGTAGATTTTGAAGAAAATCGCTCAGACGCGTACTTTCTCCACAAGCGTAAGAGCGCAAATGCGCGAAGGAGAATCGCCAATATTGGCTCAACGGCTTTCACGTCGTGCGCATCTTGAATTATAGGCGCGCCCTCGAGAGCGCGGCTGGCGGCGTTCTCTTCTTCCACTTGGAATACGCTTAAGCCGAGGGGACGCGAGTACGAACTCATCGACCTGAGGTCACTTTTTAATATCGAAATGTTAACAAAAATGGGGACCGGCAGAATTTTCGGAGAAAAGCTTGAATATTAGCAATGGCATATCGATATTTATGCTATTCTAATATAAAAGAAATACGTATTTTAGGTGTGACTACATCGAAATATATATCACAACGAGGATTTCGAACGTTACACTTCGCTTTTGTAAATGAATACGATGTTATACAATAATAATTCATTCTAAATTTGAGAAAGTCGCTTTTCTTTCGCTTACCTAGAACGATGGATTGCAGCAATACGTGCGACAACGAAAACGTATGAGTAACGAGCCATTGTTATTTGACGAATCTATATATATATATATATATATATATATATATATACATATTATATATTCTACTAAAAGCACCACGATTAATTGTCTAAAGAACAATGAATACTGCAATAATCTACGGGCAAGTAAATTGGCTATTATTATAATTAACATAACAGTACTGCAATTTAATTTTTGTTTTTCAAAATGCCCTATACATCTTTTTCATCGGGGAAGCTGTTTACTTATTTCAAAGAAAGTCGCTGGAATCGTATCTAACAAAATGATGTAATTTACAGAATCGCGTTTGATTTCCTATAATTTTATTTATTGAACACGATTAAATTGTAAATTGCGTCTAATTATAAGAAGACGTCGATTCCGATCAATAACGAAAGCTATCTTTTTTTTCGTACCAGTTTATTTTTATTTTCCAGGGAAACGTTGATAAATTATCCAATACAGGCTGAAAATACGTGGAACTCGAATGAGCGAGAGTTCGGGCAAGGCGGATCAAAGCGGCCGGGGCCCCGACGCTGCCGGACGAAACTTTTCGAGATATCGCCGATCGCAATCGTTGCGCCCGCGATACTTTTGTTTCTTTATGAATTCGATACGAGTGCTCGGCACAGGTGCGGGCACCGCGCGGCAAGATTACGGAACGCTCGGAGGCGACTGAGCCCCCACGCGTCTAATATAAAAATCAACATTTATATACATACGTAGCCGTTAAATCGATTTTAAAATTGTTCATATCGACAATGAACCCCCCGCCTCTCCCGTTCTCCCGCCCTCCGAGCGCGAGTTCCATTCGAAAACGAATGGAACGATACGACTTTAGAAACGTTTCAAATCTTCGCCGTTGTTGCGCAATAAGTTCGCATAAATGTGTGTGTATATATATATATATATATATATATATATATATATATATATATGAGATTCTTACGAAACAGCGGACGCCGGCGTTCTTACCCCCCCCCCCTACCCATGCCAGAGTCGCGCGAGCGCGCTCTGGAAATCGTGCCAATCGTGCGCAATCTAACAAATAGCGTCCCTAAATTGTACCTAATAATGTTTTCTCCGCCTCTCTATGCTCCTTCTACGCGAAACAATAGCGCGAAACTGTGTATATGCCGTGCGGCGTAAGTGTATGATATATGTCTATGTATATATATATATATATATATATATATATATATATATATATCCATATACATAATATCGAAACGTGCTGTAAAGGCTTCTCTCCTCCGGGTATTATATCGACACGTCTATATGTTCGATCTGTGTACGCTGCTTGTCTCCCCTTCACTCCCTGCCTCTTCCATTTAAACTCTCAGCTATGCCAAAAGAGTGCGCTGATTATTTATTCGGGATATATATATATATATATATATATATATATATACACACACACATGTGTGTGTGTGTGTGTGTGTGTGTGTGTGTGTGTGTGTGTGTGTGTGTGTGTGTGTGTGTATGTATATAGATATGATGGATGGGTATGTCATGCGTTAAAATGCGTCCCATACATTATTATTATCGTGCTTCTGAATCTCCTTGATTATAGCTGTCTTATAAGTGCATAGATTTATCGGTTATGTCAAACCCGATATTTAACGAATAATATAATTTACGTACGATGCATTAGGAAATGCCTAAATATATATATATATATATATATATATATATATATATATATGTGTGTATATATATATATTTTTTTTATTTGGTCGTTTATTTGCACCAGGTGTGCAGAGAAGCTTTTTCCGGATTTCTCAACGGACGAGGCTAGCCTTCATTATGCAAGGACATCAATCATTTTATTACACTCTTTGCGCAAACTGGCAGGCGGAGCGCCAGGCGGGCGGGGGAGGGTGGGTAAAACGACGCGACAAGTTTCATTTCGCCGAAATATGAGCGTCTCGCGCAAAGTGGCTTACGGCTCCGTGCGACAATGTCAGAATAAAGCTGTTTACGTAACGCGCGGCGTCGCTTTGCCCGTTGCGTCGAAAGGGGAAAACGCTCGGTCGTCGGGGCATCGGCGTGGAATGGATGCCGCTGGAACTGTGGCGCAACCGCGGAAAAATCACGTCTGCGGCCCGGTCAAACTGGCCGATCGATAGGCTCGAAATGAGAGGCGTCGATAGTTGAGGCCGCGCTGCATGAATCGTAGAATGCTCGGAATGATGTCGAAGAACAATTTCGTTTCACCGATTTGGTCAATGTAGCTCCGCCGAAAATACTCGCACGGCTGATTAATTCATATCAACGCGTTTTCCAACGGATCCTTGGCGATTTTAAAACGGCTGAAATACTTGCTCAACGAATAGTTAGTTGACTTAAGGAACACACATTTTTTTCAGACTGCCATACGTAATGTGTCAAAAGCATGGACTATGACCAGTACCTTGATTATATGTAAATAGTTTTCTGAATTGTCTTGAAAAATATAAGCAATTAAATATAAGCAAGACAATGAAAAACGACAAAAAGAGCATTATCAAAAATTCGGAAAAGAACTCTTTTCTATACTTCGTATAAGAGAAAAACTAAACCGACTAATAACTGATTTACAATAGATATAATACATTTGCGATATAACATTTATGATACAATACAATACATTCGTATACAATTAATCGTATGTAAAACATTTCTTAGTAAATAATTTTCTTTTCCAGGTGAGTAATCGTTATTACGTCTCCACCAGGTACTTAACAGTGTCCCAAAATCCTATCGTCATTATCCGTAAGTCTTGATCAGTCCATATACATTTATCGATAAATCAAATTTTCATTTTCTTCTTTGATCTTATAAGAAATGAAACATCAAGCTTCGAAGCTATAATAAACTAATTAAGATGTCTTAAAGCTGTATACATTAATTTCCATTGTATTTTTCGATGCTACAAAGTTTTTGCATAAGCGAATAAAAAGCAAAGGGACTTACCCTCTATTTACACTCTGCGAGTCCAGAATAATTATTTTTGTCGTACAATGGCCTTGTTAGCAAGTTTTCTGCAAAAGCTTGCACAAAACAGTTCTGCAGCCCAATTTGTGTAGCGTACAACGCGACGAAACTCTGCGAACGCGTTCTCAAGGAAATTTTCAAGAACTTGTACATACGTATCATAAATAGTCTATTTTTCTTCCCTCGTATTTCAGAGCTTCGCATAATTCATTTTACAATGGTACATACGCAGTTGAGTTCTGTGACACGTAATAAAAAATTAATTGAATATTCATATATATATATATATATATATATATATATATATATATGTATACTTATTTATTTATTTATATATTCAAAACTTTGCATTACCATTTCTAATTTCTATTATGGTTTTACTTGCTCCTGCATCGCTCGGTTCCGAATCTTTAGTAATGTCATTAAGATTTTTTGCAGAAATCGTTGAGTTAACGATTTCTCAGCATATTGAATTTCCAATGTGCCGCAAGTAATTTTCTACAATTGGATACAACAAATGGATCATCTTTTGTATGCCAATTGTTTAGAAAATTGATCAAATCGAACAATACCTCGCCGATAAACGCCTAAATTTTTTGAGGAAAATTCGTAAATACACCGATGCGTGTACAAACCATAAACGCATTGGCAAAATGATTTTAACAATTACCGTATGAATAAAATAGTGCCTTTCGTTCCCGGGCCGTAAAGCGCAACTTTACGACCTTACCCGTGATAAATAGCGTCCCGCGAGACCCTGCGAAGCGGAGATCCGAGAAATCGCTATAATACTTATCGCACGTGGTTGGAAAAGATTTACGGCCGAGGTGCGAATATTATTTTCCGATAAACCGACTTAAAGGTATGCGATTCGCGTCTGTGCCCGTAAAGCCGTGCTTTACGGGCCTCGAAACAGTACATAAAGTCGGCACTTTTCGCGTACTTTGCCAAAAAAAAATAAATATATATATATTTCCCCAAGTCGATACAAAGCAGAGTTCGTTTGCACTGTGGAAACGAAATTACTTGATACTAAAACTTGATGAAAGATACTAAATTACTTGATGAAATTTTTCGCCAGAATAAGAAATTAAAGCCAAACAAAATCGAATGATTCCTGTAGGGTAAAAAATTAAATTTTGACGGTAAATGAAGAAGTTTCTGATACAGACAGTGAAATCTACGTCGGCATGCGGAAAAACATCGAGCTCCCTAACGATAGATGAAAAATGACCGACTACGTTCCGTTCGATGAAGAAGGCTTCTATATAACCTTCTTCCTTTTTCAATTTTCCGATTATATGCGCCAGGAATTCAATCGTGTTGCTCGCAAAACAATGTAACCCCGTCTAATTTTCTCACTTATCTTTTGATAGGTGAGATAATCTTCTTACAAGCTTGTTTTTTGTTATTTCCAATAAGTTACTTTTTCTGTAAATAATTTTATATATTTTCATGACATTATTAATATAGAGATAAGTGAAAAAATATTCGCAAAAATTGAAATATTTTTTGCACAGGACACTTTAAACGATATTACTATTTTACTTTCAAAATTCAAATAATTTTGTTGTATGCAGGATCCTTCGTCCAAATTCGAAAATAACTATCACTCCACTTCTGAAATTTTACAATTGAAAGATATCAAAGTTATTCAATACGATCTTCACTTGCTATAATGAATTAATGAGACAGATTTTTGTTTCAATTATGCAACGATAAATTTCGCTAGTTACAATCGGTATTTTCCATCTGGATTACCAATTCCAAAATAATTTCTCTCCATAGTTTTCAAAAAATTATTAATAGAGAAATGGATTTGTGAAGAAATGCATACGTGCTTAATCGAAGCATCTTTAAGTCAATTTCCAGTAGTAAACAAATGTCACAATCACGTGTATTATATCTGCATAACATTCTTGATTGACTTGATTCTGGAAAGTTACATTATATAGAACCTCCGAAATATTTCAGCCCTGAACTCGCCGGGAGAAACAAAAAACAGCTCCCTCGGATCAATACAGCAGCCGTGAAACTGGCCACAATGCAAATATGTCTATATGTATATTCGCGCCATCGTACTCCGATATGCGGCGACGAACGCGAACGAGGGAGAAAAGAGGCGCGCGCGCGGGCTTTCAGCGGAAAATCGAGAACGATTATGGGTGAGTGGGCGGTGGGACGGATAAGCGACCGATATCGCGCTGCCGAGTTATACGACTCCGTGTGCAGCGCGCGTATACGCGGATGTAGAACGACGCCCGATCATCGCGCGGGGCGGGATGTGTAGGGCCGGGGGAGGGGGTTGGGGGATGGAAGGCCGAGGAGATCGTAAAGGAGGATTTTTAAGGCCTCGTATACGCGCGACTCGTCCGACCTCAGTTTCAAACTCCATACGCGCGCGCACGGGGCAGGCGTACATAAAAAAGCTTCGTCGGACGAAATTACCCCTCCCCGCTCCGCCCCCCCCCTATTCGGAACGATGCAGCGCGCTCGAGGTGGCGCAGAGGTCGAGGCGAGAGATCGCCCGGATACATGTGACCCAGAGCACGGGGAGCTTGTGCACTCGTTCTTTCCGTGTATCTACGTGCGCGTAATACATAAGTACATGATAACGCACATATGAGCACTCGCTCGACCGTTCGTGTATACACGCCGATGACTTTTTCTCTTGCCTACATACGCCCGCCCCCTCCCCTCTCCACGCCTGTTCCCTATCATATTGAATTTGTGCGATCTACAGTCCTCCGATTCGGAGCGACGTAATAAAAACGTCGTATTTTCATTACCGTTCCACAAAATAGCGTAAAATAATTCTCATCGAATTCTTCGTTCGTCATACGATGTTTATAGAGTATTATTATATGTAGCAAATAAAGAGAGACACAGAAATTCACGATTAGTCCCCGTCGATGTTTCAAAACCATCGAATAATTTGCCGGATTAACAAATCCCCAAGCTACCGGCTGCTGTCACGAGCCTCGTCATTAAAGCTATTGCGCGAAGGCTGGAAAAAAATTCCATATATATACACATATCATCCATATCTGTATATACATATATACACATTCATCCGATCTCTGACCAAATTAAGGATCATTTGGCTCGCGTTTAGCGCGCCTCGATTAGCGGTAGAAGCCTCTCGACGCTGCGCGCAATATAACTCGATTGCCAGCGGCGAAATTGCCTGGTATTTAACTCTTTCCTGGCAGTATACAGCCTATCTTATATATATATATATATATATATATATATATATATATATATATATATATATATACAGTCGCGATCTTCGTGAAACGATGCTGACGCGCGCATATCATGATTCGAATTCTGCCGGAACTGTATGATGAGTCGATTAAAAAAAAAAAAAAAAAAAAACAGAAAAGGGAGATCAAGTAATTAGAAACGTGGCATTGTTCCTCTTTCGCTGTAAAAAATAACTATCTGAATTAAAATCAAATGTTGCAACAAAAACAAAAACTTTACTTTTGTAAAAAAATAACGAGGATATTATTCGATAATAATGCATTTTTTATGTCGCATCGGAGAAAGCTTTTTTTTTGATATAAAATAAAAAATAAAAAAAAAGAAAAAAGAAAGAAAGAAAGAAAGAAAGAAGGAACGATAGCAATACCATATTTTCCGGGTACGCGCGGAGACGAAAATAATAATTTCATCGCGAGTTACGAAACTGCGCCCTGCCGTTATCGGCGTTCGCCCCGAAATGCCATCAAACAGTTAAACAACTCAGTCCAAAATTATTTATCGATCCGTTCGTATATAATATCTACCAGCCCCGCCACCCCTTTCCGCGCACCCAACCCACCGTCAAATTCAATCGGTACCAATTCGAACCGCTGTCGCACGCGCGCGCACCCTTGCGCAAACAAGTATCAAACGCAAATGCACCCTCGCTCGCGCATCCGTTATGCATTAAAACGAGAGAATGTTCGCGGGGTGGCGGGAGTTTAAGGGGGAGGGACGTGAGGAGGAGAAGACAATTCGGTCGCGCTGCATATATGGCTAACGCGATACATAACCTATAACACCGTTCTCGTTCGACCGAAACGCGTCCGGAGAGGGGGGGGGAGCGGTGATCGGGCGGCTCGACCCCCGCGCCCTCCCACTGGAAGTGTTCCACTGAGGAGGTTTAGGAGGAGGGGCAAGTTCTTAATTAATCGCTTTTTCGGTGCTTTTTGAACTCGGCACGGATCGTTTAACCTTCCACCGTCCGTGGCCTAATTTTTGCGTATCCGACGGAAATTAATTTATTAGTGCGAAATAGAATTTTAAGAAAACAATTTTCATTTGATTAAAATCAGTTTTAAGAAAAATTATTGCTTAATAAAACACGTTTTCTATCATTTTCTTCTTTACAAACTCAAAACTCTCAGTCCTACGAAATTAATATTTATGTATTTATCTTTGACTCGATTCTCAAATGAAAATAAAGAGATTTAATGTCGATTGAGTCATTGTGCTTCGGTGGTCGAATTTTTGTTTTTACGAAAATAGATCGGTGAAAATTTTTAATTCGGACAAAATGATTTAACTTGTTCGTTAATAATAATTTTTTTATTTTTGTAGAAAATTTTTTATTCGAGACTTACGATAGTTCGATTACGAAAGCGAAGAACATGAGTTGTTCTCTGACAATTGTCTCTGTGAAAATTCGCATGTGCCGTATTTTACAACGCATCTTACAGCTTCTCAGCCGATATATCTTTATAGGGTTGCAAACTGATTTTCTGATAAACATTCTCTATATTTCTCTAATTATTATTTCCATCTATTATCCTAAAGAGGATTTGAAAAATTAATTAAAAATGTCAACTTTTTGCTAAATGAAATTCTTGATAGAAAGCTCTTTCAGGGCCAGGACTACGGCAAAAGCTTTAAGAAAAGAGGCTGTAACGACTACGACGCTTATGGTGCCTCGATTAAACATCTCAACTACTACGAATTAATATATTTTTCTTCCTTTTTTTTACCCCGTTGAATCAGCTCCTCGAATACAATATTTTATGCACGATATAACGTGTAACGGTCAAATTCACCCCTCGACAAAACAAAGCATACTGTTACCTCGGATTTCCGTTCCACCTCTGTAAATACGGTGTGGTTCTTCCATTTCACTACCGTCCCCGCCCCCCTATCGCCCTCGACGCAGCGTTATTAAACGCACGACTGCGACAGCTGGGCTTTCGCCGTGCATAAATCACCGCTGGCACTCTGTGGACACATGGGGACCCCCGTCCGCAATGGGCAAAAATTAGTGTAATCCTTGAGTCGTCGATGTTGAACGATCGACTTTTAACTAACGCTCGGCGTACCATGGTATGGGAATCAAACTAAATATGTATATATGTATATGTATATATGTATATATATATATATATATATATATATATATATATATATATATGAATGTATATCTGCTGCGGCCAGCGCCCTCGATCGCTCACTGAATCATGATCATCGTTTGAACGCGATGCAAAATCGCAAGCTTCCTATCGCAATTGAAAATCCGTTAACCCACGTGAACGTCGAAAGTATTTCATGGGCAACGCACTGCATGTATAAGATTCTCGTGCCTGACTAAGGCAGTATTATTTGCATTCTATCTTTCTCGCAATAGGCAATACCATTGAACGTTCTATCGGAAATTTGGACCATCGAAACATCAGTGGTGAGAACAATCAACTGTACGAATACTCTTTCAATACGGGCTATATCTTTCTGAGATGGCTTTTCTGCAAAATTACGCTTAAAGACATACTCATCTACGTTTCAAGATAGATAATTAATAATGTTGCGCACGAGAAAATAATTTTTATGTATTTCTTAATATTTTATGTGTATATATCAAAGTCTCTATGCACAATATATTAAGAGGCAAACTTAGTTTCCGACCTTCACATTTAGTTGGCGATATAAGTAGTGCAAAAAGTCAGTTGTGTCGGGTGTAATACTTATTTTTTAGTTTTGGCATTTACCGATTAAATTCAGTTAACAGGCTCCATCATTTTTGTAAACACTATACTTTTTTGATCAGTGACAATTGAATCGTGATAAATCGTTTTTTCGAAATGTCCTTTTACACTCTTTTGATTTGAAAAAAGTATAGCAGAAACTTATTGATTGCCTCAAGAATAAAACATGTCATGAGTGGTTTCAGCCGTTTAGAAGTGGAGATACTGATGTTAATGACAAAGAACGTTCTAGACAACCGAAGATAGTGAATTGCAAACTTTATTGGACGAAAACTCAGCTCAGACGCAGAAAGAACTCGCTAATAAGTTAGGAGTCAGTGACAGAGCAATTGACAAACGTTTACATCCAAAGGGAAAGATTCATAAAAATGGAAAATAGATGCCACACGATTTGACGGAAAGTGCTATTATGAATCGATACAACATCGCATTGTCTTTGTTTACAAGGAAAGAAAAGAAGAGTTTTCTGTGGCGTATTTCGACTGGCGATAAAAAGTGGATCTACGATCACAATTCTAAGCGTAAAAAGTTATGGATGGACCGAGGCCAACCATCCACATCGACACCAAAACGGAACATCCACTGCCAAAAGATATTGCTGTGCATTTGGTGGGACCAACAGGATGTGCTGTACTACGAGCTACTAAAACCGAATGAAACCGTCGAGGTATACAAACGCTAACTGAATGATTTGCAACAGAAATTGATCGAACATAGATCAGCAATCGCGAGCCATAGGCGCAAAGTCATTCTCTTGCATGACAGCGCTCGACCACATTTTGCGAAAGCCGTCAAAAAACACCCTGAGTTCGAATGGAAAGTGTTCGCGCACCCAGCGTACTGGCCAGACATAGCGCATTCTGATTACCACCTGTTCAGATCGATGCAGCACGACTTCGTTGATGATACGCATTTCCGGCATTTTCAAGAAGTGCGAGAATTGGCGGATGATTGGATCGCCTCGAAACCGCCATCGTTCTTTGGCGACGGTATCGCCATACTACCAGAAAGATAGGAATTAGAAGTAGAAAATGATGGAAAGTATTTTGATTAAGCTAACGCGTATCCATTTTCCAGCATAAATATCCTTTTTCCGTTAAAAAGTTCAGAAACTAAGTTCGCCTCCTAATATTATCATGTTTATACTAAGTGAAATGTACTTCAATGTTCTTAAAAATGTATCCTTATTAAGTAAATAATTTAGCATTTTCATGTTATTTCAGTCTGTGCATTCGTTTGCGTATGATCTTGGCATATAAATCAATCAAAGCATCACTCTTCCAGGCTCTCTATCTCTTTCTCTTTCTCTCTCTCTCTTTCACTTGTCCACTGGGATGTTATTGTCGAAAAAATTTTTGTGGATAAAAATTTTCGAGTTTCTCTGCTTCGACGTTGCTTCTACAAATCGTCTATAACAACGAAACTATTATCCATCCTCCGTTCTCCTTATGCTATTCTCCTTTGCTTGAATCTTTATACATATATATATATTTTTTTTTTCACTCCCAATTCTCTGAAATACAGCCAAGATTATAATTCTGCATAACAACGGAAATGGATCGATCACGCTTCTTTATAGCTTTGTCGATAAATGTAATACAACTCTGCAATTACGAGATTGGAAAGGAGGCTATCAGGCTTCATGACGGGTATGACAATTCCATAGCTCCAGTCATTCATATATACATACATATATATATATATATATATATATATATATATATATAGAGAGAGAGAGAGAGAGAGAGAGAGAGAGAGAGAGAGAGAGAGAGTGAGAGACAGAGAGAGATGTGTGTGTGTGTGTGTGTGTATGCATATATACACATATTACAGATCTCGATTTGAATTGTGTGGTTTAATACAGCTTCCGCATTGCGCGCTGTGCGAGTTCCAACGGAATAATATAGTATACTCTGCCTCCCCCCCCCCAACAATACTACGCGCTATTACATCTCGCGCAATGCTAATACAGTCCGTACAACGATACCATTCGCTATCGCGTTTCGCGTAATAATATACTATTCGCTATTATAGTCCGGAATCAATGCGCTTCGATAATAAATACAACGCAACGCCATTCGCCGTTACAGCTATTGTTGCTTTTATATTGATTTTCATTAAAAATAATTTATCAACATTATTATGTATTCTTTGTAAACGATGAATAAATGACGAAACGAATACGTATTGATCAATGGTAATTATTAAACGATATTTTAAGATTCCGATTGGACAACTGGAGCACTAGGATTATATCCGCGTACCCTTGACGCTTTATCCCCCTTACAAGGAACAAATACTGGATTATTTGAGCAAATGTTAAAAATTTCGTACGTTAAATTGCTTGTTCAAAAGGCTATCGTGCACTAAGCACTTATACGGGCGCCCAGTATATTCTTAGTCACATTGTTTTGAAATTGGCTCTTTCAAGAGGTGTGTATGTGTGTGTGTGTGTCTGTGTGTGTGTGTTTGTGTGTAGCAGCGGCCGTGTTGAAAATCAAAGTTTGCACAGCAGGAGAAATATCCCTCTTTCAAAGGCAAAGCACGCTCCAGTTAGCTAAGAACCGCTTTTATACTCTCCATTCAATTTAATTCCAGCGGAGCTTTTCCGTTTTAGTTGGCGAAATTGATGCCGGCTCCCAGGTAAATATAATAAATTTCCTTGAAAGAACCAGACCTTGACACGGAATTTCTTACTTCGCGCTCCCAATTCGAATTTCTGTATTTCCGCGTCTCTCACCCCCATTCTTCCTCTCTCTCTCTCTCTCTCTCTCTCTCTCTCTCTCTTTCAACGTCCCGGCTGAGATTTCTCATATGGGCCGTGACACTGAGAACTCGATTACAAGACATATGAAATTATCATCGTTGATATTGTGCATGGGAGCAAAAAACACGTGCAAATATTGTTGACTTATGGATCAGTAAGTTGGAAATGATTAGCTGCGCAATAGTTGCAGATTGAATGTTCACTCAAAAGGAAGCCATAACCGGTGCTAGAGAAGCAGCTCTAATTTCTGGAATGAACGTAAAAATGCAGAAAACTAGCTTATTGAATGTAGTTCGGCGTATGATTCAGAAATTTCCTGTCTATCGGTGAATTAACTTAATTCACCCATACATCAAGTACCGACAAAAGAGAAATTCTTGAGAAATGCGACAGCATACACGCATGCCTGGAGCAAATATCCCCTTTGGAGCAATTTTCGTTTGCACCGCCCCTATATTTATACCGCTAGATACTTCGAAATTCCATTCCAACTTACTCTCCAAATAGGTTATAAAGCCCGAGCGTTCCGTGCGCGAATCAAAAAGTTGCGTACCAACCCCCCCCCCCTCGCTACCACCCGCCGTCCGCCATCCACCGAAGACTCGCTCTCGAAACAGCCGAGCCTGCAGAATTTCCGTTCGTGCTCCTTCGCTGCGCGTACACCCGCGGCCACCCTTCATCCTTCTCCGCGCTATTAACCGGGAGTCGCGGCGCGCATGCGCCTCGGCTCCCTAACCCAGTTTCGCCGGGCCCGCGCGCGCACATCGGGCAAGGACGTCCGCAGCTCGGCTACACGGCCTCCCCCTCCCCTGCTCCACCCGAACATTATACGAGAGATCCAGCGTCAACTTCCGCTCCGCGGTCGAGCCCAGCGCGACCAGGTTACCTCCTGTCTCCCTCCTTCTCTCTCTCTCTTTCTCTCTCTTTCGCTTCCTCGCCAATATGGAACAGAGCGACGTGGGGTTGGAGGGAAGGGAGTTTCAGCCCCGGCGGGAAAGAGGCGGTGGGGGAGGTGGGAGAAGGATTTATCCCGCTCGCGCTCGGGAGGGATATTTTTCCTCCGAGGAAGGCCTCCTGGGCGAGGTGGACGACCTAAATATCGGCTTCGACCCGGGCGAAAGCTTTGATTTATGCGCTTCTTGCGACCCTCGCCCAGCCGCCCCACCGGGGAGATTAGCGTTCGGCGCTCCCGCTCTAGGATATTTAGCGCGGATTAATGATTAATAATGATCGAGCGGATTAATTGTGTATAAGCCTTACAATAATAATGAGCCGAGGAATTGGGCGAGTCTAAGTAAAATCGCTATAGTCCATGGTTATGTCATAATGAGACGGTGGCGTATTATTTTTTGCGTATGCTTGGATAGATCCCAAAAAATACTGCGCAACTGTTCGGGACGAAATTCTCTTAGCGACATGTAGTTTTTCCCGTTGCGGAATGGTTTTCTGTCAATTGAAAGTCTTTTCACGTGGTCAATTCTATACGTCTGAGATTTTTATGGGATGATTAATCGCGAAATTCATGCGCCGTAATATTTTCCAAATCTTTTCTTCCGTGTCCCTTCTGATTTTGGAATTTCATTCGCCGAGGAAAATTTGAATTCACATTTACTAGAGACTTTGCACTTACAAGAATTCTTATAAGGTACCAGGGATTCTATAAAGCGAGGCTGATACACAATTACTCTACGCAGAAGAAAAGAAACGAAAAGGTAACGAAAAACAGAGCTGAAGAGAGAGAGAGAGAGAGAGAGAGAGAGAGATAGTGAGAGTGCCCCCTGCAAAATTTTAGTATGCATTAGATGGCGAGAGCTAAATAAATTACACACGGCTCGAATCTCCCAGCGAAGGATGAGATTGGATATACGGCATCAAAGTTGGGTCACGTATAACCGGGGTTGGTGAGGGGGGAGGCCCGGGAGGAGGGAAATAGGTCGCGGCGACCGACGCGCGTAAAGAGACAAAGCCGGAAGCGGGCGTTCGACGCGGCGGCGGAGGAGAAAGGGGCGCTCTAGTGGGCGCTCAAGGGAGGCGGATTTCCTTTAAGGCTGTCTGTTGCCCTTTCCCTTCACGACGATGTCTATGAAGAGGGCGCGTTTATAAAATCGCGAAGTGGATAAAGTCGCGCAGGTTAAACTTTAAATCTTTATATATATATATATATATATATATATATATATATATATATATATATATATATATATATATATAGATATAGAAACTCGGTTATTATACAGGAGTAAAAGTTTTAGAACTGATATATCCTTTTGTTTCTGCACGAGACCGGGTTGTATCGAGGATCGAGTCTGAGAAAGTTTCTAGAAGACGCACGCGGCTTTCGAAGCGATGCTACAAATATTATTATTATTATTATTATTATTATTATTGTTGTTGTTGTTGTGTTGTTGTTGTTGTTGTTGTTGTTGTTGTTGTTGTTGTTGTTGTTATTATTATTATTATTATTATTATTATTATTATTATTATTATTATTATTGCTGCTACTCCTATTATTATAGTCCGCCTCGAAAAGCCCCCTTCTGTTATTTTCGAGTTTCTGCATGTAGTTAAGATATATCTCAATCTATCTATATATATGCTTGTATGCGTATATATGTACTGCGAGAAGTTTGTACATCGGCGAAACTTTCGAATAGGACGATTTGCTTTTGTACGATGGAGCGAGATTATCTTCTTTTACTTTTTTTAATTAAAGCCCAAAAGAAGATTCAACAATGCTACATGAAAGAATATCCAAGCTCGTTGGAATTTTTGTATAAGACATTAGAGGATAGCCTATACATATCATTTTACTTTACAGAAAAAGTACTTTGCATAAAAATTTAACTTTAAATAAAAATAGAGAAAATGTAAAATTTTTTCTACGTTTCTGAACATTATGAATTATTTTATATGATACATTCTATGATAAATTGTAGAAATTTTTATAAGATGCTAATGATTTTTCCTTTACACTGCATAAACTAGACACAAAGCCAAGTAAATAATACCCTTGTGCCCAGTAGGTATTGTAAAATAATCCTGATATTTCTTCATCTTTGATCTTTTATCAAACATTCTCTATAAAGTTTTCTATATATAAATTTTATCTCAGATATTCATCGAGAATTGGTACTAAATTTTAAAATCTCTAATGAATTCTAAAAAATCGAATTTGTATTATGAATTCTTCAATAAACTATTTGACGGGTATTTTAAAATTTATAAAATAAACTGAAATTTAACAGGGTAAAGTGAACTTATAGCGAAAATCCGTCCTCGCATCGTGTCCACGAGGCGATCCAGTAAAAAACTGCAGAGCTCGCAAACTCGATGCGTCGATGAAAGGCAACGGGCAAAATCGAGATCAACGATTCGAGGATTATAAAATACTCCTGTACATACAATGTTGCTCTCCCGAACGGATAATATCTGAATACGGGCTCGAGCATCGATATAAACGTCCAAGAACAGTTGAAGAGGGAGGGTAGGGGGTAGAATAGAGACACTCAGAATACATGTGTACGAATGATACGTAAATCGTGGGTACCGTGTAATCCGAGGACGAGCTCGTACAGAAGTAAAATCTCGGGAGCCGTTTTCGATACGAGCGAGCCAGCAAAAGACACAGAGAGAGAGAGAGAGAGAGAGAGAGAGAAGAGGGCAAGAGAAAGAGACATAGGAGAGTAGAGAGGAAACGTAATTGAGGTCCACGGTCTTATAATCCTATTACGCGCGATTTGGAATTTTTTGGGCTTTTTTCAAGCCTATTTTAAGCTTGAAAATTCGTCAAACATAAAGTTTGATATTGATTTTCGTTTTGTATTTTGAACTATTCTTGATGAATGTTGCACTTTCAAAAATACCCAATAATACATTTTTAACAATAACTATTTTTCTTTTTATTCTTGATCCCCGATGTGCATACACATACACACATATATATATATATATATATATATATATATATATATATACATACTATATATATATATATATATATATATATATACATATATATATTTAATTTAATAGATAAAAAAAAGATTGCTTGGCAAAAAGTTAATTTAAATACTAATTTGTTTTACTTTTTATTCCTGATTATTATACTGAGAAATTGCTTTTTCATAATTAACGTCAAAAATAATTTCCCCCAAAGAAGACCTTATAGGCTAAATGTGCTTTACGAAAAAGAGCAGAATGAGCATAAAAAAGGGACTTTTTAATTAGAAAAGAGAAGCTAATGGTTTCTGCTGCGAGAAATATCCTTCTGACGTTTAGAATAGATTTCACCGATCCTTTTTTTATAAGCACTACAAAACAACGACGAT
The DNA here is from genome assembly GCA_018907035.1 of Sycobia sp. Sy_11. NCBI lineage: Eukaryota > Metazoa > Arthropoda > Insecta > Hymenoptera > Epichrysomallidae > Sycobia > Sycobia sp. Sy_11. Next base: position 1,332,383 of record JACCIC010000049.1, on the reverse strand, counting down.
AATTCGAATTAATTATAAAAAATATCTGTGCAAATATGCGCTAAATAATGGCTGTGGAAATAAGCAGAAAGCCGAGCGCAGTAAGGCTTGCAAAATGAGTCATAAATATAAAATGTAATCTGAGGGACCATTAAGTCTAACCAGGGTTTTTTAATGAAAATTACACGTTTATCTCTCAGTTGTTACTTAGTAATAGTTATTCTGAAATCTTTACAAGTAAACGAATTAATTAACGAATCAGTGAACGAAAATAATTTTCAACAAGCAATGAATCCTGTAGAAATCATAAATAGAAAACTTATTTGTTTTAACTATAAAAAACTTACGTAATAAATTTAAAAATTAAATTTCTCTCGCCCTCTTCCTCTCTTTCTCTTCTCATTCTTAAAACAAAAAACTTATAGCAATTATATCTTAAGAAAAAAAGTATATTCTCACACCAGACAATCAATTTGAAATAACACGTGGCTTGATTGCGTAAATGCATGTACACGTGTATCTTGCTCGTCGTATATTGCTACTGGATTAAAATGTTTTATTATCGATCGATTGATGGATGGCACCCTGGGCCTCACCTTAAAAAGACAGACAGAGAGAAAGAAGAAGAAAAGATACATACATATACAATTGAAAGTCTTCAAAGTTAGAGTGCGTAAAAGCCGAAGATTAATTTATAAATTCAGTATAGTGTATATAACAAAAAGCATTTGTACAATTGAACAAAAATCGGCGCTATATTGTCTACCCCCTCTTCCCAAAGATGCAAAATCATTCGTATTTTCGTTCAAAAGAAAATAAAAAAGAAGACATACAAGCTGATATAAGCACAGTCCATCCGATTCTCAGAATGTCCGCGAAAATGCTGCTTGAATTGCAACGGGACTGCCGTCGCAACCGAAAAAGAGACTCCCCGCGAGATTAATCGATCAACCGATGTATATATATATATATATATATATGCACAGACACGCAAGTGCAACTGGTTCAACGGCGGCTCAGCGCACGCTAATGCCCTAATGGAGGCATATCGCGGCGCGAGCGAGCGAACGAACGGCGCGATTGTCGTCGCCGCCGTTCTCTGCGCAGTGGAAAAAAGCCGCTGCGGTCAGGCGAGCGAGCCAGCGACTCCGCTGGTATTTCCCGCGTCGTGGAATCTTCCTCGCCCCTCCCCCCTCCCATTCCCCGGCACCTCGCGCGCTTTTTGTCTAGGCGCGCGTAACGGGCGCGCAGACATTTGTTTACTTTTTCCTCCTCTGCGTAATGGGGATCGCTCGCGATCGAGGCAAGTCCGCGAGACGCGCGTACGTGGAAAATCGCGGCGTAATCCGAGCGGGAAGAGGTAGGAGGGTATTAATGACGACCAGTCTGATACGTGTTTAGATACATAGTTTTCAATTGCTTCTACATGGTTTACTATTATTGCTTATAATTGAGGCTGTTGAGCGATCGTTTGCGATAGCTCAATAAAAGATTCCGAATGGGTCGTGTTAGAAATTAATTTTTATCCGCAAGATAATTTTAAGCCGATATTCAGCCGCGAAACGTTATACTCATTGTGAAAATGTTAAAAAACAACTTGAGAAGATGAAGTAACAATTTAAAATCAATTTAAACGAAATCGTGGAGAGGCATTAATCAAGTAGCCATTTAGGAGAGCTGAAAAAATTTTCACGGTCAAATTTACGATACTATCAAAAAAACAATAATGTTACGTTTGATCTTGTCTTAAGATAAAAATAAATGTTCATAGCATAATAAGATAAAATTAGATAATAATGTGAAATTAATATCGTAAAATTTTTAATTGAAAATTATGAAGTGTTAAATACTGATTTAATTACATAACAGTCAATTTTAAAGAATTGAAGATATATAGTTTGTTATTTTTTGTATAAAGTAATTTGCACAAGATAGAACTAAATGAAATAACTTTGCCACCTTTTCTTTATAACTTTTCAAGCGATTGGTTTAATTATAAAAAAATAATAGCTTGTAAAGTGAAATACAACAAACTAATCGATCACGTTCTTTTAACATCTGTGCTAATAGACTAGACAACTAGAATTTTAAAAACCTGCGACTATCATAACTTCAATACTACTCTTTCGTAGACAGCACTATTTATTTCATACATTGCACTTAGGAATATCAAAATTTATCGGCTAAATATTCATCGAACTATCCCTGCTTACTGGAATCTTTGGTAATTCGCACACTCTATTGGCAATCGTGACGACTACCTTTCAAATCATTCTGAAGATTTTTTTTAATTGGCATCTAATTAATGGGATTTTTGGCCAGTCTGTAAATAAATCAAACGTTAATTCGATAATCTCAAAAAGGTCGTTAGATTTGCAAGGTAAAGTATAACAAAATACAGGGAACATAAGCTCTATAACATGCGCCAATTTTACACTATATCGTTAAAAATATTAAAAACAATATTTCCGAAAAAATATTTCTGTGAATTGATCCTGCTCACACATTCCGAGCGACCTTCAGTACGTTATTCCTAGAAATTTTTATCTGATATGGATTGTAAATGATTATAGATGATTTTGGTTACTGAAAAGCGATATAATTCTTGCTGCAAGCATAAGCGACTGAGACATCGGAATCATAATCCTCAATACAGAATGTCTACCAAAAACTTGAATGAGGCATCTAAGTATTATTAGCTGGACAATGAGGTCAGTAACGATGAGCGATCAATATTGTAAAGATAGTACTGTCAAACAGTTTTAATTATATATATATATATATATATATATATATATATATATATATATATATATATATATTATATTCATATATATATTCTAAAAATACATTATTAAAAATCAGATGAAACAAAAACTTATACGCATAATAACAATGCGTCCCATACGAAAATGTGTAGAAAAAAAAAGCAAGATGAGGCGTAGACCGAGGGATGATAATTGGTCTAGTAGTATCCCCCCGAGATCGCGCCGTGCCGAGAGCGGGCAATAATGCACACGCCCGGGTGAATAGCGCCAACCTAACGGAGCGCAGCGGGACGCGATATATATATATATATAATATAGGCGTACAGGAGAGCTGGCTCGTCGCGTACGATTTTACCGCTATATAAGCCCGTGCCTATAAGGCTACCGCCGCCATGTAACGAGTATAATGCATCGAACGAAGGAATCGATAGATTTTCTCTTTCTCCCCCTCCTCCTCCTCCTCTTCTCGCTCTTTCTCCTTCCTCGACCGCGTCGTTATTCTCGATATTTTTCACTTTTTTCCTCCGTAAAGCGACGAAATTGGATGCCTGAGGGCGGGGAGGGGGGGGTAGTAGGGAGGGATTCTCGTTCCACGATACGTGCCGTGATCGAATTATGGGCGAGTAGGGGGGGGAGAGGAAATTGCGGGCGTGTATGTATAAGATTTGCCTGCGGATATTTTTGGTGTACATGTCATTTTTCCCCCCTTGTTTTCGTATTTGTCTCGTTTGTGAAGAATTTGAAATGGAAATTATAACGTCCTATAACTGTTCTAATACCACTTGGGCCAGAATTCTTCGTATGCAATTTGCATTAGACTGAATTTTTTGAAAAATCCTCAAATTTTTTTGAAAAGTTGACGGGCATTACGAAAACGGCGCCATTCGTACTTGGCGAATGGCGCGAAATTTGGGCAGAGTCTGACAATTTCCAGAGATGCCCGGCAACATTGACGAACTCGTATTGCGCTTAAAACCATTGCGCACATTTTTGATGAAACTTTTAACGTTCGCGGCTCCGTTGATAATTGTGAAAAGCTCTTGCGTATATTGCCCGCGTTTATGCATATTTTCCGTAGTTGCTAAAAGTTGACGAACTTTTCGCACGAGTTCGAATCGCGGCCCTTTACGACCCGGCTCGGCAACTTTCGGATAAGGTCTGGCAACGAACTATGAAGTCCTCCACAAGGGAATAGAGAACTTTTCAACTTACTACAATACGACCCACTATGCAAACTATTTAATTTTTTCAAGTTTATTAAAAGTAAAAGTGTAATTAAAAATCTTATCAACTTGTTTTTATGAAAATCTGTGCGGATATCCGCGCTAAAGTTCCAACATTCCTTATGTACAAATACAACACTGAAACTACTATGTCTTGGTAATGGGAGGGAGTTCATCCCTAAAAGTGTTCAGGGCTCGCTCCGCAAGTAATTCAAGTTGCTTCGTACGATCGCAGCCGAAATCTGTCATCCATACTCGATGTCCTGCCTCGGGTCACTGGCAGCACAATACCATAATACACGCAAGCGAGATGTCGTCCGTGGCAACGAGCAAGCTGTTTCAACAACCAAACAAGACAAAAATCGAGAAATCTAAAAGAAAGAAGTTCTTCTTTACCATGGACCAACAGTATAATGAACGGCCTGTGTTTAACACCCAATATACCGTCAAAATCATCGTGGGCAAAATATTCTTGCGTATGGACGACCGAGCATTTCGTACAATGAATGAGGCAACGATGACAAAAAAACAAGCGAGGCGAGATGCAGGAGTGGATGGGAGAGGGGGCGAGGAAGTTCGCCATGAAGCAAAAAAATGTGAAGGGAAGTTGTACGTAGGCGCCGCTCGTTATGCATTACTCGTAAAATGGCTCTACTATATATGCACCCGGTAAGCGTATAACGCTCCTTTGTGCCCCCGTATTTAAGCTTGAGTTTGCTTCCCTCTTTCTCTGTCACTCTCTCTCTCTCTCTCTCTCTCTCTCTCTCTCTCTCTCTCTCTCTCTCTCTCTCTCTCATTCATTCCAATGTATGCACGAGGTAAATAAAATTTTTTTTAAGATACAAAAGTGAACACGCAATTTTGATCGACTGGATTCGTATTAAAATTAATAAACTCTATCAATTAACGGACTCTCCTGCAATTTGTCGAACTCGATGTGCTTCCGTAGATTAGGATTTTGATGGTTTATGTATGCAGATCGAAACATAAAACAACAGAATCAGCATTATATGCTTACGATAGACGTTATGTTCATTCGCACGGAATTTACGGCCGAACAGCTGTAATTTATTTCTTTCTTACGCCGTAACAGAGATTCTACATTAATTTTCTTTTTTTACTCGCAATTTATTTCCTGGGCAATTTTATGCTAATGGATAAACTAAATTGCACCTTATTTTAACGCTATCTCTCTGTCTCTCTCTCTCTCTCTCTCATTCGCTCTCTATTTCAATCTCTTTCAAAAATCCCAATTAGTGAAATGCGTAATCATTCGCATATAATTGCAGCAAGAACTATATTCACAATCCAGTAAATACATATAATAATTAAGTAAAAGTCTATATATATATACATATATATATATATAGAGAGAGAGAGAGAGAGAGATCGTATGTATCTGCATAAAAAACTCCGTCTGCGCATAATTAGATAGCGCGTTTCCTCTTTCGAGATGGTAAATGTTCTTTTTCTCTCTTATTTTTACGGCAACATATATATATATATATATATATATATATATATATATATATATATATATAGGCCAGTATCTGCATGGACGAATGCGCAGTATTAAACTCTATGGGCACTATATATATATATATATATATATATATATATATATATATATATATATTTATACACACCTTTTCTCATACTAACGGTGAATTCACGTCCCCGTTACGGAATCTCTAGTCTCACCTATTTGAGACTTTATTTATCTCTCCCTTACTTTCTGTGTGTCTCTCTCTCTCTCTCTCTCTCTCTCTCTCTCTCTCTCTCTCTCTCTCAATTTTACACACGTGCTATGCGAACACTCATGCCCCGAAATTCTAGCCATATAATATAGTGTAGGTATAAAATGTCAATATTTTGCACATTAAAGCGGGTCTTGCGATAGGAATCCTCGAATTTTTTTTTAAATCAAATACTTGATATAAAATTCGTGGAAGTCATTATTGCGGCTGCAATACCAATTAGTCTAGCAAAATTTCAAAATGTGAAAAATCAATTATATACATATCTGGGAGACTTTTGTAAATTTACAATATACATTGAGAAATTTAATTCGTATTGTAACGATGCTCTCGTGTTTTACAATCATTTTTGTTCTATGCACGTTTCGAAAGAGTCGGGAATCGATTTAAAAATTGGGTCAAATCTTCCTCGTAATGAAACTTTTCAAACACATTCATTTATATTAGCGTGACCTTTAACTTATCCTCATGATCTGCACTGAAAGTAGCGAAGAGCGCTCCTTATACATTGTTCACATATTTATACTTTTACTTTCGTGTCCTTTTTAGAAGTTTTTGACGAAATTTTTCGACCTCAAAGAATGTTGCTCTAAGAATATAAAACCAAAAAATATGATCTAATAATAAATGAGATCGTTCTGAAAACTCCATCTCGTAATTACTCGAATTATTTCAATAATAAGTAATTCCAGCGACTCCAAAATCTACAGGAACTCGCTATACACGATCAGTACAGGAAGGAAATGATTAGGCACACCGAGAAGATCAAATATGCACCACTGTTTGAGTCCATCAATTTAAAAAAATTATTTGTTAATTGACCGGCCTGATTAGTTAGCCAGTTTATACTCCGAATGATCGAAAACCCATAGTCTTAATTTAGAGCCCATATAAATAATATCTATTTTCATTAAGAAAAAAAGATAAAATAATAATATAAATAGACAAAAAATAGATATGTAAATAATACGTTAAGGTTAAGTTTAGTATGAATTTATTGAAATCTTACAGCTAGTTCCGGCAATTCTACCATTATCAAAAAAGAATACAAAGTCTCAAATGTAGTATACTAGGACGGTGTCTATATATATATATATATATATATATATATATATATATATATATATATATATATATATATATTATTTTAAAAGCTTTGATAATGACATAAGTCGAAAAAGCTTGTAAGATTCCAATAAAATTGTAAGGAATCTAACCAAGTGGTATTGACATATTTATTTATCTATATACAAATACATCTTAATTATTAACTATGTTTCACTAAGTGTATAGTAAGCAATCAATTCATTTAATTATATATAGATATATATATATATATATATATATATATATATATATATATCTGCGTACGTGCGTGTGTATGTATATATATTTATTCAATTATCACACGTCACCGGCTCGAAAAATATTCCAGAAGGACAGGGGCGATTAACTTCTGACCTTCTGTTGGAAGTACGCGAGAAAATGGATAGGCGACTTGAGCGGACTGCACCCTGTCCGACGCGGCTTGCGCAGCGCTGCAGCGGAACAGCTGGACGGTGCACGGCCTGAGGCCTAATCGGAACTCCGGGAAAAATCCCTCGTTCCGCCTGGACGAGGGCCGCGATAAGCGGCGCCGACGCTGGCGATCTGCGACGGCGCGGCTCAGCGACGAGCACGGTTCCGTAATTACATATAATAATTCGATAAATCCAATTGCCGCAACGGCACGGAGATTCAGTATCCGTTCAATCGCTAGCGATTATTTGTGCGATAAGTAGATAATCGTAGCATGTTAATAAGTTTATTTATTAATATTAATACGTGTATATGTAAGACATTTGTATACTGAAAAAAAATATATCTGTTATCAAGTAAATATTTGCTTGCTTTGCACCAAGTAAATTATTTTCTTAAATTGAGAAAGCATCTTCTTAAATCAAGGAAGTATTTACTTAATGCAAGAAGAGTTCACTTGCATCAAACCACGTACTCTTAAATCTAGTGAATATTTCCTGAATTTAAGAAAATGATTTACTTGATACAAAACAAGTAAATATTTACTTGATATGGGAAGATATTTTTTTCAGTGTATATATTTTTTTTAATACCACATTAAGACTTAATGCATATATATCTATAAAACACCATTAGTAAAATTATAAAAATTTTGAGTGTATTATAATGACTATTTTCATGCAAATGCAGATCTTCTAACAGAATAAATAAAGCACTTTTGAACATTAAGGCTCGTAAGTATAGGAAAAACTAGTAACCATAACAATTAAGAGCACAGAATGTTATGTAAAAAGTAATAAAAGGCATCGATGAAAATGAGTATAAGATTATTCATCGCTCAGACAGATTGTTTTCTATCGTGAATTTAGTTTTTCTCCCCCTCCCCTCCTCGCACTTGGGACGCAAAATACAATTTTCTACAGCTGCTCTGAGGGAGGAAAATACTACTTTTCTTCCGTGTCGATTAATAGTGTTTAATGACCCATTCTCCACCAATCGCAAGGCAGAATTAAACTTCGCCTACTCGGAAGCGAAATTGAACGAACGAATCCGTGCAGTCTGTGCATCGGTGGATCGTCTGGCGTTAACGACGTTTTGGGCGTTATGTGCGCGACTCGAGCGCTGAATACTCGATATGTAAACGTAAAATTAAATCGATAATTTATACGAAATTTTGTATAGAAATTATTCCAATGTCTTGTAAGTCTTAAAAATTAGCTGTATCGTGCATCGGTTTGTTTTTTCTTTTAATTAATTTTTAATTTTTAAATTTACCTTTACCTTGCATTATGAATGAATTTTTAATTTTAAGTTAATATTCTTTATTTCCTATTATGGAAGGGGATCTCTACGGCCACACCTCCCAGCCCTACATTTCTCCATAATGCACTCCTTAAATTAATTTAATCGTGCGATTTAATTTTACGATATTCGATTAAACTGCGCACGATACCTTGGGGGGGGGGGGCAAAATCAACGTAATAAATTTTTTTTTCCCCCTCGCACATATTTGAAGAAGAGAGAGCGCCCTTCGCGCGGGAAAATAGCGAAAGTGGTGCACTGGAGCAATTTCGCTCGATTCAATCGTTATGTAAAAGTAGAACCCTAGTCGCTTTTAGTCGCAAAGTACTGCGATTATTTTCTTTTTTTTGTCTTTGTGGACGATTGGAAATGGGTCAGCAGGTGTCGTCCCATCGACGACGAAACGTACACTCTGTTCTATTAGACACTTGATTATTCCCGAAAAAATTGCACGCTCGCAGCCCTAACTAAGTCTTATTCTATATTTTTTCATAAGAACCTTCATTATTTCAGTCATGCATATATAATTATACATATTTAATATTATCTATAGCCATAGTTAATTTATCGCTCGCTTCCGAAAGAATGCACGATTAAAAAAAAAAAAAACAATACACTTGATTTGTTAAATATTGTTGTGAAAATAATTAAATTTATGCCATAAAACTGATATTATAAAAAAATAGATACTGCTATGTATTCGTTGCAGCGATTGCATTAATGCACGCACTGTTTTATCCAGGCGATATCGAGTTAATGTGAAATAGCTAAAAATAAGAAAATATGGATTACGAAATAAAAGACAACAGGAGAATTGAAAGAAGTATCTGTATGAAAATAATTATAGACGAAAGTAGAATTTTAAGTAAGAGCAGAAATATACGTTCGCTTTTGCTCGAGTGAAAAAATGTGAACGTTTTACGGAAACTTAATGTCTCCACTTTTCTTCTTCGTATATTTTCATGAATTTACCAAACTTCTTAAAACGTCTCTCCTGCGAACGCACATCGACTGCAGTGAACGAAATGTTTCTTTTCGTCATTTAGCATACTTTAAATAATAGCTTTCGTTGGAAGTAATGCAGGATAGCAGTTAAACAAACTGTTTTTAGGCAGGCAACTATCGTTACCTTAATCTCTCTATTGATTCATCATTATCAGTTGTCGTTCGAGCATTGTTAGAATTAAAACTTTCGGATAAACCGTCGATTGTAATATTCAAATGAATTTTACATTACGGACTCTTAGTAATTTAGACGTTTTTTGAGCAGCAGTTGATCTACAAATTGAATATTCCTTTTTATTTCTGCAATGAAATTCAAATAAGGAACTAATTTATATGCTAAAAAATCCTCTTACATTTAAATGAAACTTTAATTTAATACATAAATAAAAGCGGCATTCGTTAGAATGAACGACCGGCCGATCTTCGCATTTCCCTACTTATGGAGATTGAAACATTTATCACGATGAGAGATCGATCCTCAGTTGCTCTATAAATTATTCAGACCTGTTTATAAGAGGAGAAATTGGGGAAAAAAGAGGGAAACGATTGGGAGGAAATTAATAGAGGGAGATTATTAGAAGAAGAACGTTATTGATTATTTTACATAAATTAGTACATCCGAGTGGTGCTTGTAAGAAAAAATGCTATGAAAAAGCTAATGCATAAGAAAAATCAACGCAATCGCTCTTTCGAAATTCTCGAGGATGCCGATTCTGAATTTCAAGTATGGAACCTCTTGCGATTGTCGACAATTAAAAATCTCACTTAGTTTTAAATTTCAAAATAACCTATGCTAGATCTTTTCTACCCCCCCCCCAATTTTTCAGATCCTGCCTCTCACTTCGATCTTAAAATAACCATCGAAGATCTCTCTAGATATTCCGCAAGGATAAAAGTAACAATGGATATGAAATACATAGAAATTCTAAATTAAGAAATATTATTATTATTTTTATTATTATTGATTCGGTAAAATTCTATAAATAGTTGGAATTTTCCTGCAGACTGTCGAGACTTCAAAAGTGGACGAAAAATTAAGTAAAAATGGTTATATTTGTTTTGGTCGTCGTCGATAGATTACAAGCGCATTATTCGTAACACGACAATATTAAAAAAACCGAACGTCGCCTTCATTTATAATAACGTACTTTATTTCGTCGACTTGCGACCTCATAAATCCACTTCATGAATATATAGAAAATTAATAATTTATGTATGTATATATATATAAGCTGGAAGTTTATCAGAAGCTTAACTACTTTTAAATCATTCCTGACAGCTCACGAGTATAATTTAAATATAGATAACGTTTATATTTCATACGCAAATTAAGATAGCGTTATTAAATCGAGTATGATTAGAGGCTTCCATACATTTTCATAATTATAACACCGCTCGATCTCTTTCGTTATCTTACATAATAATATTACTGCCTAATACATTTCCATTTCAACCTCTGTTTATGATTAATTCTTTTAAAAGAAATCTTATGTACTTCCAATCAAATTTAACAGATACGTTAGATTTTATCTATCTTTTCAATTTGTTACAAATTCTTCAGCTGAGTGAAGAATATAATTGAACACTGTCTAAATTTTTACGATAGTTTTCATATAATAATAAAATAATAAATGTAAAAAAAATTATTATTTTCGTTCAATGGATATAAACAAAATTGAAAAAAAGATAATAACTGTTAATTTTTAATACATCATTATTCCTGTATTTTCAAATAAGAACTGTAAAAAAAGTTTATAAATTTACCGCTTATATTGTGTATGTAAAATCTATCTGCAGATGTAGTCATTCAAATTTTTTATCGTGAATGTAAGAATAATAAAATAAATAAAATATCGAAAGCATACTTAAATTAGTCTTTGAATAGCAATATTCAAATCGAGTTGAAAATTTATGACTTCTACATTTGAATTATTGTTATTCATCCTCCGTGCAATTGTCTTTAAGTATAATAATATGTAACTTGCCAGTATTTAACTTATTGTGTAATAATGATGTATAATTGATACCTCGTATTATTATTAATTAAAATGTGTTTTATTAAAGCATATTTGATTAAACTATTATATTAAATAATGAAATCATATATTACAGTAACCAACTTACTATTTACAATTAATTATTTTTGATCGTTGCATATATTTTCAAACATTCGTTTAAAAAAACGTTTTAGCATTTTTTTAAAACTATGATAGAGAAAAACATAGGTTTAAATAATAATGTATCCCTAGCGTAGCTTAACACGTTTTTAATTGCTTGAATTTCACAAGCACTGTCAAATTCTTTGTCTAATATGCAAAACAACTAATCATCTTAATATTGAAATCTTAACAATAAAAGTTGAAATTTAGGTTACTAAACTGTATTTAACATAATGCAGACATTTTTATGTTATTAACAATCATATTACTTTATAAATAAAAGCGTATATTGGACTCTCACATATAACACTTAAATCGTCGAAGTGCGATGGTGGTGTAATGGTCAGCATAGTTGCCTTCCAAGCAGTTGATCCGGGTTCGATTCCCGGCCATCGCACATTTTTTTATATTTATTTCATAGCATATTATTTCTTTTATGTTTCTTAATAATTTAAAACAAATGCCTTGGAAAAAAATTATTTTGTAAATATATTTAAAATTTTTAAATTAACCTTTTTTTTGCAATTCTAGACATTTTTCAAATTAGTATATTCAAGTAATAACCTTCATAAAACTTAGCATAATTTATACGTCATAGAAAGTTTTTTAAGAATAATATTATTAATTTTAATTTTAAATCACGATTAATAATGCCATCAAACCCTCTTCGTTATACACTGTAAAAAATAATAAGAATGCCTTACATTATAAAGGTTATATGTTTACTTTTTATAAGAGTGTCGATTAAGTAATCAAAGAGTTTTTGCAATTAGAATTTGTTATACTACTGTACTAAATCGTATATTGTTTCTAATGCATTCGAATGATTTTTGTTCGGTTTATCCGATTTTGCGTACAAGTTTACCATTCCCCATATTTTGGATTCCGCAACGTTTCATGTATATGATTGCACCGCAAATGAAATCACGGTATATATATGTATATATATATAACACGTGAATGTCTTATATATTATAGTTGCATTCCTGGATTGAAACAAATCTATGTTAGGCGAGGAGGAGTCGCTCCGTCCTCGTCGGAACATTCCATTGTCTGCAAGCTCGGCGCGCTCTCCCTCTCGGAATATTGCAGCCCGCCCGCGGCTCAATGGTAGCTATAAGGCAACGAGTAAGAGCTGCAGAATCCTTATACATATATATATATATATATATATATATATATATATATATATATATAAGGATAGATACGGAAAACAAGCCGAGTAGGTGCCATCATTAATAACTGCAGTATTCTATTGAAGAATGCTCGACTAGTTCTGTGAGTTGCAAGATTTTCCGATTGTAATATATATATATATATATATATATATATTTAACAATAACTAACAAATGATCGTCATCCTATACGATCACCAGTTATTTCTTTAATTTTTATCGATGTTATCTGCCCATCGAGAATTCTGGGATAGCGACATTTACATCAGAGAGTATTTCTTCGATATTTTTCCGACTCTGCTATTTTTTCAAAACCCTCATTCCCCTCGTCAGCTCTATATGATACCAATTTAAAATCTGAAGCTCCTGAATAAAGAAATAAAAAATAAAAAACTATCCGTAACTGAAATTCGCGTAGAACAACAGAAAATTTGAAGAAACCAACAATGCAATGCTTGTTAAAAAAAATCACATTTTTATTTCTTATACAGGAAGAAATGCTTCCGCCATAAATGACTAAATTAAATTGAATAAATTAACATTTTGTTACAATGTATTAGACGAACAATTTATTGCTACTGAAACAACTTAGATTTCTTCGTATATCTAAAATACTATGAAATGATTCGTTGCTACAGCAATCGCGACCTTAAATACTCATACATAATTCAGAAATTTCATAACTTTACAGGTAATTTGAGATTAAACCACATTTATGTCTGTGAAATTTTCGTCTTCATCGCCTGCTAAGCTCTTTTAAAATAAGACTTTTTTATTGAATTGTTTCTCGACTATATTATTTTTAAATTTCTGCTGAGAATTCTTTTTATTGTTATTTCCCTTATTTTGATCAATTTTTAATATTATTTCTTCTATTGTTTTATAATGGAATATTCTTAGCATTAATGCATAAAGATCTAATTATTTTCAATTGAATTTTTTGATTAATAAATAATTATTTACATTTCATTTAAAATTATAATGCATGGATAGTTATATTTGGGAACTTAAACTTTACATATTAAATTTTGGTATCAAAGAGCTTGTTTGAAATGGATGTTTAATATATATATATATATATATATATATATATATATATATATATTATTTTTCTTTATCTATCACAGCGTTTCCTTATATATATACTAGAAAACGCTGTGAACCATCACTTATTAATCAACAAAGATGCATTATCCTTTAACGTCGAAATTCCGCGCTCGTTACGCGCGGGAGTACTATTATTATACCTTACACACACACACACACACACACACACGCGCGCGCGCGAGAATACGGGAATACATTTTCAAGGGTTGCGCGGCCTCGTGCAGCGAGCCCACTTCTCTCTGTATCGTCCGAACGAATACATTCGAGATAAGGACATCAAAATTATTCATTAAACGTACGCCGATTATTATCAAACGTAAAAAAAAGAAGACCGAAGGAAGATGCGAGTGGACGAAAATATGCAAAAGTTTTGGGGTCGCTGTATTCGTCCGACCATCGCAAGCGCGAACGACAGCTGCCAGCAGGTCACTTTCGGGTAAAATTAGGTCGACCGTCAAACTGGCTGGCAGCGCGTTTCCATCCATATATTCTTATTAAACGTAAATATACGGGGCACAAGTGCATTTTCTAAGACAATCGTGCTCTTTTTTTTATGTATTTTTTTCTTTATTTATGTATCTAACTATGGATGAGAAGTGCCACGTGCATTTCGCTCGATTTAAGGAGGATAAAGCGTTCGATGTATTATGCGGTGTGCGATTAGCAAGCAATAATATTAATATATTGCCGCGGACGCAGATTTACGCATAATCTGCGTACAGATTATTATCTAAAATAGAGGAATATTTTTACTGGCCTTTTATACAGTTGTATGGAAATACAACGATTCCGTCATCGAGTGCGTCCCGTTTATAGAAATAATTTATATATAACGTTTTCTATAAAAATTACAAAAATATATTACATTGGCGCTTCCATTTGTTGTAAATATTCACGTTTCCGCATAGAAATTGTTTATGTTGCATGATTTGTCACATATTTATATTACGATATGTATAAATACAGCATGAAAACTTATTCGCTTACAGATACTTCTACATAAACTATATTCATTCATATTTCTCGTATCCAGGAGGATATTATAAAGGATTATAATTTTACCGCAGGATCGATAGTTATAATCCATCAACTTCCCTCTCCTTCTCCCCCCTCTATTTCTCGTTATTATAGAATAAATCCCTCAAAAATGCGCAGATAACATAATCCTTACCCTCCTACAAGGGGGTCCGCTTCCCGCCACCCCTCCTCGCCGTATTTCTCTCATTCTCGTACATGTACACGTGTACTTCTCCCGTGTATTTTGCATCGAAAAACTGTATAATCAGCCGCCCGACACTTATCTATTTTCTCTTTTCTTTCTTTTTTTACAGAGCAGCACTACGCGGCCGCGGACTCGAACAGCTCGACGCCGGCCAAGAGCTTCGTCCCCTGCAAGGTCTGCGGCGACAAGGCGAGCGGCTATCATTACGGAGTCACCAGCTGCGAGGGCTGTAAAGTGAGTGTCCCCGAGCTCTATATATATATAATAAACTCTTTTGCATTCGCTCTTCTACAAACCGCGCGCTTTACGATCCTAGACGAAGTCCCTATATAGCTTCGTTCGCTCCCTCTGTCTCGCTCCCTCTGTCTCTCTCTCTCTCTCTCTCTCTCTCTCTCTCTCTCTCTCTCTCTCTCTCTCTATCTATCTCTTCCCCTCTTGTTCCCTCGCCATTGGCCGGGAATATACGCGCGCATATATATGCTATAAGCGCCACCGATGCCGGAAAAGAGGTCGGTGGAATTTATCGCCCGGCGGGTGAATAACGCCCGGCGTCTTTTTTAAGTCCGCGGGCGGAGCGCTGAAATTTATCTGTATAGTCGACAAAAGAGCGCGGGGCCCTTTATCGCGATATCGCAATATCGTTTATTGCATGAAAATACTACTTCTTCTTTTTTCGCATATATATATATAGTTGGCATGTCAAGAAAGAGAGAGAAAGAGACAGGGAGAACTGTAGTTTCATTTTTATACTAAGATACAAAAATAGAATATAGTATAAATACTTAATTGTTAAATAAAATTCGTCAATACGCTAAAGTACTTTAAACGTTTTAAGCACACATATATCACAGTAAGTTAGTCTTATATCAATATCGTGGAAAGCTATAAAAAATATCAAATACGTAATTCTATAAAAATATTGAAACATTAAATTATTTATTTGAGATAACAAATGCCAATCACTTATATCTACCCGTCAATGAGTAAAAATTACAGTCACCCATTAACTCAATCGTACAAGCTAGCCATCTATTAAATACACACATACCATAAAACTAAAAGTTACGTGTATGCGGGGCAATACATAAAAAAGCAAAGAAAAAGATAAAATCATTATAAACATAAAAACTTACACACACACACACACACACACATATATATATATATATATATATATATATATACTAGAATATATATATACACACACTAGAAATATATATATACACACACTAGAAATATATATATACACACACTAGAAATATATATATGTTTATAAGGTAATGAATTAAAAATCTTCACATTCTTTGGCTCATTTGCCCATTTCCATAAATTGCCCTTTAAATACGCACATACAAAAGTTTTAAGACTCGGTGTGTCTAGAAGAATACAGAATAATTTAATGGGTAGACCCAGTACTCAATCAAGCGTGAGCCCTCATTATCGACTTAAATCTATTGACATTAAGTAAGCTAGGAATATCACTCGAAGAGATAAAGGGAGGGATAGACAGATAGATAGATAGATAGATAGATAGATAGATAGATAGATAGCTAGATAGATTTATTGATGAACTGATGCGGAGGGATAAAGAGAGGACAAAAAAACTTATAGACGTGCATTTTGAAAGAGCGACTATTTATTTAAAGTGTAAGGATTAAGGTGATTCAATTGTCAAATTGATTTTAAATATCTTTAAGTATTTCAGAACATTTGCGCAAAAGGGAATTAAATAAGTCGGATCTATTTTTCTTAATACACGCGCTTTATTTTATAAAATAAACTTAAATCCATTGCAATGTGCCGTTCCTACCGAGCGTGCGCGAATAGTCGCTTATATTCCACATTATACATAGGCACTATACTTGAATTTTTCGAATTCTCTTCTAGTGCAGCTTATACCAACGGTTCAACAATCCAATATTTAGTCATATAATTTTATTTGATGGATCGTCGCGGAGGATATATACAAGTTTTATTCGATCTTTGGAAAATATTTCGAATACTTTCAAAATCCTATCGCACTGACCGGCCGATTTCTTCTGACTCTTTCATTCTCAATTAAATTCCCTAGGTTACGTATTGGATTACATTAGATCATCGAAATTTCGATCTTATTCTTACGACATATTTGTCTTGCGGCTATTATTCCAGTGATTTTCCAATAACTTCAAAACTAATTCGAAATAATTCGCTAACAGGGATCGAGTCATTTCACGGTTTTGAATGTACTTCAGTACTCAAAGAGTCGCGCGCCGTCCGTTAGGCTTATCCCTATATCTATAGCTGTCGAAAGTTCACGACTATATACGACCCTTGAGCACTTTATCTTATGGCATAAGTATATTATATCCATAAATCTGGCAAAGTTTTAAACGTGATTGAATGTGAAAAGTTTCGTATCATATCTATGGTACGCTTAACTTTTCTTTTTCTTTAATTTTACGTAGATAATCCAAGCTGGCGTTTTATGATTCTTCCCCTCACCCTCACGCCCCGCCAACTAGATTTTCAATATTTTCAATGAAATTTTACCGATACGGTATTATACAACGATACCAGTGATCATCGAGTATACATAAAGATAACAATAAATAAAGCCGCGTGGGTGATCTGGACTATGTCTGTCTTTTTCACTTGTACATCGTATCAAAGTTTGTATGGACGTAGGTGTTGAAATCTTATCACGGAGGACGACACACATTGCAAATTATCACAGCACACAGCAATTACACATACACGAGAGACTGTGTACATATATATATATATATATAGAAAGTGCGCGATAGTGTTATGCTATATGATTATTCAAGATCTTTTTACATAAAATTATATACTGTACATACTTAAATAAGAAACTCGTATAACAAGTTTATAAAGGAAACTTAACATGCGTTCATTGCATATATAGATATTATTTTATTCACATTCATTATATAATACAATCTATAGTATGAACATTATGAAAAACGACACTAGACATTCAGATAAATTATTTTTTAGTGACAGAATACTAAAAAATTTGAAAAATACCTAAATAACATAAGCACATTTAAAATATGCCTTTCTCAGAAAATTGATTTTCATAGGATCAATATTTCGCACTCCCACCATTATCTCTCTCTCTCTCTCTCTCTCTCTCTCTCTCTCTCTCTCTCTCTCTCTCTCTCTCTCTCTCTCTCTCTCTCTCTCTCTCTCTCTCTCTCTCTCTCTCTCTCTATCTCTCTCCTTTAATTTTACTTCATTTTGCAAGTCGGCTTCATAAATTCTGTTTACATCTTTCTTGACATACTCTATTTACATATAGATAAAAAATTAGAAAGCAAAATTTCAAAACATCGTTCTTATAAATGTTTTCCTTTTAAAATATAATATATATTTTAAAATATAACAAAATTTTTATTTATTTGTGATATGTTTATTGCCATATAATCATAATTTGAAAGAACAAACAATTGATACATATAGTAACGATTAAATGAAAGTAAGAAAAAGGAAAAAAATCAGATCCAATTCAAAACCTCGATTTTACTGAAAATTTTCAAAATATTAACATATAAATATAATACTGACATTTTTGCCACTCAATACTAATAAAAATGTATGCCCAATTGATTAAAATTTGAAAAGTCCTTTGACTTACAAAATCCTCTATACGAATGGTTTTCGTTTAAATTGAGAATTATCAAAATTTGACTATATTAAGGTCAAAGTAAATTTGCAAAACTCCTTCATTTTAATAATATGCATCTCTTTCAATTGCAAAGAATTGTAAAGCGATGATAAAAATTTTTTCACGATTTTCTAGTTACAGTGCAACAGATATTGTTAAATAAATTAAATAACTATATACCGAACTGCCCATTATACATAAGTGCAGCTGCATTAGAAAATATTCAAATGAATGTAAAAGCATTAAGAACTATAGTGGTTAGAAATAGAAAGTAAATGAGAAATGTTCATATATATATATATATATATATATATATATATATATATATATATATATATATATATACATAGTATTATAGCAAGAAATTTCATCCGTATGACCTCCTTCTGATAAATTCTAATAATGATATGATTTTAAAAAACATTTTACGATAATCCACAAATTTAAAGTAATATACATAAATCCATAATAATTATATGCAAAATAAAATGAATTTTTCCCTATTAGAAAAGCCATACATATTTTTATGTTATTTATATTAAGTTTCATCAATAAGAATAATTAGTAACTTAAAAATTTCGTTTAAGTCAAAAAATATAAAATATTAAGTTTAGAGTTAGAATTTAGTAAAGTATTAAAGTATTAGAATTTTAATTTCTAATTGTTGTCAATAAAAAACTATTAGTAAATTCAATTGACAAATAAATTATTAAAAAAAATTATTTTTATATTATTAATTATTTTTTATTATTTAATAATAAAAAAAGTATTAATATTTTGAGATACTATGATCTACAAAAATTAATATATTAAAAATTCATATAAATTTTTTATGATATATTGTGTGTATAAGTACCAAGTAGATTTATACATGCAATGGCGTAGTGCGATGGTGGTGTAATGGTCAGCATAGTTGCCTTCCAAGCAGTTGATCCGGGTTCGATTCCCGGCCATCGCACATTTTTTTTATTCGAATATTATATTTATAATAAATCTGAACATCAAAAATTATTAATATTAAAATTTAATAAATATTTAAAAATAAACCGAATAAAATTTTTTTTTTAATAATTCAAAAAATAATTATAAAAATTGAAGGCAGCATATTTAAATATTCTTGCGTTACGTTTTATGCTTAAGTTATGATTATTAATTAACGATATTAATTTATTGTTTTATGATTATAAATTTACACTGGTATCATTTATTTATATATGATTAAATTTTGCTACGATAGGCAAGAATGAATTGAAAACATATTAGTATGGGAAATCTATCGATATTGTCTGTAAAATGATATGAAGATTCAATTAAATAAATAGTAATAAACAATTAACAATTTTATCAACTTATTAACAATAACTGTTAGCAATATGTCATTTTTATTCTAATTATTTTACTAATAATCTGCTTTATGGATGCTTATTCCTTTAAGATGTATAACAAAGATAATGATAACACTTGGGTATATTATGTAGATATTTTAGGTAAGATAAAACTGTAAGTGAATAAATAATGAACTATAATTCTTTTATTTGTAATAGAAGAGAGAATCTACCGACAAATTAAAAAATGCACTCGAAATCTTCGGTGTCTTATTCACATGTTGGGCGCCTAAATGCGCCAGATATGAGATGTGTTACCGGTGCATAAATATGTGTGTGTGTGTGTGTGTGTGTGTGTGTGTGTGTGTGTGTGTGTGTATTCCATACCTTCAATATGGAGCTGATTTCCCGCATCTATACCTTTGCTAAATTCACCCCCCTCCTCCCACCCTCACTTCGGCTCTCTTGCTCTATATGTCTATTCCCATCTATCTTTCCCGGCATAGTAGAAGCTGTATATCGAGTAGCCTAGACCCGTTGCGGATTGATGAGCTCCTATCTCTCTCTCTCTCTCTCTATATCTATCTATCTATCTCCCCCTCGCCTCTCCCTCTGCATCTTCCTCTGTGTCAAGAGGCGATCCGTAATAGGGAGGAGCGAACTAGATGCCGTGGGGAGTTCTATTATATATATATATATATATATATATATATATATATATATATATATATATATGCCAAAGTAATTTATAGCTATACAAAACGCCGGGGCAACTTGGCTTGTGATAAGCGAGAGCTTGAGTCGCGGACTCCTCTATCACCTTGGGTGTGGGGGTGAACGCATCTCGCTCATCGAGCCTTCGAGCCTTCGAGCCCAACGTATGCCTCGCCTCTTCCCCTTCACTCTTCGCATCGAGCCTTTCGGTTAGATTTTTTCTTTTTTCCATTTTATCCGTAAGAGGAGGGAAGGGGGAGAGGGAATTTAACCAGCATTAATTTGGCCGACAACAGTGCATCGCTCTTTTGACTGATGCGCGATGGAACAAATATATGTTATTTATACGCAAGAATCGGCCCTCCGATACGGGCTTCGATTCGTGTTAATCTGCTTGTTATCGTTGCTTATATTATGAAACGGTTTAAGATTAATATTGTCATTTTTGGTTTAGTCCGTCTATATATAGAATATCGAGGTACTTAAATTCGATAATGTGTATGTTATCCGAGAATAAAAAATAATAAAGAAATAAATCACGTAAAACGTTCACCAATCTTTCTCAATAATAGGACGAAAGTAAAGAAAAGCTTAATAAAATCAAATTTTCTTAAATTTTGCATTATGTTATAAAGGAGAACGTTTTAACAAATTATTGATCTAGAATTGCAATAACAATATAAAATGTATCTTCAACGTTTTGAACTAATCCAGATAACAGGTCTATCTTTAACTTAGAAATCAGAATTCAGTTTAGTTTCCACACTAACAATATTGACAACAATATTTTTCAATGAAAGAAATATTTTGAAGTTTCATTCATTCGCATTTAGTGTATTTACGACTAATTTATTCTTTACATCAAAATTAATGCATGAATTTTCATTGGACAACATATGTCGTCCTATATTAACTAAATTCAACCTGAACTAATTTTCTTTATTTCATAATAGTTTTCAATGATCCAAAAAAAATTTGAGTCTGTGTATATCGCTACTGATCTTTTGCTATTGCTTTCATTTTACGTATTATATTATATGCATTAATGGTATACTGATATTGTGTTTTAAAACTCAGATTCATTTATGCCGGTATTGCAGGTATCTTCACTTCATACATTGCAGGTACACAACAGAAGCTACTTCTGTTTTACACTGATTCATCAATATATTTCTATTTAAAAAATTTCATCGATAGGAATATTGAATTAAATATATTATTAATAGATGACACTAGTTGTAAGAAAAAAATGCTCTAGTATTGTATTGAAATGCATTTCTAATATTGCGCGATTGGTATCGTTGAAATCCTAACGAATATTATTTATATGTATCGCGGCTAAGGATCAGTGTATGAAATAATGTAAAACCTTGGCCTCCTTTAAGATTAATACAATATTTTTTAAATAAATTAATTCTGTATTTTTTCTACCTAAAAAATTGTTAAGTTACTATAAAAAATGTAATCCTTAAATTGTCATACTTATTAAAAATAAAGAATTCTGTTTATAATTTTTTGATATATATATATTTAATGCATTTTAATAAACAATGCATTTGCCATAACACATCATATTATATGTTTTATAAAAAAAAATCTAAAGGCTTTAATTAATATAATAACAATTAAAAAAAATAAGCATGACGAAGTAAATGATCGTTAAAAAAAGTTGCAAATGAAGATTAGAATTTCTAAGGGGTTGGAATTTTTTAACATAATTTACATATGATTTTCTTTATACTTTGCGAAAGAATTTCTACCCGATGAAATATTAAAGGATCCATTTAAAATTGTACGCAATTCATTTTAAATGGAGGCTACTTGATGAATTTTAATCAAGTTTATACATACCACGCGATATATAAATGTTACACATGCATACGTATGTGTGTGTGTGCGCGCGCGCGCGTGTATATGTATTTGTATACGTAAATAAATCCAGCAGTGCGTGCAGTTAAATACAAGAAGGACAAAATAAATGAAAAAAATTTTTATCTTGACATTTCAAGGTATTGCATTATTTTCTGTTCTTTGGAGCTTGGAAAGAAATCGTGCTATTCCATACTTTATAAACATTAAAAAAATCTTTCACAGCTAAATTAATATATATATATATATATATATATATATATATATATATATATATATATATATATTACTGAACTACTTCAAACATTACCTTTTTTTTAATGTTTATTTATTTATTTTTTCTTTTTTTAAATTAAATTTTCAGGAACTTATTATTTGACACGGATCAAGGTTATTTGTTGTAATTTTGATGCAGATTTTGTTTATTGCACATTTGCGGACGTAAAAATAAAATAAATTTGCATGCTTGAAATACACTGGCCAGCATCGTGAAGCGATAAATTTGTTCAAGTCACATTTTTTCAGATAGCCAAGATTACAATCAAAGAAAAATAAGACTCTCTAGAACGATGAATTAATGGAATTTTCCGTGATCCTTTTCCCGTAAATATTCACTAAATGTCAGTGTAAACAGAACCCAATTACTGTAATGGTGCGTACAATATCGCTTGACTTATTTTTCGCAAAATACAGCATTTGGCTTTTGTCTGTACAATTTCGGCGGGAATATTTTTCGACGATTGGAGCGATGAATGGCGGTCGTATTAAAAACAAAAAAAAGGGGGGGGAGAGGGAAGTACAGAGTGAAATTTTTGCTTTGGCACGGACGTGGATTCCGGATGTCGGTCTGACCGTGCGCGGATTTTTACTACTCGCCGCGGCTGTCAAAGCCGCCTTAAAAAGCAATCCATAAATTTCTGATTTACGGGTGCATTAACTGCGCGCGCGCATCGGATCGACCCCGCGAGGAGCAAAAAAAATAGCACAGTTTATACGCGCGCTCGCGCTCGTGCACGTATAAATATTCATTGAAAATATGCACTAACGAAAGCTTTGCGCTTCTCCGACATTCGCGCATGTGTACAGAAATTATTTCGTAAATGCGTCGTGCCGCCACAGAAATTCTATGCGCAATATTGCGAAGTAACGTATATATATATATATATATAGTTTGCGTATGCTATGTTCTGTTCGTAAACGATGATGGTAGTTTATTATTTAATGTGTATATGTGTGCAGTACGGAGGAAAATAACGGCGTTCAATTTAATCAATATAATGAACAATTAGTGCGAAATAAATCATTGTTCAATCATAAAAATTGGAATTTGGATGAAATCTTTGCGTTACGCTCGGAATTATTTTGAGAAGATTCCAATTTTCATCATTGAAATAAATGAATTAATTTTAGTTGAAATATAAAAATGCACACCGATGCAAACTGAATAAAACAAAACAAAAAACACAGCCATACGCTTCCAACGGAATCACGGGAATGCGCGCATATACACGGAGTATCGGCTTTATTCCGATTGGCGCGCGCGCTCGAGCTCCTATATAGATCCGCCGATATAGAGGCGCCTCCGATCATCGATAAATCCCCGATCAGTTCAGGGCAATTATATATTTTCGCTCGCCAACGAGAATCGTTGCGATCGCGTCGGAGCCCCGTCTCCTTCGGCCCCGTCGCCACCCTGTATATTATGTGGCGAAAGCGCCGCGCGTCCATGTCCATCGGCCGAATCTTTTGAGAAAGGCTTTATACGTTATTTAATCTTGCTTTAATTTTGATATGCAGCATTTCATTAAAATGAAATCGCATCGCTGTTATATCGGTGTTTAAGCAATTGAAATAATTGATTATAAGTTGACCTTATCGTAACTCGCAAGACAAAGCGTTTGATCGTTGTTATTAGTGCTTTGGAAATACGCGCGTTAAATATGTAAAGCAGTATTTCTTTTACTCAAACTAACTTATAATAACATGGATAAATAAACGTTATTTTTTATGCTTAATAAACTTACGACAACGTAGGTCGACCTTTTCGGGCATCAAAGAATCTGGCCGATTAACTGGCTTAATTTTGAGCCTCGGTTCATTATCGTTTCCAATAGGAGCCTAAAGTTGCCACTTATGATACGTACTACAACTTTTATATTATTCTTATAAACCGCCATCGAGTCCTCTCACTATATATTCTTACTTTTATGAAAAATTTGTCTATTCAGTTTTTTTTCTTAAACTGCTTAGTTTTCTAGATGTAGAAATTCAAATCGAACCACAATTTAAATAATGGATATTATATATATTTGCGCGTGTGTGATATTATATATGACATACCATATGTCATGATAATATATCATATATGTATATATTCAGAGATTAGTCCTCTGTTCGTGAATTTTGACGGAATGACTTTTATAGGGGAGATTGTTGGAGATTATTTTTTTAAACAATGCAGGTATGGTGCTTTATCTCTGATGATTGCAAGCATTTAGTACGATGTTCGAATCTAATAAACAAATGTATAGAATAATTCGTGCATTTTGCATGAAAGTACAAGGTTTTACTGTTCCATGTAAATATTAATTAGCGAGTCAAATAAATATTTATTTCGATCTTACGGTTCACCAGAGCGAAATCGAGAGACAAAGAGAGAGGGAGAGAGTTTTACTGATACAAATATTTGCTTTCAATCAGCCCTGATGGAAAATAATCTGTTGCAATTTTTTAAATTAATTTTACATTATTTAAAGTTAGTCTTATAAGTTTAATGAGAAAAAATATGTTGTTCAAGATTGATAAATTTTTATATTTATATTTCACCCTCTCACTATACATTCTGTAAATTCTCCCAGAAATATGAAAACTAACCAACAGTTTCGATTGACAATTATACCCCGGATCCAGTGTATCTCGGAAAGCTATAAATAAAATAAATCGAAAAAATGGAAAAACAAACATACTCACCGAATTTCGTACGTGTGTAAATTACATATACCAAACAGCAAATAATCATAATATATACACATAAATACCACTAATAAATGCGATAAGGTTTCGTTTACCAATCGTCCGTGAATTATTCAGGCAAAAACTCGTACTTGTATACGAACCAGTACCTGTTTATATATATATATATATATATATATATATATATATATATATATATATATATAAATTAGTGAATTAACGGGCTTTTGTTATTCATATACATAATATCTCGCTGGTATAACCCACTTCATTAATTAATTCACCGGAAGGCAGGCGAATGCCATTGTTATTATCGTCAATAATAAACCAGAATATACGTATATAGCAGGTGCACATTATGCAGGTTGTATTCAAATTCAATTTGTGTGTGTGTGTGTGTGTGCGCGCGCGCGCGCTCGCGCGTATGCGTGCGTGTGCGTGTTCCTTCGTGTACACGCGTATGTTGACCGCGACTCCTTCCACTCCCTCTACCTGCTCGCCCGTATGCGTGCTCATTTTCTACCTTTTCCTCGTCTCTAATTCACCCAGTCATTGAATATTGTCGCGGCGTCGAGCAAAAACCGTGCCCGCGGCAGGATTTATACGAAGCGAGCCCGTGCGCTGTTCGCTACGGGCCCGAATGAGACGAGAGCGCCGAAGAGAGCTCGCTGCCTCGCTACGAGTAGGGTAGCGAATCGTGTAGACGGGCAGAGCGAGGAAGAGCGAAAGAGAGAGAGAGAGAGAGAGAGAGAGAGAGAGAGAGAGAGATCAAAGAAGTAAATAAAAACAGTTAATAAATAAAAGATGAAATGGAAACATTTCAGAATAAAATAGCGTCATTCACCATAATATATTTACAAGAGAGAGAGAGAGAGAGAGAGAGAGAGAGGGAGAGAGAGAAATATATATATAAATACAATAATATATATTGCAGAGAGAGAAAGGAATAAAATATGATGAAAACTAAAATAAAAGTACAACAATTAAGTATTAACTGTTCTTGTCGCAGTAGCAATTTAATTCCGAATTGTTCGTACATTAATAGACTGAGCCATAAAATATAATATTACAATTTGAATTATTGACTAATGAAAATCTGAAGACGTATCATATATAAACATAAATAGATAGAGAAAAAGATAGAGAAATGGAGAGAGAGAGAGAGAGAGAGAGAGAGAGAGAGAGAGAGAGAGAGAGAGAGAGATGAGACCAGTAAGAGTTTCTCAGAGTATTATGGTGATTTGTATATGTACCTGCGAGTTAAGCAGCTTTAAAAATGAGATGAATTATATACAGTACCGTATTGAAAGTGCCGAAAGCACTTGGAGTATAATTGGCGACAATTTCATCGTCGGTTTCCTCGCTTGATACACAAGGAGGACGTGTCGGAGATACAGATTACACCCATTCGTAAAGTGGATGGAGTATATTTATGGAGCAATCGAATGTGTGCTCTGTTACTGAATCGCGAATCGCGTCCATTGATCGGGTGCTGGACAGCGTCGAATTAAATCGTCGTATACGCGATTGGCATGAATTTCAAATTTATTGCATTCTTTTGTAGTTTAGCATTTATTCCATAAGTAAATGTGGTTTATTTTGATTTCTTATCGTTACAAGCGAAGGAATCGAAAGTCCCGATTAGATCGGGATTGGAAAAGCTATAGTTCAGCAGCTCATCGTTCTACGTCCGTTCTAAGTCCTATGCTCTGCTGATCCTTTAATATGTTTTATCAATAAAGCTTTTTTTTCTTTCATCATACGATCAACGTCAATTTTGCAATTACGAAGTAGATTTCGAATTTATGCTTCTTCTGAAACACTCGAAATTCTATAATTAAAAACAAAAAATTTTTTTCAAAAATTATCTATGACCTCGAAATATTTCAAACTTACAACTCCCGGCCTTTTTAAACTAGTAATAAAGGAATGCAAATCCTGATTTTCATAATTGCAGATCATTCGTACGGAGATGCTATCAAAGCTATTCTTATTATAATTATATGGTGGGACTTTTTCGTAATAAGAGGACTGCTAGTACGAAACTTTCGTTTGTTCGGTATAAAAATTGGCCGAGGATGAAATTATAAAAATCAACGAAATGTTCGTCGTTCCCTTCAAAAAGCTTTCGTCATAGCAAATCAAATCTTATATTATTGGAAAAACAGCGTCTACTTAAAAATTCGACACATGTATAAAAATTTAGAAAATCATGGGAGAAAGAAAAAAATATATAAAATCAATAAATACAAAATTGGACCTTATTAATATTAGAAATTAAGCTTTGAATATCAAATAAACATTTTGATGCAATTTTAAGAAAATTATTCGGTTCTAAAAATTGCCTAAAACTTTCACGTCAATCCTTCTGCCCACAGTCATAATAATTACGAAGAAAAGGGATATACTTAGAACGTTAGTGCACAAATTGTAAAAATTACAATTTTCTTTGCCAAAAAATTATTTGTAAAAGGATGGCGAACATGATTATTATGTTGCAAAGGTTGTCTAAGAGTGGCAAAATCTGACTCTTTGCAGATGAAGGAACATGTGTAAATTCACCGAGTGTTCATTATTCAAGAAAGCATTACTAATCGATGACTATATTAATTATGGTTTACAATTTAACGCAGCTACAGAAAAAAACTTTGAAATATATTTTGAAAATCTGCCAGAATATTAGATTTCATAGTTGGATATATCGAAGTTCGAATCTTTGTTTTTTTTCAAATAAACCTGCGCAGCTTAATATCCGAACATTTTTAATAATTTATAAAAACTTTGCATTTTTTTACTGTTCTAATACAAGCCACCACTATACGCGGACATCCTTGCCAGCCATTTTAGACATGTCACACGAAAAAATTATGCCCCCAGGCAGAAAAAAGTGGAAGGACAGAAAGAAAGAAAAACGGCGGAAACCTCGTCTTAGCCAAACTCGGTGGGAGGGGAAAAAAAAAGAGAGAGGCGAGAGAAGGCACGAAAGGTCCGAGGAAAAATTTCGCTCCCTTGCCGCTCGCGGGAACCCGGAGATGTCGCGCGCGGCGCGACGACGACGACGGGGACGACGACGGGGACGGGGAAGGAAAGCGCGAGCTACGCCGGGAGCTTTGGGCGGATTCTACCGTCTCCAGGAGCGGGAAGAGGAGGGGGTGGGGAAGTTGGACTCGTGGAACGAGAAAAGTCAGTGTACAGCCGGCTCTCTTTTTCTCGGTTAACTCCGAGAGTCTCATTCCCTTAGTTCTTCGAAGCCGACCTACGACGCGCTCAGCCTTCCGTACGACGAAGACGTGCGCTGGATTAAAAACTGATGCTGCGGCAAAAGTATTTTCCTCCAGTTTCTTCTTTTTTCGTATGCGTATATATATATATATATATATATATATATATATATATATATATATACATATGTGTGGTGCGTGTGTATGTATATGTATATGTATATGTACAATCTACCTTTGCATTTATGGCTCTAATGCGCACGGTACGGTTAACGATCCCGCATATTTTAGGCTTTTAAAAGTACTTTATTATATATATATATATATATATATATATATATATATATGTGTATGTATGTATGTATATGGACAGTTAGTAGAATACGATAACTGAAATTCATTCCAAATGCGCTTAATATCGGATAAATTCGATCGAGAATTCGAGTTATGTTTCCTTTGATATTGGTTATACGATTTTAAAATAATTAAATTTCGACTTTTTAAATCTTATCAACTTTTTTCTAATTACAAAGATATAAAAAGACCTGGAGATTAAAATTAAATTAAATTAAAACTTTACTTAGATTCAATTAGACAAAAAATTTATTAAAAACGAATGGCTGCAATGGCTTTATATGTTCATAGTGATTTCAGAAATATAAACAAATAGAGAACTATCGATTAAATACGTATATTAAAGTAAAAGTAAACTAAAATTTTTGTCCATAAGGTCATGCACAAAAACACAATTTCTGCATAACATATGACACAGAATAAAAAAAAAGAAAAAAAAAGCTGCTCCTGTACTACAGTAAGTAATCCAAAAAAAGCGGAAATTTCTTCTGTTAATTGGACACAAAATTCTTTTAGTTCATAGTATACCGAAGTGTAACTTTGAAAAATGCCGGAAACAGCATTATAACGAAAAATTTAAAATCAACTGGCCGGGAAGGGGCTTAATAATGAGAAGAAAGGCTCACGCGCACCAAAGGAAAACTAATAATAAACACTTGTAAGGAAAAACATATATTATTTTCTCAAAAGAATAGCAAAAATAGAGAGACAAGCAGAGAGAATGAAAGAAAGAAGTGGAAGGCAGTACGCTAGAACAAAGAAATTTCTTATAAAAAGAACAACGAGACGCTGTTATTTGTATTTCTTCTCTCTTTTGCCCTTTTAACTTTATTATGCGCACGAGTCTCTCGTTCTCTCTCTCTTTCCCTCGCTTTCTCTCATATTCCTGCTCACGCACTTCTCGTTTCTATGAAAAACTCAACCACGCTCGAGTGTTAATTAGGTGCTGAGATTTATATTAATTCATAATTTACTTTGTAAAGACACAACGTTAAAGTCAATGAACTGGTGGAATTTTTACATTTCTGCAGCTCGTGCTGGATAGCTGTAAGGAACGAGAAAAGGGTCGAGCTTGAACAGCGCATCTCTCGTATATGCTCGAAGTTCGCGGGATTCATGTGTATGGCCAATCGAGCTCTGTGATTGTTTAGATAGACGAGCCGTATACAACGTTGCTTTGCAACGATGTATTTGCGAAATTGAATACACTATATGCTTCCGTGGGGTAAGCTGAAATTCTTGGATTACTTAAAAAGAAAAAAAAAACATTATATATAATAAAGGTATAGCTGTCATAAGAAGCAAATATCACGGGAAAAAGAATAAACAACAATAAAGAACCAATCCTCGATTATCGCGCATCGACTGAGCCTCGCTTCTTAAACGAACACTCGAGCGCTGCCTCCGAGATATAGTCAAATGTCCACTCATCTATTAGACACGATAATCAAGCATATATAAACACAGTACCCACACCGACACATATATTCCTCGCGCATTAAAGTGTATTATTATAAATCACAGCAGCGACGCACGCTGTATGCGTCTATCGCATCTTTCTATACGTACAAACTGCAGGCAGGAACACACGCACAAAAAGGGATTTTAAAAAAGCCGCTATGAATTCTCTTTTGCTCTTTCTTTCCCCACGTCTCCTAGGGGAGTGGACTCTCTCTCTCTCTCTCTCTCTCTCTCTCTCTCTCTCTCTCTCTCTCTCGCCCTCTTATCTCTCACTACTAGGAAGCGAATCTGCCGTAATTAATTTCCAGACTAACGCGTCTGCCCTCTTCTCTTCTCTCATGCTGCACTATATATATATATATATATACATATAAGCGATACATCGAGCGAGCGCACCTACCTCGGAGAGAAGAGAGAAATACACACCGAGGATGAGGAGGACAGAGATAGCGAGAAAGAAGGAGGGGAGGGTCTACGAAGCCGCCACTGCTTGCTTCCGCCTCGCGTCGTCCTGTTCCATTTCCGGGATGATTACCGGCGCATTTTTGCGAAGGAAGGGAGGAGATAGAGAAAGAGGAATTGGAAGGGGGGAGAGAGACGTCGGAGAATCGAGTTCCCTTTACACGGACACACGACCAGTACTCCCGCTTCTTCCTTTCTCTCTCGCTCCCTCTCTCTCTCTCTCTCTCTCTCTCTCTCTCTCTCCTCTCCCTCTCTCCCTCTATCACTCTTTTTCTTCTATCCTCACTATCCCTCTCGCTATATGTGGCTCTGTATCTCCATGTGTAGACCGATGAAGAGTACGGCAGGAGAGATTTTCCATGCCGCGAGAGTTTAATAAAAGGCTTTTTTCCACCGTCCACCTTTTTCCCCCGGGCGAGGAAACCTTCGCTCTCTCTCTCTCTCTCTCTCTCTCTGTCTCTCTCTATTTGCGTCGTTTTTTCCTTTGTCAACTCGGTAAATGTTTGCTTGTCTTCTCTTTGGATTTTTACTTGCATTCTTGGATTATGATTGTATAATTAGTTTTCAAAGAAGACGACATTCATATATATATATATATATATATATATATATATATATATATATATATATATAATGGCTTTGAGTTTGAATGAAAAATCGTTATTCATATTTGACAAATGAGTAGTAGACGTTCATTAATATTCTATAGGTTTTAAATGAACGACGCAACTAAAATACCTAAGAAAACTTATAAAATAAGTTTTCTTTTTCTTTTGTAGCGAATTGAAGATGAAAATTTTATAAATAAAAGATGTATAATTGTACGTAAAATGTTACCCTGAATTCGTTCTGAGATATCCATTGAAAATCATTTCAATATACATCATTATAAAATATTTTACTCTTGGAAAAATTTCAATTCATGCATTATTTTGACATAATTGACGGTCTGACTCGACGCCCCATCTTACTACTTGTTAATACGATTTTTGCTTATTGATATTATGTGCCGTATATTACCGAAAGATTACATTCAACGTTTATAAGTTGCTAATAGTTTGTTCTGTCATCCATTAAAAACTTTAAGCTTTAATCAATGGATAGGTAACTTTTTAGTCTTTCGTAATGATATTGCATTCAACGTATGTAATATTATTTACTGTTAATGAATGCTACAGTTTACATGGTTGCAAAAGTAATGTGCTTTTACTTTCATGCATTTTAAAATAAATCGCGTGAACCGTAAAACTCTTGAAAGCTAATAAACAGTATATAATTTTCACATCAAAAACTATGAAAAAAATTCCTAAACAGATGAACATCCTGTATAATACAAAATAACGGCTATAAATACGCGCAATAATTGTTTAGAATCAAATACATAATGAAATGTAACGTAACAAAATTAAATGATTAACAAACTTAACAGCTATAGTTATAAAATAGCATTAACAAATTATAATAATTTACTCTGTGAATGTTTTAGCGATTTCTTTTATAAATAATAAATAATTCATAGAAAATAGAATAAATGCTTTTCTATGGAAAACTAGCCATCCAATAGAAATTTCATTTATTTATTTGATTAGGTGAATGGAAAAATAAATCTATTTACCGCTTCTTGATTCACAAAAATATCCAGTTCTATAAATTGATTATTATTATCAAATATCCTCCTTATATATTGATTCCAATTCTAAAAATAAACGAAGCACTTACTGTTAACAGCGATTTAGTAGATTAATGCGGTCAGATTAACTTACATTTGATCAAATGAATATATCCTTTCGCTGCACCTACACTGCCTATAATTTTCCCTATCGAAAATCCTATCTGTTTTAATTCTCCGTTCTGCCAACCTCTTATATCCATCTGCCAGCCCTTCCATTCGCAAGACGTCATTTTCTTATCAACGGCCAGGGAGTATGTGCAAACCCGCGTTTATATACGGATGGAGAAAATGCGAAATGGAACGTGCAAGATACACGCACGCACGTGTATGCGCAAGCGCACACACATACACACTCAGACAAGCAGACAGACAGATATGTCTATAAAAACGTTCAGGAGAGGATTAAAGATGGATAAAAAACGGTAGAGGAGTAAAGAAAGAGGGAGAGAGACGGAGAGAGACAGAGAGAGAGAGAGAGAGAGAGGGGGGGAGATAAAGGTGAGTTCCGAGAGGCTTTAAACCTGACCCACTTGCGTTGCTTCGCGCAAGCGCGGCTGAATACCGAGGGGATGAAAACTTGGCGGAGAGAAGGTAAAATAAAATTGAATTATGCACGGACCTTTTGTGACTCGTGCCAAAATTGCCGAGGCAAACAGATGCGCGAGAGCGAGTGAGAAAGAGAGAGAGAGAGAGAGAGAGAGAGAGAGAGAGAGATAAGGAAATAATTAAGGAAGGCAGTGATATATATCCGAGATATTCTTTTCATTTAACTGCCTCTTTTTGAAAATCGATGAAATATTTCGTCGCACGATCCAATTTCCCTCCACATCCAATTTAGTACAAATTAAGAAAACGCCGTAAAATTGCGGAGATTTCGAATGCTTTAAAAATGTTTGATGAAGAAAAGTGAAATTCACAAACATATTCTGAGTCTTGTTCTTCTACTTTTGCTTCTTCTTCTTCTTCTTCCTACGGTGTAAAAATAGATATTAATAAATTCTTCGATGAGTTATTTCGATTTATTCGCATTTACGTAGTACATAGATATATAAATTTCACTAGAACGATGCTTGCCTTCGTTGTGAAATTTATCAATGAATTTCTCTATAAAAATTTTCGCACTGAACCTACGATAATCAACATATCTTGGACATCCTAATAAATAGGAAACGATAATAATCAATCCTTTTTGCTCTTACCTCTAGAACGCTTAAAATGGCGAGGCATTTTTCAAAAGAAAACGGATATTGGCTTTTCTCGCTTGCCTACTTAGCATCAAAAATTACGAGCAATAACGTTTTACGCTTTCGGCACGAAAAGCAATATTTTATATTTCGCTCCTTTGTCACGTCCAATAACAATCAGTGTGAGTTAACAGGATTTCATTTATTTAGATGAACTGATAATAAAGTATTATAAAGTATTGTTCGTATAGCATTTGTTAAGTGAAGTATATTAAATATATATATATATATATATATATATATATATATACATATATACATATATGTATAAGATTATCGAGTAACAATAGAAAATTGAGACTGTGTCATAAGTATTCGTCGTGCAAGCGTAAACAAAGGCTTACCCAAGCAACTGAGCAAGCTTGTATTTCACTCTTCGATTCTAAATTCCAAGCACTTTCACTGTATATGCTATATATACATATACGCGTGAAGATCGAGCGAGAGATGACAGAAAAAATGGAAAAAAAAACAAAAACCTATACCACATGCCTCGAGGTATTAAATTTTCGAGCGTAAATGATTTACGTTACGAATGTTTTTCGACGCTCTCCCCGAGCTCTCTCTCTCTCTCTCTCTCTCTCTCTCTCTCGCCGCACGGCTCACTCGTCTCAGGTATACACGTGCATATACGATACAACTCACTTCCGTTCGCTGCCCCGTCACGTTTTCCTCATATTGCCGTAGGGGCGGCGGAATTCGCCCCATTAACGATCGCCATCTTTTTCGCGAAATCGTCGACTCCCCCACTCCCGTAGCGCGCATACGTGTAGAACGGAGCTTGCGCGTATAAATAGGCACGCACCTAGGCATACACATACACACGCGCATATATATATGTATATATATATATATATATATACACGCTGTTTCATCAATTTTTCCGATATAATCCCATCCCCCCTTCGTCTCGGTCCTACATCCTCGGATGATACGCCCTCGCACTTTTCGCGGCGAAATTAAATGCCCTGAGCACCCCGCAATCGTTTTTGAAATTGAAATTTGAAAGGGAAACTATGCGCCAAGCTTTTGCGCCAAGCACAAAAGTGCTCTTCATCGGTAGATTCGGGTCTATGCAAATATAAATAAGCCAAAGCCTTTGACACTTGAGCCAAGAACTCCATCAAAGTTTCGTTACCTATCGCATTGGGAGCTTCTGATGAATCCTCCAGGCATTGTGTGAGTGGTTCTGTTTGAAAGTATATGTGTGTGTGTGTGTGCGTGTTACGAAAGTTGCCATTATCTGATTCGATTTCTTCGAAAATAGATTTTTTCAGATTATACGTTTTGACACAATTGCTTATTAGATACTTATATAATTATTATCGACTGATTTTGAATCAGTACTCGCTGCTGCCCATATCCGTTAAAAAATGATAGTAGTACAGTTTACGATACTTCCCAATTCATGAGCAAAGCTTGATTATTTTTCTTCGGCATTCTTCTTTATTATTTAAATATAATTAACTGTATATTCTTTTTTCTTTTATTTTAATATTATCAATCATAAACTGTTAATGTAATTGATCATCATTACGCGTACGATAAAAGCCGACTTCTTACACGCCAATCGTCGAAAAATCATCTAGAGCGCAATGCAATCACGGTCTAACGCCGGCGGGTCTCTCTTTGCTTACGGCCAAAATCAATTCGTTCGCTTTCAAACAGAGCTCCCATCGAGAGATCCGCTTCTATCATTTACCCGAGCAACGAAAAACTTTTTATCGCTTAAAAAACGAATCCCGAGCGTTGTAGCGCTGGCATTATAGGCGCGCGCGCGTGCGCTCGCTCGCTCGCAATCAGCAGGAATACATCGCGCGGGAATATCTGCTATACCGGGGTGGGCTGCTGCGGGAGTTGAAACTACGGCGGAGAAGTGTAACCCGGTGTGGGGAGCGGGGTGGGGGAGGGAGAGGGGAGGGGGGAGTTAGGCGAAAAGTTTTTCCCCGAGTTTCGCCGAATAGTTTCCCGCGGGAGAAACGGGGTCAAACTACGCCGCCGCGCGGCGGATTAAGTATATATATATATATATATATATATATATATATATATATATATATATATGAGGAGGTGTACCCACGTATATATACCCGAGCCCGTATAACTCCAGCCCAATTAAATTTGATACCACCCCCTCCCAACGGGTTTTATGCTCGGCCAGGAATTGTTCGCGTTTAATCTATAACACGAGGCATTCGTAATATTAGTTTTGTCCCCGGCGAATAACTGTATACGATCCACTCCCTGCGTCCTGCCGTTCTCAATTCAACATTCGGCAGGGTAACTGGACGCGTAAAGAGGAGAGAGAGGGTATAACAGTGAGAGAGAGAGAGAGAGAGAGAGAGAGAGAGGAGAATACACGAAGTGATGGTAAAACACACATGTCATCAATTTTTTTCCACCCAGCATTCGATATGTGCGATTTATCGCATTTTTGCCTTCCTGAGTGTGCCGCTGTCGTTCGTATAGTTTTAATTAATGCGCGGCATGAAAAATTTGTTTAATTTACTATAATGTGAGAGCGAAAAAATTTGACGAAGTCTCTTTCCCAGAATCAAATGTATAAAAGTACACTTTCTGGAAGGGAAATATAATTTTTGATAGGGTGAATCTGAATAACGACCTTGGAATCGCTCTGTAGCCATTAGTTTTTGAGATATTCCGATCAAAATGTGCACAAAAAAACGCTGTTTTCACAATTTTTTGAGGTTGCGAAACCTGTCGGTTTTGATATTATACCAAAAAATTTACAGAAAGATTCTGTAATTCTACAAATCTTCCTCGTACAAACGCTGTTGTTCAGATATCTTCATCTCATCGTCAAGTTTTCATCATTCTGAATTCACGGTCCATCTGTCATATAACCTCAATGTATCCAGGTAGGGAAACATTTTTTCTTTAACCTCTCATTTATTACGTCTTTTTCATCAGATGTAATTGTATTCATTATCTACTAAATAAAAATCACGATGGATAAGGTTTATTTGGTTTTGAAACTTGAGATTTGGTTAAAGGTTTGCCGAATTAAAATGGGATTAAGCATAGTTGGGTTTGAATCGTAGGCATAGAAAGAATGAAGAAAAATACACAATGTCGGAAACTTGAAAATGCGAAATCTTAGCAACAAAAAAAAAATATTATTTCAGCAAACTCAATGGCACTCGTACTTTAAGAAAAATTCGGTAAATTTTTAGTCATAATCAAATCTGAACAGGCATATAACTTTAAAAATGGGCAAAACGGCTGTTTTTGCATATCCAACCGAGCATATCTCAAAAACCCGATGTGATGGAAGGCTTCGTATGCTAACGCTGCTTAACTCTGGCTTCTCGAAAGATTTTTTCTTTGAGCCACTGTAATCTGTTCGTGCGCATTGATTCATTACACTCGCGCGTATATAGACGATATTCGGCAAAGAAACACTAAATGACCAATTTTCTTTTGTTCGCCGTGTTGCAGGGCTTCTTCAGGCGGAGCATACAGAAGCAGATAGAGTATAGGTGCTTGAGAGACGGCAAATGTCTCGTGATAAGATTGAACCGGAACCGCTGCCAGTACTGCAGATTCAAGAAGTGCCTGGGCGTCGGCATGTCCAGAGATTGTGAGTATAATATACATACAATACATAATAATTTCGTTTCAATGCGCCTTGGGATATACCTCTTATGAAAGGGAGATTTTTCCCGTTGTACCGATAAAAGCACATAAGCTTATCCAAGGTTTTTGAATCCTTCGAGCTTTCCATATATAGAAATTTGGTTAGGAATATATTTATATTGCATTTAAAAAATATTTCATATTTCGATGTAGAAACTCGTTTTGAGAGAACGACGTGATAAAATCCGATCGTCTATGATTTGGCTAAAATTTTGCACTATTTTCCAATAATTAAAATCAAATCATTATGAAGCAACAAAAAGTAGAATTTTACGTTAACGTTTTAAAGTTGTTATTTATTCTGGGAATTATATTAAATTAGAACGGTTCGGGACTGTTTAAATATATATATATATATCATTTGAACGGGATATGAGGTACTCCTCGATAATTTTCAAAGATGTTGATTAAATGAAATGACGGTCATAAAGCTATTGGGATAATATTATACCATTGTTTAGCGCAATAACACATCTCTACTATGGTGTGTTGAAATACTTAAAAAAACGAATGAAACGTATGTTTTCCATTAATAATCGACATTTTTCCTTCCACCGAATTCACGGTATTTCTATTTATATTTGTAAAAGTAACAGCTTGCTGCCTTAATTTATTTTGATAAACTTTATGGAAATTTTTTTGCATCTCGAGTCAGCGCATCGTGCATCTGAAATAAGTGTCTGATCGATGTAAAACGTTAAAATTGCAAACAAAAAACTTAGTCCGACAGAACGAAGATCAGGACGTGACTCGAGTAAATTGAATATTAATATCAATTAATAATATCAATTGAATAAATACTTATTTTTTTTGCGTAAAATAGAATACCAAAACAGGTATTCATCATTAAATCATATCGTCGGTAAAATGTAGCGTACAATAGGTTGCTTACTTCTAACATCGTAGATTTGAATTCAATAAGCGCCGACTTTACACATTTATGCTGGAATTCGTTACTGAATAATTTAAGCTTATCATTGGAATTTATCGAAATCCCATTCAGTATATCCACCTAACTGTATCGGTTAGAATTCGAGATAAAAGTATATTTTCAACATTTGCGCATTAACTGTAAATTTCTTCGGCAGTCAGCGCTTTTGGCATTGAAATAGTTTCTGAATGAAGCTTAAAACTTACGCAATCGATATATACTAATTTTTTTTTTTTTAATTTAATCCTTTCGATCATTTTCTAATCTTTATATTCATAATTCTGCTGCTTGAAGTGCTTCACGTACAGTTTCACATTTTCACATTCATGGTTGTAAATTAGAAAAACTGTCAATTGTCACGAATAAATAGATCCGTCGCAGTAGAGGCTGTCCTGACACACCTGAAACGGACACAGTCTCGTTTATTTAGAATAAAGCGGAAGTCGTATAAGAGACTAGCATCGTGTGTAAACGCCGTCGCAACCCCGTATCGAATCCACGACGGCAGTCAGCTTATATGTGCATTATTGACAAATATGATCGTTTTTCACGGTCGAAGTATATATGGCAATAATTATATAACGTGAACAGAAGCCAAAAATCGTGGTCGAGCCTTCGGTCCTAT
Organism: Sycobia sp. Sy_11; assembly: GCA_018907035.1. Taxonomy (NCBI): domain Eukaryota; kingdom Metazoa; phylum Arthropoda; class Insecta; order Hymenoptera; family Epichrysomallidae; genus Sycobia; species Sycobia sp. Sy_11. Next base: position 1,292,990 of record JACCIC010000049.1, on the reverse strand, counting down.
TGCCCGTATTATACGACAGTCGGGCTCTTTGCTCCGACCGGACTAAAAGATTGCCCGCAATAAAGGGCCGTAGACGTCGTGAAAATTTAATAAAAGCTTCATTCGAATACCCACAATCAAGCTGCAGGCCGCGAATTATTACGATATACGAAAACCTGGAGAGGAAAAAATGACTAAAAAAATAAATACACAACAGAGTCGACGACGCAATTTCAGAGAGAACTAGTTTCTCAAAATTTCAATTTAAACGCGTTGTTTTATGAGGATCCGTTTAAAAATTTATATATACATGTATACTCGACTAGGAGAGCTCGTCGGAAAAAAGTAAAAAACTTCCCCTTATAAATTTCTTTTTACGATAAATCCAGGAGAGTGCAGCATAACCTTAAAAGCATATATACTAGGTATATATATATGTGTGTGTGTGTGTGTGTGTGGGTCGATGACTTACATTGCATAAGCCATTTCTATATTCCGCAACTATATCTAAAAAATTATCCATAGGGCGAGTTATTCACGGCGACAAATGAAAAAAAAATTTTTACGGTCGCTTTATAAACTCGGGAATTAAAATAATGCCATGGTCTGTGTGACGTCATAAAGGCACCTCCACTGAATACGGCACACCAACAAATCTCGAGGGATCCTTAAAACGCCATTATTAGCGTTACGAAAAATGGAGTGTAAAAAGAATACTTAATATTCGCTAAAGCTCTCAGATTGAATTATAATCGCTTAAATTAATACGAATATAAATTTCATTTGTACATTTAATAGAATATACATTTCAAAAGATATTTTCTACTCAACGTTTCATCTTTGAATTAATGATATTTTTCTTCTATTATTTATTCAATTGTGTCTAACAAGCCATTTTTTATAAAATCTTTTCGAGTATTCATTACCGTAACAACGAAACCTAAACAATTACTGTACGTATGAATAAGTAATGGAAACGAGAAAAGAATATTAAACAAAAGTAATTCTGCCCATTCGTTCTTTTCTTTGACACTCGTGCGAAAACTTTGTTAAATACAACTTTAACACCGTATAGCATCTTTGAAGCTACAAAAACAGCGCGAATTCGCGCCACTTTCTTTCCGATTTCATTCCCGAGAGAGCAAAATTAGCCGACATTAAGAACTAAGCTTTCAGACATTTATAATATTAATGCGCGTATAAGCATACTTAAGCGCTCGCCTGATAACGGGCGCGCGAGAAAAAAAAAGTGCATTAAATATACGAACGCGAAGCATATCTCGGGAAATTTACTGCTAAATTCGTCGGGAAATGTATGATACACACACACACACACACACACAAAACAGCTTCCGCGCCTCGACGAGCTTCCGTTCGAGAGCCGGGAAGAGCCGCGCGGGTGAAGCAGCGCGCGAAACGATTATAAGAGCCGGGGTGGCTGGGGATGGGGAAAAATGCGCGGGAACCGCAAAGTGGCGGGAAGACGCGAGAATGAGGGAAGAGAAAAAATATAACGAAAGAGCGGCGGGGCGGTGGGGGGAGGGGAGGGTAATAGGTGATTTAAAAGAAGCCTCCTTCGCTAATAAACCGAGCGTGCTTGCCCATTTTCTTTGCGCGCTATATTATCGCGTTAAAAAAATGCCCGCTACGGCCTCGCTATTTATTATTTATTTTGCTATTGTCATACAGTGATTCGGGTATATATATATATATATATATATATGGAACTTTTGTCGCGACGGAGTCATACCGGCCTATCGGCCCGGAACAAGCTCAAGGGTCGGCACACTGTCGGTACATTGTCATTTCGCATTTCACGCCTGCCACGCATGCCTGCAATCCCTTTGGCAAAACGAGCTCCGGCATCGCCGTGAATCGAAAAAAACAGTACATTATACGGGCGCTAGAGGGTAATGCGATCAACATACCCGCTGTCTTCAGATTGCCTTAGTGCGTATGCTATTACTTTTCAATACTGCACCAATGTACGATATAGACAAGAGTTTTGCATTACTTGAGGTATTTTCGGATATAAGCGCAATTAGAGGTGAGCAATAAATCGAAGGATATTCACGATAAATCGTGAAATTTCTAATAATTCATTGTCGTGCCTTGCTCGAATAATCTATCAGAAGAGGCGTACGATCTATGGGCATAAACATCGCATAATTCGCAATCGTGTAATTTTTATCATAATCCTTGGTCAGTTCGCAAATGGAATTCAAGGGAGCTTATGTTTACGAAGGGCTATGATAGTCGTGTTAACGCGACACTCGATGAAAGAACGATACTTCGTGGACGAAAAATCTAGCGTACGTAAATGCACAGTATCTTACTCGTATTATAATTATTATAAGATCGGATAAATTTTCACGCTACAACGTTGAAACGGCGATACCCTGCCTAACTCACAAACTTACAATCGCTAGAAAACTTCGATAAAATAATTATCTCGTTCGAAGAATTGTACATTTTTGCAAACGCGAATTTATTCTAATCTGTTTTGCTTCGAACGTTTCTCTCCCGAGAGCAAAAACGAAAAAAGTAGCATTTTTTATTAAATAAATCTTCGTGAGAGACCGGAATACGTCTAACTTACTAACTAATCGTAATAATAAATGTGCCCATATTATGGGAATGGCAGAGCCATCGGTCGTTAAAACTTTATGGGACCCCTTGGGTAACGATGATCCGAGTTATTGACTCGGTCGATCCGAAAGTATAAGTTGGGAAAGTGCCATGCCTCGTGACTGAGGGGGGGGGGGCATCAGATTTCTTAAACTTGGCTGATTTAATTTTGGAAATAATCCCGAGTTATCCCGCTCAATCTGTTCCGAATTCGCGTCGGCCATACGTGCAATAATTTCGGATGAGCCATGCGCGTCCGCTATAATTCTGTACATCTAATAAAACATCCAAGCGGAGCTTGAGCCGCAAAAACGCAGTTTCGTCCGATAGAACGTCAACGTCTTTGCAATAAAAATTTCTTTTTGTTATTTGAGCGAAACGCATCACGCTGTATCTTTAATATTAAAGTCTTCGAATCTCCGTTGACAACTATAGAGTTTAAGAAAGTAAAAAAAAAAAAAAAAACACACGTTACAACGTTATTCTCGGCCGTCGCAATGCTGAGAAAGCGGGCGAAAGCGAACTTTATAATAGTTAACTTTGGGCAAGGAACGACGAAAATACCTTCCGGAAGTCCGTCTCTTTTTATTAAATAATAATACTAAGGGCGAGAAGAGAGTGGGCAACGCACCTGCGCCCTCACCGCGCCAGAGATATGAAGCCGCGAGAGCGAGCCGATATATATATATATATATATATATATATATATATATATATACGCGCGCAAGGGCGGATCTCGGCTTTCAGATACAGGAGCGCAAGCTTTATCCCCCCGTCGGGCATAAACCGCGGGTCTCTCGCTCGCTCGCTCTCTCTCTCTCATCTCCTCTCTCTCTCTCTCTCTCATCTCTCGATCTCTCGTTCTCTCGCGCGCGCACGTTATAGAGTTAAGGGGCGGAGAGGTAAGGGAAGGAAGGGCAAAGTAAACCAACGGGCGAACTTGCGCGTGCATAATAAACGTCGGGAACGTTGCGCTCTGGCGTTGCTTGTGCAATATTCCCTTTCTCTCTCTCTCTCTCTCTCTCTCGCTCTCGCTCTCTCTCGGTCTCTTTTCCTCTGCACCTGACATGGCCTGGCTGCCACTGCTAGATATATATATATATATATATATATATATATATATATATATATATATATATTACCAGTCCGTGTTTCCAGCGTTACGGTTGTTTTAGCCAACCGTCCTCTCACCCTCACTCTCTCTCTCTCTCTCTCTCTCTCTCTCTCTCTCTCTCTCTCTCTCTCTCTCTCTATTTCTTCCTCTCCCTCTGTTCTTCTCTATTCGCTGTTCTGCATACGTCTCTCTACCCGCGAGCTGCGCTGCGTCGAGGCTCCGCTTTCCACGGTTGGGGGGGGGGGTGTATCTGCCAACTCGCACCGTTTTCTACTGGTCATGTTCCTTTTTTGGAAAGCTGTATATTTCGGAGAAAGACGTTGACCTGATTCACGTCATTTTCAATTCGCTGACGTTCCAGGCATCGTCGCAAGGATATATATTCTCACAATCGACGTATTTTTGCGATAGCTTCCAACGAAATGTAACATAAAGTTGTAAAAGTATTATCTAACTTGATATAGATCCATATACATACATGATAAATCAAGTCGATTCTTTAATTTTCCAATTTTCGATTATTTAATACTTCCAACAGTTGAAGTGTCTAAAAAATATGACAAGATTTTCATACAATAATTCGGTTTCTAAAAAAATTCATCTATTCTTAATGGTAAAGTCCGCTTTCACTGCCCACCTTTATATATATATATATATATATATATATATATATATATATATATAAAGTCTGGTTGGTGCAGTCTTATAAATTATTCAATAACGCCATGGACAATCAATACAATTGTAACTACGAGAAAACAAATTAATACAAACGCATATATATATATATATATATATATATATATATATATATATATATGTACAAGTTTTATTTACACAAGCTATTTTAAGAGCTATTTTTCTTTGACAAGGGATTCGCTCTATTGTTTTTACCTTTTTGCACAAATGTGTAGAATTTTCTTAAGATAAGAAACTACTCCTGTATCCCTCAGTATACTTCAAAAAGCATTTTTATTACCATCCATATATTGGACTCGTCCTACTGCAAATTGTGTAGAACGTGGTTCATAAATAAAAACACACATACACGCACACCCATACAAGCGCGCGCGCGCTCAGACACAGGGCAGTTCGACAAATTATACCTTACCTGCTTCCCTCTATTTTCTCTTCTTACCCCCCCCCCTTTCACCATCACCCTCTCTCTCTCTCTTTCTCTCCTTGTCTCTCCCTCTCCGCCGCTTCTAATCCCTTTCATTTCCTTCGTACTATCAACTCCCTCCTTCCCCCGCTTGCTCATCGCCACGTCATACTTCTTCCCCCTACCTTCGTAGCAAGTTGACTATGGGGGGGGGGAGTGAGAAGGAGGGTTGGCGTGTGGGGAGGAGCGAGGGGGGTACTAAATTCTCGGGGGAAAATCATAAGCCCACGGGCGCGAGCATCCGCCCGGATTAACTTCTTCCGTGAAACGTCGACACGGCGCTTTTAGCGGTACGAGATTTCTGCTATATATATATATATATATATATATATATATATAAACTTACCCGCTACCACCTTCGGCCTCTCCTATCTTCCGCCTCTCGGTTTCTCCCTTTCTGTTTTCCACTTCTATCTTTCTCTCTTTTACTCTCAAAATTAGGTAAATTTCGCAGGTTTTTTCTCTTTGTCTATTCGACGTGGCCGCGCTAATTTCTGGAATTACGCAATTTTTGTTTCTCTTTTTTTTGGGTTTTTCTTTTTTGCTTTTGTTCTGCGACCTCGGCTCGTGTCCCATTTTCCGTCGCGGTCTCGCAACTTTGTCATTTCGGTTTATATTGCGGGTGAAGTGCGTTTTGTAATGACCCACGATAATGAATTGCGTCCCAGTAACGTGCTTTTGTACTTAAAACTATATATATTCTTACAAAGCCTTGGAACAATTTTTTAAAAATTTTTTACTTGGTTACCTTTTTTAGAAATTACTTATTTTTCATACCATTTGTCTCCATTATTTTCATTTAAGATCTTTTCACTGAGATCTATGATCAATTAATTATGAACTAATTACGAACTATTTGAAAGCGATTGCTTCAATTTTGAAAAGAATTTCCATCAGGGCAGAATACAAGAAATAGAATAGAAAACTATTAAAAAATAAAACTTAACTACGTATTATGAATAACTTTATTCCAAAGTCGTACTGAAACTTTACGAGACTCAGGGATATTTTTAAACGGAGTTTCTTATAAAAGGCGAGATATCAGAAAGATTTTAAACACAAATCATAAAAAATTTTGGTTAATTTTCTGTCCTCCATGTGATTCCGTTATAGTCTGAGAAAAATGAAGCATTTGAGGAAATATTAAAAAAGCTGTTTAACTAAAACTATTGATACCTGGACGTTAAAGAAACAATTAATGTTTTCAGTAGAACGATGGATAGTGATAGAGAAATTATGATAGAATTCATCAATGTTCATTTTGTTTCTATTATTAAGATTATATTAACTCTGTGTGTGTGCGTGTGCGTGTGCGTGTGCATGTGCGTGCGTGTGTGCGCGCGCGCGCGCGCGTGTGTGTGTGTGTGTGTGTGTCTGATTTAAATTTGTATTTTTAAAGTGTTCTCTATGCGTAATAAATTTATATTGGACACTACGCATAAACCTTGCAATACACTCACCAGTCCCTGATTTTTCAGCGGTACGATACGGCCGGGTGCCGAAGCGCTCGCGCGAACGAGGCCCGGACGACGCGACGCCGACAACGACGACGACGTCGAGCAGCGGCCCGACGACGCCAACCGGGACGAACGGCGTAGCGCCCCAGCTCGCGACAGCTAACAACAACAACAATAACAGCAGCAGCAACAACAACAATAACACCACGAGTAACAACAACAACATAAGCAGCAACAACAACAGCAACAACAACAACAATAACAACAACAATAGCAGCGCCGTAAACAACAATAACAATAACAATACGAGCAGCGTCAACAACAACAATAACAACAACAACAACAACGGCAGCGCCAGCATCAACAGCAGCAACAACAACGGCAACGGCATCGACAGCCCGCAGAGCCAGAACGCGATGGCCCGGGTTGCCCAGGCGACCGTCGTCGAGGCCGACCAGTCGGACGCCGACGTCAAACAGCTCGCCGTCTACGACGTCATTCTCCAGGTCTCTCAGGCGCATCACGCGCACTGCGGCTTCACCGACGAGTCGACGAGGGGCATCGTCAGGAAGCCCATGATCATACCCGTGAGTATAGCCGGCGATGCAAAGAGCGCCATTATAGTACGCGGTCGCGAGTTTGTCTGCGTTCGGAGCCGCAAGGATTCCGGAAAACGACTTTTTTTTTATTAGAAACAGAGAATTTCGAAAGGCTTTCATTCAGATCTTCAAAATTTTATGTTGAACTATATATATATATGACTATTCTTTTTGTTCTTGAAGACACGCGATTTTCAATTCTTTTGAAAATTATCCATTCATTTCGGAGATTTAGAATACAATTCCATACAAATGACTTGGATTTGAAATGAGGTCATCTATTTCGTCTAATTGTTTAGCCATATTATATTCAAAAAGTGCTAGTTACAAGTAAAACAATGTACTCATTGTTTCTCCTGGCAATGAAATGAAAATCCGAGAGAACGGACTGTAACGCGCCGGCTCATTTTATTATTCTAGCCCGCGAGCCCGGAGGACCCGGAGGCGGCCTCCTCGACCGCGGAGACGGTGGAGTCCCACCGGATCTGGCTCTGGCAGCAGTTCGCCGCGCGCGTCACCCCCTCGGTGCAGAGGGTCGTCGAGTTCGCGAAGCGCGTCCCCGGCTTCTGCGAGCTCTCGCAGGACGATCAGCTCATACTCATCAAGGTCGGCTTCTTCGAGGTCTGGCTCACTCACATTTCCAAAATGACCTCCGACACCTCGATGACCTTCGAGGACGGCACCTACATCACCAGACAGCAGCTCGAGCTGATGTACGAGGTGAGATTGCGAATTAAGCTTTCTTCTTCCAAAAAGGTGGATAACGAAATGAGGAGAGAAAAAAAGAAATTGGTAGAAAACGACGATTGTACGTGGAGGTGGACAAAGAGGACGAAATCAAAGGGCCGTTATGAATAATTTCAAATGTGGCATTTCATAACAATTCAATAATATTGAAATAAATAAATATCCTTCTAAGAGTCTTGAACCTTGATTTTTTCGGGCTTTATTTCTTTGAGACACGTACTATCCAGAAAATTTGACTTAACCGAACAAAAAAAAATAAATTTAATATTACAGCAACGTTGCGAGCCATAATTTGCATCCCTTCTCAAGGACAGTTTAAAAATTTAATTGATATAATTGTTAAATAATTGATAGAATTATTATTATTAAAAATTATTATTGAATTCTGAAGGATCGAATACGTTCACTATTATATATATATATATATATATATATATATATATATATATATATATATATATAAAATAGTAACAACACTGTTGGGTCTGATCCATATTACCGAACACTTTTTAGTTGTACAAGTAAAAATGGGATGCGTCCATACGTACGCGTATCAGAAGAAGAAACTTGTTATCTAATTCTAATATATTAATATAATGTGATATAAAATATGAAATTTTTTTATTCCGTTGTTAAATTAGTCTTTCTTTTATACCGTATATTTAAATTGTCGGATGGACTATTCACACGAATTATTTTTAAACACAATCTATTTTCATGATGTCTTCCTACATATTGAATTTTTATTTAAAAAAAATTTATTCGCTCGTCCTCTTATTCAATTCGCGATATCGGATTTCAACTCTTTATTGGTCGTTTCTTTTAAAAAAAACAAAATTGACTACTACCTCAATGAAATTTTAGCATTGAAATTTTTAGAGAAAAAGACTAAAAAATGACTACTTGTTTAAATTGGATCGAAAATTATTTTATCATTTCTCCTTTTTTAATTCGCATTTTTTCAAATATCGTGTCAAATAGAGTAACATACAGAATTTTATATCTGATGTTCAATGTTATTTATAATTCTGTTCGAATCGAACAAAAGGTCGATTCTTCTTATATATACCACTGATCTATGGTTAGAAGCCTTAAGGAACGAACGCCTGACTTAACGCACCGGTTACTACTTAGTGATACAAAGTTTACATATTACTGTTGTACTTATATTAAGGAATTAATTTGATTGTTCACAACTGATTTATTGTTTTTTTCGGCAACTAAAAATGTTATTTATTTTTTATATTGATAGTGTGTTAATTAAAAAAATTGTTACTGCTTATCTTAAGCCATAATAAAAAAACGCTATGATACAATATTAAATAAACATTTGATTATTATTTTAACACAAATTTCTTGAATAGCAGAAGCCTTAGAAGTCATTTTACAGTTTTTAATTTTAATTTACGAACTAAAAGAGATATCTGAACGAACCAAGCGTGAAAATACGAATGATCAAAGTCCTTGTAGAAAGACATATATTTCCAAAATTATGAGGAAAAATCTATTTCTTTTTTCTTTTTGATTCTAAATTTTAGTGTAAAACCTTAGTCTTGGGAATTAACTTTCACTGTCCGATATTACCGCCAAAGGTCATTCTCGGACGATACGAAAAAAAAACCCCATCTCTTCTCTCCCCACGCGCTAGCAACGTATCGAACTATTGTAAAAATCCGACCCCCTTTCTTCGTTCAGCCGGACTTCGTGGCCGCCCTGATGCAATTCACCGCCGCCCTGAACAATCACCAGCTGACGGACGCCGAGCTGGGCCTGTTCTCGGGCGCGGTCCTCCTGAGCGAGCGCCCGGGCCTGAGCGACGTCAAGGCCATCCAGAGGCTGCAGGACCGACTGCTGGAGGCGCTGCGCGTGCAGACGGTGGGGGGTAACGGGCCCTGCCTCGGACCCGTCGTCGGCATCGCCGAGACCAACGGCGTCGGCGGCATCGGCGCGGCCTCGGTACAGCTGGCCGTCGGCGTACACGGGCTCAGCCAGAGGATACCCGAGCTGAAGGCCCTCGGCATCAGGCACGCCAATCTGCTCGACTGGTTCAGGCGGAACTGGACCAAGCTGAAGCTGCCGCCGCTCTTCGCCGAGATCTTCGACATTCCCAAGTGCGAGGAGGACCTGCAGTGAAGGGAGGCAAGTATATGTGTGTTTTTATGTGTTTGTATATACACACACGTGTGTGTATTCGTACGTATGCGGGCGTAAAATCCTACGATCTTATTTCTGCGAATTGATTGTGCTTTTTCCCGCCTCTCAAAGACACGACGGCAAGTAACTTTGCGAAGCATAATCAAGTGGCGAATAATAACCAAATTTTAAGTTTTTCAAGATAATTTATGGAAAACCTCGATTACATTCCGACGGTACTTGTTCCACGATCAACGAAAGCAACTGTATAAAAGATAGTAGGCAATTGATAAAAAAAAAAAAAATAAATGACAAATTGCGTTGCAGAATGACGAGAAGCAAATGTCATAGAAATGCATGCGGAAAAATATTTTACGAGGAAACATTCCAAATGTGAACTGGAATAATGGGAATCGTAAAAGTAGAAAATTATACGCATGTACTTCGAAAAGCTGTACTTCAAATGTTCTCGTCATAAACTGTATTACTTTTGAATAATTTCAGGATCCGTGATCCGTGCACATTAAGAGCATTACATGTAGAAAGAGAAGAATAGAACATGTTGATGTACGTGAATATAGATGTGAAATAAATTCAGCAGTATATTCCGAAATTGAGTTCAATATACGTATATATGTGTACATACATACATACATACATACATACATACATACATACATACATATATATATATATATATATATATATATATATATATCCAGTATTTCTGAACGGTTTAAATATTGATCGGGCTATTTCGATGGGTGAAATTAATGCTCCGTATAAAACGATGCCTCTGGGTATTGTTGGAAATAAATGATTTCCCGAATGGTTTTACGTATATGCGATTTCATATAGGCTCGGCGCAGATGAAATTCATTATTAATAAAAGTTTTTTTTTTCATTTTGAAAAATATTCCGACTTAATGATGAAAAACAAAGTAAGAGTAAATAATTACATGTATTGATACAAATCCAAAATGTAAAAATAAATTCATTTTTTTTTCAAATTTGAATTGACGCCAAATTAAGGAGATAACGATCTCGACAATAAGTTCCGTACGAATAAATTTTTGGACTACATTAGAAATGACAATTACTGTATAAATAATTGATGATCTCTGACAAGGCAGCCGGTACAGGAAAAAAGAAACAGAAATTAAGGAAAAATCCGAGAACAGCACCGACCCTCTGTAATCTTCGTTTTGTTTTTCGTCCTCTCGAGCCTTTGCTTCGAGCTTTTTTTTTCAGCGGCTCTCTCGCGACATACCTACCCTCTACCTTCAGCGTCTATTTTTTCCGTTCTTCGCTTTGAGATTGCCCCGGGTAAATTCTTTTATCCCCGCTCGGAGCTGAACAAAGTCCGGGCGCCAATAAAACGAGGCTGGCTCGTTCTTTTTTTTCTTTCTTTCTTTCTTTCTTTTTTTTTCTTTTTTTTTTTTTAAATGAGAACACCTCTACAAGTAGCTTTTTAGTCTTTATTGAAGATTTTTTCGCACGCTATTTCGCATAGTCTTTTTATACTGTTTTTATTTTAAGCTTTAAAGTAAATACGAATAAAAGGTCTGGCGTATAGGATTTTATTGGCCATCAAAGGATTGTAACCTTCGAAATGGCGAAATGTCCATTACGGAATATTGCAAAACATCGTATAGCCAAAATGTTTGCGTCAAAATTTATTTAGATAAGAGAATTTATACGTTCGTACCTTTACATGCGGAATTTATTTATTAAAGAAATTTTTGAAATAAAACGTTAAAATAGATTTTCTTTTGTTTGCAGGCAAACGTAATCGTTGTCGAATGACGCTTTTCCAGTGCATTGATAATCATTTGCGATTATCGCAAAACAAGGCTACAAACGAAACAGAGCAAAGGTAAATAGGACTGAATTCGGCCTCTCATCTGGAAGTGAGACAGTGCCCGTCGCTATGAACAGACGATAAACAACAATAATCATTGTAACAGAGATAGAAACTAAGATGAAGAGGAGGAGTAGGAGGAAGAAGAAAACCCAGACAAACGTCAAAGATGGGAATTTTATGAAATACACATATCGAACATTGTGCTATATATATATATATATATATATATATATATATATATATATATATATATATCTGTCCGATCGATTTGCCGTTTTACCTTGGGAGGAGCAGGCCCACGTTTTTCTCGCTATAATTGAGGGAAAAGTGCGTTAACGGCAAATAAATGAGACAATGACTTCGGAGTTTGTGGATCCAGTCGAAGAGTCAAGGACCAGAACGAGAGCAACAAACAAAAAGGACGAGCATGGAAGGGCGACACCAGCCAGTCAGGCATTGTTATCGTTCGAGACAACTACACAATCACGATACTCGATTTGAGAGTAAAAACTAATCGTATATACATATAAATATACGTGTATATATCTCTCTCGAAGTTCAAAATATTTAAATCAATAGCGCTTTTACGACTCTCGATATACAGAATTAGTAGGGTAAAATTTCTGAAAGGAGGGGGGAGGGGATGGGAGAGAGAAGGAATCCGTCGTAGATTGAAAGACAATCGTTCGAGCAAACCGTTAATTTATTATATCGCGGCAATCGATATGTTTCCGACTAAAACGAACGTTTTCCTTCAATGCTGCGCGAAAAAAGCTCTACAACTCGCGGCAATTTTCTAAACTGATTCGAATGTTCCTTTAAAAAAAATAAATAATAATATCTTAAAATAAAACAAAATAAACAACAAAAACAAAAAAATTATGCCGAATGCATTAGATAAGGTTGATATAGCGTCCGCGCGAGCTCGAAGACGACGAGAATCTATAGCACTTTGATGAAGACAAAGCAAAAAAACATGAACTTGATTTTCATATCGCTTGCGACCTAGTTAGATATTTTTAAATTTTGCTCGGCTCTTCTATCTCGTTGTGTATAATAGAGAAACAAAAATACAAGCCACACGCGCGTCCAATGTGTAAAATTTCTTGCACACACACACACACACATATATATATATATATATATATATATATATATATATATATATACATATACATATACGTATACATATATAGAATTCTCTTCCGTCAGAAAAAAAAAATTACACAAATACGATTGCATACGTACGCAAGTATGGCAATACAAATACACGCACACATGTACAGACATGCAAGCGCGAGCAGAAAAATACGTCCTAAATAACGTTGATGTGTAAGGGGCCCTCCTTCGAAATTCATACACTCATAAAAATACACATATATACATACATACATACATATATATATATATATATATATATATATATATATATATATCAAAATTGCATCAGCGGCAATCAATAACAACAATAACAATAGCATAATTGAAAAAAAAAGAAAAAAGCAAAAACGAAACGTTTCGAACATTACGCATCTTCCCTCTACTCCCACTTCAATTCAATAGGTGCATGCACTGTACGGAGTCTCGCAATCTATGCAATTCTATTTTTATTACTTAAACTATGTATATATATATAATCGAATGAATAAATATAGAAATCGCGGAAGAAATAAAAGTGTATAGGGTTTTATTATTATATATATACAATTGCGAGCAGCAATGTCTTTTTAGCGAGCCGACAAAACTTTCGGAATTTCTATTATATATTAAATAGTTAGAGAGAGAGAGAGAGAGAGAAAAGGTCGAGAGAAGGAAACACAGAGAGAGAGAGAGAGAGAGAGACGAACTATTATAGCAATTAAATAAATAATAATATTAAGGAAGGTGATCATGAAAGTCAAATGCATATCGAAGAGACACTCGAGAAATTTTATTCGACGGAGAGCGTGGGGCGAGGCAGGAGGGGAGGGGCAGGAACCTAAAACATATATATTATACATATATCAATCGATCAATTCAATTGTCGAGTGAACCAAACTTTAGAACTCGCGCGGGTGCGCTCCGAAAACTCGAGCGCTCTTCGAATTGTGAAATTCAGTCCACACGTTCGAGTTGCGCTTTCGTATTAGGACAATTTGCTATATATATATATATATATATATATATATATATATATATATATATTAAAGCATAATTATTATATGTCGGGGGGGGGAGAAGATTAGAAAATTTACGGTTGAAGAGAAAAAGAGTGAAACGAGGAACACGAGGCACGTGCAATATTTTAATCGATTTAGGTATATGGAGGTCGCTGGCGATTCGGTTATAACTGTGTTATTTAGAAAATGAGAGTAAGAGAGAGAGAGAGAGAGAGAGAGAGAGAGAACGGAAATAAATTTATATATCAAAGCGAAAATACACTTTTTGCAGAACAGTCGTGCAACGCGCTCACCTGTAAAGAGAGAGCCCGATTATCGCTTCGACACTTAGCTCTTGGTTACGCGAGCGCACAGGCACTCGAACAGGGTGCATTTCGAGTTTATTCGATATGACTCGAGTGCGTTTCGTTTATTAGAATATACTTACAGTTCCCTCGGAAAGGAGAAAAACGATAATAATGACAGAGAAAGAGAGAGAAGGGGGAGGGGGGAGAAAGAGAAAGATGAAAGAACGCTGCAAATTATTCTATCGAAAACTAATATATTAAAGGGGGTTGATACACGTGAGCGCATAAGCAGAAAGGCAACGTTTGATATTTTTCAAAGTTAAGCGATAGTTTTATTCAGGCCTTGAAATGCAAAAAAAATTACATGTCTAGTTAAAAAGGACGTCAAAAACAATTTTTAGCACGATCGATCTATTAAAATCATTCAAAATTCTAAATATTCTTTTCTCAATAATGCGAGAATCGTGTGATTTTTCACTCAATAAACCAGAGAAATTAGTTCGAATTTGAATAGCCTTTATTTAAATAAAGAAAATTTCTGGTAGCTTCCGACGCAATTTCAACGATCGGATCTCGAGTTACCCTGTTAAATTGCCGGTTCCAGATAAGCCAGGCCGACGCTTTGTAAGAAAAGCAAAAGTCAAGCCAAGGTGTCCGATTACGATGCGACGAACATTGACGACGACATGTGACTTTGGATTTTGGGCCTATTATCGTCGCGCGTCCTCGTCCAAATCGCGTTCCGAGCCCGTACATATTTCCCAAAAAAAAAAAAAAAAAAAAACGAGAAAAAAAAACTTTGAAGCGAATCGTCTCTGTTATAGATGGCGTCGACTTCGGTATCGTCGACGGCCCGACTGTAATTTTCGAATAAACGAGAAAAAAATTCTTTCTTCGCTGGCACTACATGTATGTCAACCCCCTTATTGTAGCAAGCGAGCATGTATACATGATCGGTCGAGCTTCGCGGGGTGATTAACAGTATGCTGAGAAAACTGTAACCTATTAAATTTTAACATATTTTCGTAATTAAAATACCGTAATTTGTACTGCAAAAAACAAACTCGCTCCAGTTTTATTTTTTATTTATTTCAATCTCCAATTATCTCCAATTATTTATTTTTAGTAGATTAGCTTTTATATTAATTATATATATATATATATATATATATATATATATATATATATATGTATATATATATTTTTGTGAAACTCTATACTACAATGTGCGTTATAAATTTCAAATTTTTTTTTTAAATTTCGAATTGCAAATAGAAGATACTTTAAAATGAAAAATAAACGATTTGTGTACATTTTGTCCTGTATCACTTGCTGGATTTGTTACTAAGATAACAATTGACTAGATCTTAGATTAGATTAAAATGATTTGTAAAGATAAATTAATTATTTTAGAATTGATGATTTAAAGTGAAAACGATTCAATTTATTGAAATACAATATTTTTATCCGTAGATTAGTGAATGTTCTGCAAATGCTGATCCACTATATATATAATATTTATTTCTCATAAAATTTTTTTATTAATTATGAATTTAAGCTATTTGAAAAAGAAAAAAAAAAAATTATTAGACTGTGCAGACCATGCAGACTATGCAAAAATGTATTACAATCATATGAATAATTAATATTAATTTTTTGAAATATATATCGTGCAATAGGAGTAAACGTGTTTTTGATGGTAAAAATTATAGTAAAAATTTGTAAAAATATGTTAAAATTTACTGTAATAGATTTTTTTCACTTTAATCAAATGATCAGCGTTAACCGATAAGGGAAGTCTGTCGCGTTCTCATTCGAACTCTTGGGGAATTGTAAAATGTTATCTACCGAGTGATTTCATTCGTTTAATGGAGTAATTGTATAAATCCGTACTAGCACAAAATTCAATGGTACGGCATATACTTATATGTAAATTAATACTCTCGATCTAATTGGCTATTGTGATTTTCAGATATTTATTTGTGAAACGTTATATATAATGTAATCCGGCGATCGTGCGTAGGACTGAAAAAGTGCGCATTAATATCTATAAAATATAATGGCAAAAAGCATTATATGATTCGATTATGGTAGTCTATTAGATATATATATATATATATATATATATATATATATATATATATATATAAAATCTAGAACAAAAATACTAAATAAATTTTTCTTTTCTTAAAAATATGATTTATATTAAATATTAATAATGAAAATCGTCATTTAACAAACTGTGATTTTTCTGCACTTCGTAGATGTGATTCGTTGCTAAGGAGAGAAGGGAAGGGGTGTGATTATTCAAATTCGACATATATGTATGTATGTATGTCTGTATATATATATATATATATATATATATATATATATATATAGTCATTATACGCGCAATTCATTACATTTCGATCTTCCTAGGGAATATATACATATATAATTCTATATATATATATATATATATATATATATATATATATATATAGCGTTGTGTACTTAATTCTTAACAATTCTTCATTATTTACGCGAATGAATAGATCATAGTTACGTACTTAAGCTTACGCTTCGCGACTAAATAGAAAGAGAGAAAACAGAAATAGAGAAACAAAGAATGGTAGGAGAGAGAGAGACGGACGAAAGAAAAGGGACATTTCAACCTTAAGCGCTCACATAATGTTGTGAATAAACATATCATACTGAACTAATATATTGAATAAATAAAATATAAATATATATATAATTTCTAAAAAAAATCTTTAATTAGTCATTAAAAAGTTTAAGGAGCTAAACGCAGTTCTCACGTTTGGCCCCCGCATAAGTCAACCTATGTATAACATATATGATAACGGTGAATTCTTTCGAGAAAAAAATATCTTATAAAACGCTCCTTCGTTCCAATGGAAGCAATACTTTGTTATATTCTCATTGGAGCCGCATTCAATTATTATTGTAGGATTTCCCTTGTTTATATATATATATATATATATATATATATATATATATAGTAAATAAAAAATTTAAAGTGTTATGAGGGGAGGGGGAGAGGGTTCAACGACGAAAAAGAGAAAAAAAGTACGCGAGCAATGAAGTTTTTCGCAAAAACGCATCTTGGATCAATTATCTATAATATAAGGTAGAAAATAGTATATCTATATATATAAATATATATAAATACAAATATATATATATATATATATATATATATATATATATATATATATAGATCGCTCGTGCAATTCATTCAAAATTTTCTAGTCCCGATGATTTTCTTCGCCAGCAATCTCAAGTCGCGAAGTGGTATTATATATATATATATATATATATATATATATATATATATATATATATAATACATTATTGCTTGTTTTCTGCTTTATTCTTGCGTTTAATATAATGATTATCGATCAATTTTCTATATATTTCGAGAAATGCCCGCATCGTCACTGAATTAATGGGTACGCACAGTGATTGTTTTTTCTCTCGCGTATCAACTCGAAACGGCCAAATATATATGTATATATATATATATATATATATATATATATATATATATATATAGTTAATTAAACAAATGTAATTTTAGAAAAATAATCATAAATCAATTGTAAACGTTTATATTAGTTAGGGGCTACTTTTATAGCCATATAAAGATATATAAATATATATATATATATATATATATATATATATATATACATAATATAGATTACTGAGCCCGAAAAAGTGGCACATTCTTGAATTTCGTATTTCAGAAAATAATAAAAGAACAAATAAGAGAGTAAAAAAGAGAAAAAATAATCTTCTTATATAGGTCTTTGAACTGCTTCCTTGATCCGCTTTCATCATTTTTTTTATAGGGGATGTCATTTCATTTATATATATATATATATATATATATATATATATATATATATATATACACTAAGCTCACGTGCATAATTTCTTTGTCTAGCTCTTTTTTCACTCTGTTATATACAAATATACAAGTAGCTTTTAACGACAATGGAAGCTTTTAAAGTCCATACATAAATATACACATATACTTCACGAAAAGCTTTGAAATTATAATGGAGGCGAAAAAGTATAATTTCTTGGGGGGCATAAATATAGGGTTATACTTATTACGCAAAAAAGCATGAAAAAGTTTCCCGGCGGAAATATCATCTATTATATATAGAATTTATAAAGTAGTGATATAATGAGAACACCAATTTTAATTATCTATACATATATATGATACAATTTTCTTGTTCATTTCATCCGTTTTGACTTTCATTTCATATATAACTAATTTTACATTATGAATATATATATATATGATACATAAAGAAAACCGGAATCGATATGTTCGTCTTTTAAAAATTTCCGAGCGCACGAAAAGTCTTCGCAGGCCAGAACCACGTTCAACAATTGATATTCCCATTATAACACATTTGGTGGGTCTAAATGATTTTTGCTTTTCTAATCGGCGCTATACGATGACCATGCGACGCAAACACACGTATAAACGCGCGTCACGATCATACCGATCCTACGCGGTGCTATTATTACCCGTACATCTGCGGTACAGATTTATACATTATTGCGTAGTAAATGAATTTATCGCCGTTACACATAGAGAGACGATATTGATAAAGGATTGGGGTGGAGGGGGGGGACGAATCTTTTAAGCTTCACTCTTCGCGAGCACGGCGGTGAGGAGACGGGGGGAGGGGGAGAATCGACGGAAGTTCACGCGCGCGTGGAATTGACGATTATAACGAAGTGTTACGAGCATACATATATCTATGCGTAATTCGTATTGGGGGAAAAAAAGGAAGGAAGCGAAAAGGAATTAAGCACCGAGTTGTTACGTGGATTTCGTTGAAATGTTGTTTGAAATTTTAATTCGTCGTGACCGACCAAGTGTGCTGTACTCTATATTGTTATTAGGCTGCGCGAAAATTTAGGGGGAAAAAAGAACGTTTCATAATACAAGATCGATTCTGCGCCGATCTTTGACGCATTATAATCTCATAGAAACCAATAGAAACGGTCTGACAAAATTATAGAAAAGTATAAATATATATATATATAGTCGACTACTTGGGACAATTCTCTATCGATGTATGCTGGATTAAATTAAAATAAAAAGAAAACTCCGTGTTTCAAAATAGTTTCTTCCAAAAAGTAAAACTTACGATCGGAAATGTGATTTAATATTTAAAAGACAAAATTTACGAAAATAAAGTGACTTAAATCTAATCTATAAAGAGTGGCTATTTAAAATATTAATTCTCTTTTGACCTCGGTATACGGGTCGAAATTACTCTCAAAACTCCTAAAAATAGCCTTGAATGAATTCGAAAAGGATAAAATTATTTAGCCTCATAAATATTTGCTTTATTGAGTAATGTTCTCAATTATTGCGAATTAATTACATTCTACGTACTTCAACTTCAAAAGACGAAAAGGCATAAAAAAAAGTTCTATTAATCAAACAATTCATTTTTTAAATAATTGCTCCATAAAGCGCAACTCAGAATACTATTTCTCACTGAAAATTTATCCTTTTTTTACCTGTTCTTACGAAAAAATAAATGGGCGAACAATTTCCAATTCGATGTTAAACGGGAAAACGATTAAGAATTTCACTTTTTGGAAAAATGATGTCGTAAACAAACCCGATCAAAAAAAAAATTAAGAACAAAATTCGATGTCTTGTTGTTCAAATAAGTCGCATAGATCGATCGAGAACTCCCGAAATTAGACGATTGTATATTTATTTTGTGAGTTTTTTTTTCACAATGTTCAAGAACAGCCAGCGGTGAAAATTAATTTTAAAAAAATTAGTGCGCGATGAATTAACTGAGATTTATTTCTTAACGACAATTTTATACAGTTCAAAGAACGGGACAGCGTATTATAGCTTGCGAAAAAATTATACTTCAAATTTAAGACATAAGTATATTTTATCGAAATTATATTCGTATCGCTTTAAATTAAAATGTAGCTGAATTAGCAAGAGCTAAATGTATAAATTTCTATTCTCTTCAAATTTATTGAAGCTAGAAACTCGTTATGAATAATTTGTTGATTTAATTTTAAATGTTTACGATATTATAATTCATTGATTGTTATATTGACTTATCTCGGAACTGCAAACGAACATGACGAAATTGAGGGGACGACGGTAAATATAGATTTCGAAAAGTTACGTTAGCAGAATTTAGAAATTATTAAAGCTCTGACAAAAGTTTTCTTCCGTTAATTAAAATGAGCGGGAAATTGCATTGAGACCGCGTCTGCGCGGCTAACGACGCTTGACAAGCTTGAAGAGAAAAGTACGTAAAGAAAAGCGCAAAAATCATCCCCACATTAAGGAATTGTGTCATTAAAGTCGTTTTCTGTTTTCTTCTCCAAATGCACATATAATAAATCTCTATACTTATCTTTCTCGCCATGCGTAGGAGAAGTTAATGTAATATTGCAATAAAGTATGGGCGAAATCATGGGAGATAGATGGGAACGTCATCGAAGAGAGGGTGGGCGAAACGCAAAAAAATAAAACTTCGCCATCGATTCCGCGTGTGCAAAAATTTATCGGCTTTAAGTCTACCAATGCTTTTCAAATCGACTCTAAATATTGGATGAACAATACTATATGCATCATACATGTCGAGAAAAAGATTTAGATATATGCTGTGGACTGGTAGCGCGATATTATATATATATATTAAAAGCGAAAGGAAATATATTATATACTACAGAGGCGATAACAAATTTAGATCGCTAATTATTATTATTATTATTATTAATATTATTACTACTACTACTACTATTATATGCATAGTCAGCAAAAATAATAAAAAGAAGAAAGGGAGAGCGTAGGAGGGAAAGAAATAAAAAAGGGAAACTACCGCGTGATCGATTCTATTAAAACAGGAATTGTTTTTTAAATAAATAACCTATATAAATAAATATTATAGATAAATAAACAATTGAGTATATATGTATATGTATGATATGATATAATATCAATAATACAGTATACTTGTATTTAAAAAAAACGACTGCTCTATACTGCTAAAGTACAAATGTTTCATTTAATTATATATACTTTTTAAATGGGAACTGTGTGTAGGAGAAAACGCGGAGAGAGGGGCTTAGAATAATATATATATATATATATATATATATATATATATATATATATATATATATATATATAGAGGCACGAGCTAGAACAATTGAACGTGCATTAATATTAAATGGAATTTTTGATTCTTTATATATATATATATATATATATATATATATATATATATATATATATATAATTATAATTATAATTCACGTTATATATTAAATATGTACGTGCGAAATATATAAAATACTTTACAATTCTATAGCTTTAGTTAAAACGTATAAATGAGATTGTGGTGCGTTGATTGCATTATATATATATATATATATATATATATATATATATATATATACATGTCCCTCTTTTTTGTATATTTATTAATTAATAATTACAATGTTTTTCTTCTCGCTTTTTGCCTCCGTTTCGTTCGTTTCGCAATTTTTCTCAGACAAATTACGCATCTTATCTATATTGTACATCGAGTAATCTATATATAGCCACCTCCACTATGGTTTGCTCGAACAATCGTTATTACATCGTTGGCGCGATCCTGTTGACGAAAAAAAAACCATCACGCCTTCACCTCGTCATTTTTTTCCTGATTTCATTTTCGAGCGTGACCATGGACCCACCAACTCACCCCCCCCCCTCAATACGGTTCCGCTGAGAAACACACATTCTATCAATTGGTAAATTAATAGTGAGATTATCAAACATATCGAATAAAAAAAAAAAAGAAACAAAATATAATAAATCGTACTGTGAGCGAAATACTATCGATGATGCATTTTATTCTGATTTTTGCTTTCAATAATGGAAGAGACGAGGATGTCCGCGCAATTCAGATGATGGGCTAATATTGTATTCCAACGACTATTTTTTAATCTTTTCAAACTACTTATATATAGCTCAAAGGTCGTCAGTAATTTTTTTATGAATAAAAACAAAAATCGGCGTTACACAGACAACTGAATATTTCGTGTAGACAGCTCTACGTAGAAATTGTTCTCACAGTTAAAGCAAAGCGAAAAATATATGCATAGATATGAAAACACATATAAAAGATTAAAATCTAAAAATTAATCATTTCTCAATAATTCTATAATGACACAGGTTCGCAAATCCGAAAAAAACAACTTGTCGAATGAAACGCCAACTAAATGGAATGCCGAAAAGACAAGCGCTCGACATTTTCTTCTAGCACGTCATAAGTTCCCGGTATTCAAAAAAGCAAAACTCAAAGAAAAATCGAAATTTGAAATTTGGCGTTTTAATGAGCTTGAAGTTTTGGAATTACGATTGGTGGGATTACGGACTGATACTAGTTGTACGTATCGATGAATCGTTGTTGGAGCTATGATAAGAGTTGTTTGTCGCACATCCAGCAAACTCCCAACATAAAACGCATATAACAGATTTCCAAATATATATATATATATATATATATATATATATATATATATATATACCCGCCGCGTGCATTTTAGTTTGTGGATTTGTCATCCTGTGTAATTATAACGATTCCTCTGTCATCGATTTCCAGTCGTTTGCTCTTTCTATGTATTTTTAGACATCAAACCGAGCATTGATTTATATAAAAAAGAAAAAAAAGAAACACTATATAACATGAAAAACACAAATGTTTCAAACGGCATACATATAAGTCGAGACGATCCGATTTCAATAAAAAAAAAAAGTTCACCGTAGCACGTGTATCGATCCTATGTGAAAGCATAAAATACAGTCGACATTAATAAATAAATAAATATATATATATATATATATATATATATATATATATATATATAAAACTATACTATCGTAAAGTGCAGAAGAACGACGAACTTTCCTATATAGATTTCAATATAAGGTCCCTCTGCACAATAGTGTACTGCGAAAAGTATTAACTATACATACACATACTTCAAATATATATTATATAATACGCACTGTATCATAGATATTCTATGTATGATATATATCATTCTCTGTCCTGGTGTATCGTCCCGGAAAAATGAACAAATATAGATTGTACATACGCTATGATATATCAAGAATAACGAGGAAAATTTTTTGCAAAGTATAATTTGCACGTACCATCTTGATCGGTATGCATATACATATGTGCGCATATGAAATTTATAAATACTTTGTTTCGGGCTCCGCGTGTACATCCGCCATGGTATATCAGTTTAGAGCGTAAGGAAAATATACGGAATAACGGATAAAAAGCGAAACGGAACTCAAACGCGTAAAACGTAACAAACATGCCTCCCTATTATATATATATATATATATATATATATATATATATATATATATATATATATATATATTTACATACAAAGCATTCGCGTGTCTTTTGCATACCTACCTTCCATCTAAACACTGAAGAAAACGTAGAATAGTAAAACGTTTGACGTTTCAAAATATTCGATAGCTACTTCTTGTACGCTCTTCTATTAACAAAATTCAATATGACAAAGATAACTTGAGACTGTAAGAAACGAGGAGAGAAAGGTTAAATAAAAAAGAGTGATTAGAAATTCAATAATTTCTTGTGACTCCGTTGAATATCCATTCTCGAAGAAAAAAAATCGCATTTAATTCGTTTATAAATGGCTAACTGACATACGACTTTAATCGAATCGATGCATAGTAAAACGGATCGCGCCCCCCCCCCCCCGAAACGTTCGAAATTCAATCAGATCTGACGTCGCATCGGTGCAGATTTGAACGGCTCTGGTTAAAGTTTTGAATTCTAGTAGATTAAAACGCGTATCCCGATCAACGATGTCGGATTTCGGCAACTTTCAACCAGAAACTAGATAACTGATATTCGGTTCAAAAGACGTTTCGATCCGTTTCAATGCGGTTTTTTTGTCCCATCCGCTTCAATCCCAAATCTTTATCAAGGATGCTTTGTGCCTACGTGTAAATCCATTATTATTTAGAATCAATAAAAGATCTAGAGTATCGTAATCAGTCGTTTCAGTATTGTGCTCTGTTACCGCACGGCCATATTGAATTTTCTTAATATACATCCTGTACACACTGTGTATTGAAGAGTTCAATATCGAAAATCCGTCAAATTTTTTCTACACGATTTTCTTTTACATAATTCTTTGACAAAATGTAAAGTTGATTTAAGATTAACATTAACATTTCGCATGAACGTTTTATAAACCCTGTAAACTCTGCTTTTACATATGTATGCAATATACGCGTATAAGCTCGTGAGAATCTGTATCTAATATTGAACAGAGTCCATAAGTAATTTAAACCAACGATCGATTTAATTCTTTTATTCTCTGCGTCTATATATCTGTACTATATATATATAATGTTTTTTTTACCTTTTTTTTATTACAGCGCAACGAAAACTGTAAGAAAATTTTGTGCCAATTCAAAAGAGTAAAAATAAATAATTAGCGAAATAAAAGGCGTCGAATAAATGAAAATATATATCATAATAATGACGCATGCTTTATTGTATGCTCTATTGGGGCGGAAAAGGGAGGAAGAGAGAGAACGATAGACCCCAAGAATTAGATATGAACGGTCAAATGAGCAATCTCTATTATCGTACGCGTATGTGTATTTTAATATTTTCTCTGGATCGATTCTTTATATTTTGCGAATAATTGTTCCGTCTTTCTTCGAGACTAACTGTCTTGAATTTCAAATAAAATGTCATTCAATTCATTTTTTTTGTTTTTTTTTTGTTTTTTTTTTTTTTTTTTTTTTAAGATACCCTATGATTTTGATGACATAAGAATTAATCTTTCGTTGTACGCTTCGTAAATCACTGAAGTGCTTTATCGATAAACGACCTAATTGTACAAGTACAATGATGAAAATAATATTTAATCGTAATGTATGTCAAAATTGCCTATAATATTAATTAGCACCTCGAAGAAAGCCGGACAAAGCTCGCTCGCAAAATCAATGAAAGCCGTATGAGAATTGAATAAGCAGCGTAAAAGCATTCGTTCGGCATCGTCTCGCAACTGACTGCGTAGAACGAAGAGCAATGGGATGGAAGGGGGGGGGGAATAATTAGGAGAAAAAAATTATTACACGCCTGCCTGCGCACGCGCAAGTGATACATACGCGTGCACGCGCGCACACCCTTCCATATCGAAGAGGATCATATAGCACGGCAATAAACTTCGTGAGAGAGACACAAAAATAGAAATTTCACGTACCCGTGATTTTTTTTTCCATCCCGTATAAGTTCCGATTTTAACGAGATTGAGATATAATTCGCGAGATATTTGTTCCATTATATCCATATGTTAGGACTCGCAGCACAAATGCGTATAATTCAAACCAACAGATTTTTTTCCATATTAAGGAAGGCTATAGCCTTTGAAAGAAATAAGAATATTTAAGTCGCTATATATACATTTAACTCCTTTCGTTATATACATTGTATAAGCCGTTTGAAAAATCTTCATTTTTCGTTTTTATAATTATCACAAATATGTGCATTATTGACAGAAACCTAAAATAGAAATCCGCTTCGCTACTCTATATTTTAGAGCATAAACTGTAAAGGTACACTTTGATTTTTTTGGTTAACGCATACGACTGTTAATATAGAGAAATGAATAATAACTGTTCGCGTATTATAAATAATAAAGCATCATTTTTTGCCACATGTACTTTCGTATATATCTGCGCAGTCGTGTATATATATATAAGCCTTTTACATATACTTTGGAAAAAAAATAATGTTCTCTCTAAATATTAGTACCTACTACATATAATATAGCGATTTGTACCTATATATACCCATACTTTTATGTGGATGTTAACGCGATAACTGATATGGAGGCCCGGGTGTAAAAAAGAAAAACAGAGATTATAAAAAAAATAATAATAATAATAAAAAAGAATGACAATCACAGAATGCCGGTGAATGTTGTCGACAACGTCCGCGCATCATAGAGCAATTATATGTAAAACGTCTATTATATATAGGACATATTTTCGAAACGCGCGATGTAAAATTGTTCGGAACGGAAAAGTTATAAAGAAAAAGTCGAAAGAATTTGAGAGAGAGAGAGAGAGAGAGAGAGAGAGAGAGATGAATGAATAAAAATGGATGCTAGTACTTTGTCGTTTATTATAATATATATGATGGAGTAGGTATAATATATGAAACTGAAGGAATATTATAGGCGATGCAATCGATGATGTATAGCTGATGATATAGCCTACGGAATTCGAAATCTATATATATATATATATATATATATATATATATATATATATATATATATATATATATGTACGTAAACGGACTTGTTTTTACTCATCGTGTGTTTTTCAAGTACTCTGAGATCTATAAAGATATACAACAAATATTTTTTGTTAATCTGTATAAAACAATTTTCCTTGTTTGTTCCGATCTTGACTACTCATATACTTACTTATTCTATAACAATTTTGAAACGATCCAATATCAATACAGACTATTAAAATAAACAAAGAGTTGTACAGAATATATGTACTTTGAGAACTATATCGAACGACACGCATAAGACTTCAAAAGCCACACTGGCATACTCTCGCTTTGAGAATTTGCAAAATGCGCGACAAAATCTTACTCGTTCGTCTCTCGATGAAAAATGCTTACGGACAGGTCTCGAACGACATACAGTAATTCATTGAAATTACGAATAATCCAGTTTGTCATCGAAAAGACAAATTCCAAGACTTTAATGTAGATAATATATATCTATAGACGGTGTCCTGGAAAAGTAACGTTAAACTATGCAATACCGTCGTCCCTATAATAGAAAATTTTATTGACAAAAATCTCTAGAACTTTGGAGGCTTATTGCTAAATGTCTAAGATTTGCACTCGTCCAGACAACTGTTAGCAAATTGTCTATAACTCGTCCTTTAGCCAAATTTGACAAAGTTTAACTGAAAAAAAAAACAAAAAAAAAAACAAAAAAAAAATCTGGTAACTTACAGTATTTGGCAAAAAGTTGCCCGCGCGAAGATTACTCGTTCTTAAATGTTTGCGCAAGCTTATTTATATATATATATATATATATATATATATATATATATATATATATATATATATATATATATAAGCTATACGTATAAATAGTTTAACGATATTTCTCCGAATACGTTGCATATATATAGAAAGAGAATTATTATATATTACACATATAAACGACGTTATATTTTCAATTTTTCGCAACTATGCTCAATTATATAAAGAGACAAAAAGTAAACAAACAAACAAACAAACAAACAAAAAAAGACCAAAATACAAGTAACTAATCGGATAACAAAACGAAAGAGCCGAAGCCGCGTGTAATAATTGTCTCGTGTCGAACAAAAAAGTATATCTAAGTAATAGTGATCATTGTCTCCTTGTAATAATTAAACTTTCTTACGGTCCGAGCACGGTGCTGGAGGCGCGTTTCAGTGAACTGATCAATGAGATCCATATGTAATGCTCGCTCAAAAGGGAGAAAAGGGAAAAAGAATAAAGAACCCGGTGGTTACACATAGTATGTATGTATGCATGTGTTTATATATATATATATATATATATATATATATATATATATATATATGCACATGTTAAAGCCCGTGTACATTTTAATCTATACTTAATAATCTTTCTAAACGAATGTATGCGCAGGGATTTTTAGCTCAAACATCGAACACGGAGATAAGGATCCGAGATTTAGTAGAATTTACATAATAATAAGTGTATATATATATATATATATATATATATATATATATATATATATATATATGTTACCCGTGAGCGTGTATAGAAGGGTTGACGAATAGCTACGAGTATAATCCTTCACGATAATATTGGGATGCCCTGCGCAGATTTCCCACTACAGACACTATATAAGTTTCACACGTTAAATAAGCAGAGCACAAACTAATATGCCCAGTTATTTCGCCAACATATATATAATAATAAAGAAGAGTAAATTAAAAGATTAATGCGCGAGAGATTAGTTATATATATATATATATATATATATATATATATATATATATATATATATATATACATATACATATATATACATATATATAGAAATTATACATACCTTCATTTTCTTTATAAAATAAAAACCACTGTAAGCGAAATAATTCATTCGTGGATTTACTACGTATATATATATATATATATATATATATATATATATATATATATATAGAGAGAGAGAGAGAGAGAGAGAGAGAGAGAGAGAGAGAGAGAGAGAGAGAGAGAGAGAGCGATTGAATGTAATTACAATATACTTCGTTGTTATTGATTTCTATGTACGTCGTTTATAGATATATGATATAACTTATATGGGATATATATTAAGAGAAAACAAAAAAGAATTCGTATTTTTTACCATTAAGTTTTAAACGCTATACATTTTAAATAGTTATATATAAATTTATATATATATATATATATATATATATATATATATATATATATATAAATACTGTATTCTCTTGAGGAAACCTTTTTGCACTATACCCTCTCGCCCTGTTCCCTATACCTATCCTCGCGATCGCCTCGACATCCATCCTTCTCTTCCTATTACCTGTCTCTTTATATTACTCTCGTTCCCTTATGTAATAGGCAAACAAACAAAGTGTATATCGTCCCTCTCGAAAAAAAAATGGTGTTGTACTTTTTCATATAAAAGGCATTGTCGAAATAAATATGGGGTTGGAAGACTTGAAATTATAATGGACTGCTGCTTTATTTAATACTCATATATTCTCATCCGCTATCCATCATATTCCCACATTTCCTACAAACGTACGTCTACTTTATAAACTCATTTGAAATAAAATGTTAATGGTCGCAACTCGATTACCTGTAATTCCTAATTTAATATTATATAATTTGGCACATTATAGTGAAATACAGTCGCATTCTAAATTTAAATTTTCGTGCCTTCAATTAATAGCAAGCATCAATCGATACTCATATATTTTGTAAATGCAGTAAGGATATTTTTAGATCAGTGCTATGTGCGTTTTAAAATCGTCAAATATCATACTTTTCATTTTAGACCCATAGGGTGTGAAATTAATTTAACACTCTCCCCTGTAAGAAAAATTTTAGAACTTAAAAACTTGAGTTTTTTACTTTAAGATAATTGATTATATAAAAAATTAGATAAAATTCAATAAAATCAAAAATCTTTTTAATTCATACAAAACTTAAATATATTGCGCGTATATATATATATATATATATATATATATATATATATATATATATACATACTAAATTTGTAGTATTATAAATATAAAATGTATAAATTTTCTAATTTAGTTTGGTCAATTTTTATGCTCAACTTTCACGTCTCCATCAAGCAAAACTTCACTCTATGCAGATTATCCCCGATGACTTGCGATAAGAGTTCTCACATTAAGAATATATAATCTATACGTACAAACGCGACAGCGAAGTCCAAAATTTAACGGCAAACTTACACGCCGATCACGGATAAGCTCAGTGCCTGAGGACATCTCGGATCAATAGCAACAATTTACATTGGACATAATAAATCAAGGGGGTGGATGGGAGGGCGGAGGGGACTCCGATATTATTATTTTACAGTATATTGCGACACGAGGCCAATAAGTGCGGTTCATTATGGGATGGCGTGAGGCCAAGAGTCACGCCATCCGATGAAACGCTTATTATCGAACGAGTGCAGTCGAATACAACAAGATGTGTATACGAGGAGCAGAAAGTCGCCGCTCTATACGTAAACGTATACGAAGGAGTTAAGAATTTCAGACTAACATTGATGTAATACGAAAAATTAAGAATTTCAAAACTAGTTGGAGAGATTGATTTTGTTTATTTAATTTTATGTATTAAAAAAATACGCTGTAGAATTGAAAAATTCAATGTTTAAATTAATAAGTTTATTTATCTCTGGACTTATCTGAATTATTTACATTTAAATCACTAAACTTGCTTTTTATTTGTAAAAAATGATGAATTCTATTCCATTTATATCTGGTAATACTTTTAATTAAAGTGATTACTTAATAATTGTACAAGATTTAAGTGTAATAAAACGTTAGTTAATCACATTCTTTAATGACTGGACAAGTTTAGTATTTTTTTTACTACCTTTGGTGGACGAAAAAATATTTGAGATGATGACCACTTGCTTGATCTGTGACGCAACTGAAAACATCTGGTAAATTACAAAAAAAAAACTCATAAAAAATAATTAGATATATAGATATAGTATATAATTGATAATTTTATAATTGAAGTAAAATTTATAATTGCGAACATAGACTTCCCGGCAGATTCAACGAGGACAATTATACCATCACTGCCAGAAAGCTTGGCCAATTCGGTAATCTAGATATTTAAATAAAAAAAAAAATTACAAATATAGGAGGCATCGGAGGTAATACCAGCGGACTTGGACAGTTAATACGGTCTACGATTCGCAGGGTTCGATCCGACATGTACGATCCGAAGTCATGCATATCCGAATCGTAAGATGCGTAATAAACGCGACGAAATCTAGATATATCGACCGGCAAAGCGGCCGAGTATACGATCCGAACTACTATTAAGTAATTTAAATTACTCTTGCATTGACGCGATCATCGCACTTTGGCGGAACGAAAAATTCAATTGTTTTTACATAATTGCTTCCGAGCTCGAAATCATTCGCGGAATATTATATCTATTATGGGTCTTTACCCGTTTCCGAAATCTTATAAAAGTCAATACTCGAAAACTAGGAGCAGGATATAAACTTTTTCATATAAAATCTGAGATTTCACTCCAACGATCGTATAAAAGCTACGTTATCGGGGCTTTTATTATGTAATCGATTTCGTTGATCAGAAAAAAAAGACGCTAACGAATCGATCGCGCTCACGTTTGTATATATATATATATATATTATATATCCACTGGATCTACAGGATCACGGGTAATGCGCTTAGTAACGATCATCATGTAGACATCCTCAACTGTCTGATGGCAGCTGCTTCTTTTATGACGATTGAGCAAAAGTGTATCAAAGAATACTATAACATTTGAGCTTCGGTGAATCGTGCCCCTTATTTGCCTGTATTGACAAAAGAAAACAACATCGAGGGTTGGAGGGCGCCAGCATGGCAAAAACATCATGGCCAGTGTTTCGGAAAGAACGCTATCGATGGTACATAAGAGAATCTTGACTTTTTTGAAATTGTGCGGATGAAATCCAGAAGCGTCGACGTTAACGCTCGTGTAATTGTGTCGATATACTGCAACATCGCGAAAAACATCTGGCATTTCAGATTCATATGTTTACAAACAAGTAAAGTTACTATGACAACAACGACGGTGTTCCGAGATTGCGGACATGCTATTCATTTCGCTAAAAGTATCGTTAAGGTCGCATGCTAATTTAAGGATGTCAACTCAACGTTGATGCAAAAATTCAAACAAATTCATCAAATGGCGTAGAAATTGGGAAAATTTTCCTTATCAATTTTTAATCAAGTATAACATTTTTAAAACGTCCTCGTATAATATAATATCATGTAATAATCATCGCTTCGCGCATTTCTGTGAAATGAGCAATCTAGAGTGAAAATAAATAAGGTGCATAATTAACGAAAATTTACAAAATTAACTTTCGAGAATCGATTTAAAAATTTTCCATGTTCGAACAATTTGACTTTAAAGTCGTAACTGTTCTATATGGATTAAGCCGTATAGAAACTTGAATGGGTTAAAATAAAATATATTTTTCTAATTCAACGGGAAATTTAGTCAAATGTTATTCAATTAATTTTAGTTTTTACAGGATGAAGGGCAATAGTTTCATTTTCAAAAACATATAATCGTTTCTCTAAATATAAGTAAAAATGTTACAACAATTCCATAAATATAACATTTCATCATCAACAAAAAGAAAAGCTCAAAAAGATGGAAAGTAAAAAATTCAAAGGGGTCAAACATTTTCTCGCACCTTATATTTAAAAGGAAGATTTTTACAAAACATGATCTAAAATTAATCATACTTGAGGGAACAAGTTCCGAAATCATTAAAAATAATCTTATATAAGTGATTTGAACACAATCTGTGTTTATTACTACTTACATTTTAAAAATTTTAATTTATAATTTTTTAGTGATTTATTTTATAACAATAAAAAGTAAAGCATTTTTTTGATTATATAGTTTAAAAGTTATTAGATTTTATATAATAAAATTATTTCAATTCTTTTGTTACAACGAATAACCCGTTCAAAATAATTATTAATAATTTCAAAATAAAAAATAAAAGTAAAATAACCAAAATTATTTTTGTGGAATAGGAATAATAAGATATTAGTCAATATTTTACAATATTTATTATAAAATATATTAGAACTTAATTAAGTACAAATTCTACATACTATACAATAGATTATTTATAACAATCTACCACATATCGTGCAGATTCAACCTAAGACAGGTTGCACTCAACTGCTCAAACGCGAATTTTACAATCGTTGGGTCTTGTGCCTATTTGTAAGACATGTCTCTTAAAATTAATAAAAGGAAACAAAGTCAAAAATGAAAATCGTAAAAAAAAAACAATTTTCTTAATATACAGATTTTAACAGTACGCATGCACTCAAACGTTTAATTACATTATATACATCACAACCAAGAAAAATAAATGTTGAGTGAGACGAGTCTAAAAGTCTAAAACGACAAAAAAAATGCAATCGTCGATCACTCATTAGTGCAACGACTTATTAATAAAAGCCAAAGAAAAATCCTAAAAAGTCTTTATCAATCTTCAAAATATATTGTTTTTGTTAATTTTCTCTGTTTTCCTCTTTTTCGTTAAGTAAGAGTTCATTTCTATAAAAAAATAATAATAATAATTACCTTTCGTTGTTAATACTATTACCGAAGTAAAACCTTTATAACGGACGCATTAACTATTCAAAAGTGCGCCCTTCAGCCTTTATCTATTCCTCCTTTCACTTTCATGCAATTCTATCGAATTTTCCCTTATTAAAATGGCCCCGAAACATCAGTCTTGCAAGGTTTGTTAATTTTATTAGTAATTATTGAACATCGCTCTCGTATATTATTATTGTTATTATTATTAATGATAATAATGATAATAATGATGATAATAATAACCATAACAATAATAGTAGTAGTGTAGTAGTGTAATAATAATAATAATAATAATAATAATAATAATAATAATAATAATAATAATAATAATAATAATATTATCATTTTTAATAATAGTAATAATAAAGATAATAAATCTTCTTTATCTTCGAGTCAAAGATATGAATACTTAGGCTTCGCTTTGCATCGTTCCTTTTTCAATTTACAAATTATTTCTCATTCTCACAAATTTAACAGATATATATATATATAACATAACGAGATACGTAAAACTTACTGAAACGAAGAGCATTATTTACATGTACAAATGTAATTCTATTGATACTGCGCTGGGGTCGCAGCATATATAAGTATATCAACACTCATTCTGACGTAGCGAGTTTGATTATCGTACGACTCTTTAAGAACCATTTTTAACTATTAAGTATTTTTTTATTCATGGGCAGCACAAAAATTCAGTAGAATAATATACATATATATGGGCGTGTGTGTATGTGTGTGTGTATGTGTGCGACGATAAACTGTGTAGAGGTATGAAAAAATGCTTTATTAACAAATGAAATAGGAACCAGCCTATACGTATATGTATAAGTAAACGTTAGCCACGGCTCTGTCTCTTTCAGGTATGTCTTTTCATAAAACAATTCAAATGATAGTAAAATGCAATAGATCACATTCGCGCATTGTAAAACAATTGTGCAACTTACAATTGCCGTTAATGTGACTAAGTCTACATATATAATATTGTCCGCTGCACGGTAAAAAGTAATGCTCTTTATAGTGTGCTGTGATTTTAGAATAATTTACCTTAATTTTTAATAAACTGATGCATGAAAGACCAAATATTTATTAAATAAATATAACAAATTTTTTATTGTAAATTAATATGCATATGACAACTTGTAAACGAAGTTTTAAAAAGTATCCATTATACTTGATATATCTAGTCATACGCACGTACACACACTAAACTTGGCAAAAAAGTTCAGTATCACTATAAACATTTTGGCAATTAGCTCATTCAACTATATATATATATAAAACTTTTTATTTCTATGCGCGCTCAATGATTTTGACGCATTCTTTTTTGTGCTTATTTGCAAAATGTGAAAAAAAACTACATTTTTACGATTTCTCATATTTTATAAATTCAGTTTGTATGATCAACAGATCGAGTTATCCAATAATTTTGCAGGTTTCAACAATTTTTTTTAAAACGGCCATCAGCCAACCAATTTTATAAAAAATAAGAGCTTTATATAAAATAGAAATTTAGAAAATATTGAAAATAACATACCCAGAGTTTAGTAGAAAATATGAATATTGTTGATTAGTTTAGATACATATTTACATGTTATTAGATTATAACATTCAATCCAATATCAAAATACTTTTTTAAAATTAAAGTATTAATTAAGATGTAATAAGAAACTTGTGCCTGGTACAGTATTTCATACATATATATTTACAATTTTTGCTTAAATTATTGCATTGCTAATCGTTAATTTTATTAATATATAAAAAAAAAAGAATTGTTTTAAGCACGAAAGCCAATAGATTTATATTTAATTAAATGTAGTCTAATCCCTTGGACCTAAGCGCAATTACTTGAAATTACACTTTTACAATGCATGCCGTGAACTGTTAAAAATAAAATTTTGATTCCGTACCGAATCAAGTCTATACAATAAGAAAACAAACCTATCTCAATCCTGGTTTAAAAATCACACATATATATATATATATATATATATATATATATATATATATATATATATATAAGAAAAAAAAAGCAATGCTCTTATGCTCAATGCCGGTATCTCGCGGACTATATACGGTGAACCCCATTTTTAGCCAGAATCTGCCGAAATTCGTCGATTGCGGCATATGTGAAGAAAAACAAAAAACAAAAAAAAAAAAAAAAAAAAAAAAAAAAAATCAACGACCGTCCACGCCAACGAAACTCCTATCTCGTACAAATTGCAGCATTATGATTTTACCGTGCAGTTCGATACAGATGATTTCCCTGCCTCTCTACACCCGCACTATGCGCTAGCGATCTTCCGCTTCTTGGCGTAGGCCGCCTTCACGCAGCCCGTCGTCTCCATGATCAGGGTGTCGAGTATCTTTACGGTCAGCTCGTTCTTCACCGTCAGCTCGTCGTGATGGAACTTGGTCCATTCCTTCTCCTCGGCCTGCGCCTCCTTGGCGAGCAGCTCGTCCACCCGGTCCCGCCGCTTCCTGCTCCACATCATCACCATGTTCTCGCGCTGCAGCTTCGTCTTGAAGCCGAATAGGGTGGCCACCTCCTTGGACACGTAATCGTTCAGCTCGGCCACCGTGCGCGCCACCTTCGCCGCGGGCTTCGTCTTCACGTTCGGCTTGACCCAGCTCGGGCCCGGACTCTCCTGCTCGGACCTGTACATCTCGGACACGAGCTCCTTGCAGAGGTCGAACAGGAAGCCGTTGTAGACCCGCCGGTCCTTCCTCAGGGCCTCGTCGCCCCTGTCCTTGGCGAGCTCGCAGATCTCGCTCGGGGCCTCGAGGGCGAGCACGTCCTCCACGGACTGCCTCTCCCGGTAGATGATTTCCGTGGCCTTCTCCGTGATCGCCGTCAGCTCCTCCAAGTTGCTCGGGATGACGGCCGGCGGCGGCGAGGGCGAGCCGTGGGCGCTGGATACCCGCACGACCCCCGGGGGCGTGTACGGGGGCGGCGGCTTGTTGGGAATCTCACGGACGTAGTACGACTCCTCCAAGGCCTCCAATTTTTTTATCTGCGCCAAGAATGGGGGATGGGGGGAGAGGGGGGAGGGGACGAGTGCGATGGAAAGATTAATTAAACGGCCTCTCAACTTTATATATACACTAATATTATACAAAATTCACTTTTCACGGGATGTCGATCGATCTTAATTATACCGATTGAGTAAAAACTGCTCTGTTTTAAAGATTTTTATACGTGAACATTCAACTATAGGAAATTTTAGATAATCATGCTCTTTATTTTCTTTATTATGTTCTTTTTTTTTAATTGCTCTACTTTATTAATCTATTTATCTATTTTACATTCTTACAAAGTTTCAATTAGAATGTTTTGAAAATTTCATAATCACAAATAAAAAATCAAATTTTTAAAACGTGCTCGTTTCCAGACTGGTTGAAAAAATCTACTTGAAACTCCGTGGCAAGGTGGAATAGACGTAAATAAAGGGCATAATTAAATGAAATTTGCAGTGATTTAATGCTGATATAGTATCATTTATAAAGCAAGAGTATTTTTTGCTCGATTGGTAAAAATTGACATCGTCAGTCACTTAACGAGTTTCCACCTGAACTACCATAAATGTTACTTTTGTTTAGTTACGGTGAAATTTATCAGATGAAGAAATGTACCCATGTATTTTTTATTTATTTTTTGTTCCCGTGGTCTTTTTATTATTTTTTATATCGATCTCCAATTTCTCAATATTGTACAAGAAATACAAAAAAAAACCGGTAAAAAGAAGTTTAATTTTTATAAGATCGTAATTTGAAGCTTCAAAACCTTGTAGAATCGTTTCAAAACTTTTCGTTCAGTAGCATAAATATTTTTAGTAAAAGAAAAAGATTAACTTATAAGAAGAAGAGTCAAATTGTTAAAACTAAAACATTACATGATTTACATAAAATGCTAAATAGAAAACCTATTATTCTGTTTTTCATCGAATACGTCATTTGTAAGATAATAAATTTAATAACGATGTGAAGCTTAGTAGATAATCTGATGATGCTTAATTCGCGATTATATATATATATATATATATATATATATATATATATATATATATATATATATATATATATATATATATAGAACCACCTGTCAGCTGTAAAAAAATCGTTTCGTAAACCTTCTCAGCTAACATATTATCAACTATTTGCAAGCAAAACATCCACAGATTAGATCTATATAGATCTTTAAAAAATTGAGGTCTATATTTTAATATTTAAAGATATCGTGAATTAAAAAAAAAGGAATAATAAAATTTTTTCGTAATAAGTAACATGAATCAGAAAAAAATTAATAAAATTGTCTGAAGAACTAAAAATATGTAAAATTTTCGATATACAACATTGTATTAAAATCGTCGTTATAAATTTCATAACGAATTATAGTTTTTCTTAAAGTAAAAACATTTATGTCACGAATAAGAGTCGTAATATTGCCTGACAAGTTTGTTATCTTTGGGTTTTCATGTTAAAATTATAGAAGCTTATAAAAAAGTAACTTGCTTTTTCTGATTTTTTTGTGCTTTCGGTAGTATATCGAAAAAAAAACGAGAAGTGAGAAGAAAAATAGAGAATAGGAATAGAAGACAAAATACATTTTAGGACATCTATTCTTAAAAAGATTCATGAGTTACTTCATCTCATAAAAATCATCTCAAATTGTTCTTACCTCGAGCTCAAGTTGAAGATTCTCTATCTGAAGTAGTTTAGCTGCCAATTCGGCGTCTTCGAGGCCCGGCTGCCCCGTCGCGGCTAATCGCAAACAAAGTTATTAATATTTATGTAAAACAATCTACTACGATTTTTAAAGTAAAGGTAAGCAACTCGTCATAATTTTTTTTTTGATTATTATATATAATTATCTCATACGTATATTAAGGGGTAGGGGAATATATACTGAATCTTTAGTGCGCCTATAGGATAATTTATAACTTAAGTATCGAATTTAAAATACACATAGGAGAGGTTCTTTTAATGCAAATAAAAACATAGTTAAAGCTGGGTCGACAACATTCCATTAAAATTTATGAAATACATATATATGTATAAATTATATATGTATATATAAAATTTCATACATAAATTTAAATTGCAAATCATATATATTCTATTTTTGACGTATGGAAATATTGATTTTTTTTTTAATAAAGGTACAAATTAATTATTGATAAAGAAATTGAATATTGATCGATTTCGTAATATTATATTTATATAAATTTTAAAATACTCTATATTAATTAATTATATTATTAAGATGATCTGGAAGAATAGTTGATAATACAAATAAAAGTTATAATTGCAAGCATAAATTCATATGTAGAATTAATTTTTTCATTACTATTTCGGAAATAATAAATTTTATAGTACACGTTTATTATTCTTGTTTTGGCAGAAAAAGAACATTGTGATAATATTTTGGATAACTAGACTAATGTATAAAAAACTGGTCAAGGCCGTTACATTCATAAATTACTTACGGCACTTACATAACAATATTTATATATTGGATATTAAACAATAAGGGGGGAGGTAGATTAAAAATATAATATATATATATATATATATATATATATATATATATATATATGTGATACACATATTTACAGGCTTTTGTGCATATTGATATATAACTCATATAGATAGATGTATTGTAAAAATATATATAATATAGATATGAATGGGCAAGCATGTTCATGCGACACCTAATTTGTACAAAGAAGACAAGTCAATGATTCATGTCATTCCAAATTTTGTCGAATGTATGTATATTACCTTTATGATAAATATTATCTCGACTTTGCTATTCTGTAAAATAAACAACAGATTTGCTATACCAGGCGATGCATTTTTGCATAGGAGCACACAGCCATTATAAGAAAATAAAAAAAAATATATATGTATATATCAATAAAAATAAATTTACATAGCGTGCCGCTCATGTTTTTTGTTTCTCGTCCCGAATTTTCGAATACTATCGCACTGATATTAATACGTGTGCGAAATGCATTCGGTAAATAACAAACAATATCTCTCAGCCAAAATAAGTAATTAAAAATTCTAATATAACACATAAGAAAATATCTCAATGATTTTACGATTTTGCAGTGTGTTTCGTGAACGAATTCGTTTTACTTATTTACATGTATCAAATTGAAATATTTAAATTCTGGATTATATATATATGTATATAAAATAATTTAGAATTAATGCAAACAATCACCAGAAAATTCTAATAAATATATATTTTTTTCTAAAACATTAACAAGATAGTAAGATACAACAATAAAAATAATTATTGCTCCGAAAATTAACATATATATATATATATTTAATTAATTGTTTAAGATATAATTTATTTACAAAAATAATAATAATTAGAGAAAAAATATAATTTAGTAAATTTTATAGAAAATATTTAAAAATATTATTATAAAACAATTGAGATTTCTTAATAGAAGATTTAAACATTAAATAAATACAATTTGACATGGAGATATACCGTTAAGGTCTGCACATAGCCTACTTTTTATTTCAAAATCAAAGTGCGTTCAATACAGCGTTGAAAGCTTCTTTTTTTTCGAAATTTCTGTACTATTGAAAGCTACATAAGTTTACACAAATTTACGAATTTTGATTTTGGCTCCGAT
Organism: Sycobia sp. Sy_11; assembly: GCA_018907035.1. NCBI lineage: Eukaryota > Metazoa > Arthropoda > Insecta > Hymenoptera > Epichrysomallidae > Sycobia > Sycobia sp. Sy_11. The sequence goes on along the minus strand of JACCIC010000049.1, from coordinate 1,253,138 downwards.
CATTAGCATGCAAATATTAGATAAATGTAATAAGATCAATTATTTACATTTTATCAAATTATATTTATATTTCGTAATAAGTAAAAGTTAACTTTTAATCTAATAAAGTTAGCATAAAAAAATAAATCTATATTATTATTTTGATTATCCTGTTTTATTAATTATTTTAAATATCAGTGGATTGGGCATCTTATAAATACTTTTATCAGTATATCAAAATTGAAATAAAAATATAACGGAAAATCAATTATTTTAAGGTATTAGTTAATTGCAATTTGTTAATTCTATCCCTATGATTTTATATAGAACTATGTAAACGCATGTGTAGCTTTCACAAAAAAGTAGACTGCTTGAATTCAATTCGATATTTTGCGTCATCGCTAATTTGCCATATAACACAGCCACGAAAAATACAAAAAATAACGAACTAAATCCGAAATAAGAGAATAAAGTAAAAGATTTTGAATGATTCAAAAACAATACCTTCCAATTTCTTGATCATAGCTTCGATGTCCTTTTCAGACGTGGCACCCATCGACGCTTTAGGAAACTCGGTCTTAGTGTCGTTTGCTTGCGGTGTTTGCAGCAATGTGTTTGAACTTAGTAGATTGTCATCGAGAGCTTCAAGATCAAGACGGGATTCCTCATTAATCTCCCTAGGAGAATCCATGTCAATTTCAGAAATACCACGAGGTGTGTCAAGAGCGCCGATGTCGCTAGATTCCGATGTGATTTTTAATAATTCGTCTTGCTTCTGTGGGATTTCATCTTCAAGAGTAGATTTTTCTTCTTCCGGTAGAACGATCTTATCCGTCAAAACTTCTTCAATTGAGGTAGATTTATTTACATTTGTACTTTCCAAATCGCTTAATTTTTGTATAGGCGAAACTTGTGTAAATTCTTGCTTTTCATGAACAACTTTTGGGCTTGTGATTTCTAAGGCAGTCTTATCATTTTGATTATGATTTCGAGTTTCTTCTTTAATATTACTGGATTTATTTGATATCTCATCTAATATACGCAGAACCTCGTCCGACTTTGATTTGATAACATACTTTTCTGGAATTTTAGTAAATTTCTTTGATTTCTGTTGTGAACGAGATTCCGATATGTCAAGAATTTCTGATATTTCTAAACTTTCCTCTGAAATATCTTCGTACCCTGGATCTTTTATTACCTCGAAAGTTTTATTTAAGAAAACTGTAACATGCGTTTTTGGTTTCTCTTTAATAGTTTCGATTACATTTTTTTCATTTGTCTCTTCTACAGGCGTATGTTTTTCCACAATATCGAGTTTACCCTCCACAGTTTCGATCAAATTATCCATCTGTTCTCCATCTGAGCTACCTCGATCTTCACTTGCTATTTCTTGAACGTTTACTACTTTAGTCTCATTTTGTTTCATGGAAGAACTTGGTTTTACTTTACTTTTGTTATTGTCATTCAACTCATCAATCAATTCTATCTTTACGCCAATTTCTATTTGTGGTAAATCTTCATTCTTTTCTACCAAGGATTTTTCTGCGCATTTTTCACTCAAAGAGTATTCAGAGGTACTTGCATCATTTTTAGTTTCAATTTCTTCGTCAATACTTTCCGATTCTTGATCTATCGATTTTATTGTCACTGACACATCGTACTCAATAGGAGAATCAATTTTATCATTAACCTTTGATAAATTCGAAGCCACATTGGGAATTTCAGATGCCGAGACTTTATCTGGCGATTCGTCAGTTTTTTTTGTCTCTCGTTCGATTATTTCCAAAATGTCGTTAAATTCATCTGTCCGTATGCCAATTCGCGACTCACTGGATTCATCTAAACGGAGGACAAATGTATCTTGAATATTGGTTGATTCGCCTTTAGGAACAAACATTGTAGAATCGTCCATATCGCTGAAACAATGTTGTTCGTTATTTTTACGTATGTGCTCATCAACCGTTTCTTCTAATTGAGATACATCAGATTTTAAATCTTTCATTGAAATCTGCTGGATTTCGAAAGAATCAGATAATGTCCAGTCATTATCAGCCGATACATCCTTACTGCATAAATATTTAGTATCTACATTTTCTTTTAATGATAGAATACCAGCTTCTTCAGAGGAAGGTACTTTTACATCGTCAATTACTTTCGATTTCATCTCCATTACTACGGACGTTCCTTCAGCAGTATTTTTATTTTGTTCAATATGTGTAGACGTTACTTGGTCCGCAGAAATACTCTTTATTTCAGAATGTTTATTTTCGGTGTAGTTATCTTCAAATATTGTTTCATGTTCATTTTCCTTATTTGCTAATGATGCAGCTAAACTAACCGAAACATCTTCGGCAGTAGAAATATTTGTTTCGGTACATCTATCATCGATCAACGAGTGAAGTTGTTTTTCTAAAGTTTTGTTATCATCTATTTTTAACGATATGACGTGATTTGTGGAGATTTCATGCTTATCCTTAGACGTTGCAAACTGATTAATGTTGCCATTCTGTATTATATCTGAGCCATTATCAGTGTCAATTTGACTACTAATAACATTGTCTGATGCTTTAAATGCACGATGTTTTAGAGAATGAGATTTATTTGGTGATACATTTTCCTTGTCATTCTGTACAGTAACTGATCCAAATTCAGAAACAGTATTAATTACACTTTCAACATTAACATTTGAAAGAAGCTCTTGATTTGTATTAGAACTATTGCAAGGTAAATATGTGTGAATATCTTCAGTTACTATAGATTTATTTTTATGATCGGAGACTAATTGTTTCTCTTGATCTGTAACTTCCGTGTGTATCATAATTTCAGAAGTCAATTCCTCAGAAATATTTTTAGAAGTACTAATATCAGCGTTGATTTGATCAGTAACATCAATTAATTTTGAATTCTTATCTTCTGGTTTCTTGTTAAAGTTGGACATCATTTCTGTTAGTTCCTTTAAATCATTTTCTAAAGTATGAATATCGTCGTTTAATTCTTTATTGTGTAGTTGAATATGATCTAGTTTTTTTGAAAAAATTAGCGACGTATCATTTGAGCCGGGCGACCACTCCTCTTCAATATTCGTACTTTCTTTCATCTCTTGTTTAGATATCTCAATTTGTTTTGACAAATCATTAGATACCTGCGTATCTGAAATTTGCGCAGTTTGTATTTGCTCTGAAGGTGATTTTATAGAATATGCTTCACTGATTATTTCTTCAGAAATATTGCTACTTTGAGAGGACGACCTTTTCATGTCTGGTATTTCTGTTGCAATACTTTTTTGAGTCGCGATTTCTTCCGAGTTAGATTTCGTTTTATAAGATTGTACAGCACTATTGTCCGATCTCTCAGATTCATGATCTTCGTCATCAACGGTATAAAGTGAATATATTGGCTTAGGTTCGTCAGTATTCTTACTTTTAGATAAATCTCTGTCTGCACCACTCGATTTAGTTTTCTCATCTTTCGACTTTTTGACAGATTCTTGACTCCTCGACGATATTATTTCGGAATCCGATTTCGATCGCAGTAAATCACTGCTTTTGTAAATTTCTTGTATTTTTTTAATCGGAATTTCAGGCACTTTAAAATTAACCACTGTCTTTGATTCAATAGCTAGTTTTTCATCATCCTTAGACGATGCCCTTCGTAAATCTAATTTTTTACGCATTTCATGTATCGTGACATCGTATTTCTGTGAATGAAAATATTTAAATTAATGCAAAAAACAAGAATAAATCGTCAAATATTGTTATATTTATTTAAAAAATATATATATTTAGTAAAGCTCTCTAACCTTGATTTGATTTAATAAATTAGCTTCTAATTCTCTGAGTCTTTGCTTAGCTTGTTTTCGAGCTTCCTTCTTAAGCCGTGCCATCTCCAGACGACGATCCGCCAATTTTTGCGTGAGCAGCTCAATTCTTCCCTCGACATCGCTAGTGTCCGAGGAAACTGTTGTGTCTGAATTCAAAGCGTTTCAAAAACAAATATCTTTTAAATAAACAAGAATAATGCTTTAAGTTTATATTTTAACTGTTTATGGTATAAAGTGAAATGTATTTCAAATAATGAAAGTTTTGAGGAAGTAAAAATGTTAAGCATGCACATAACATTGCGTTGCGAAATTAAAATTACCGAGTTAATAATAAATAATCTAAACTTCGGACGAAAAATTCAGTTTATATTTTATCTAATTAAAATGAGCTCATTTTACAGTTTTGAAATATTTCAATTAAATATTTTAATTCATAAAAATATTACACATGAAGATTACTGGATCAAATATATAATTCCTATCTATACATGCGACATTAATATAAAAATACTTTACTTGATCATTTTCAAGAATTTCTTTTTAATTTAAAGAGCTTAAATTAGATTGTTTCGTTTTTTTTTCTTCTTTTTATTACCGACGTCTCTAATTATATATTTAGCATGTTCGTTTCGCGTAGTTAAAAACGATTAATTAAAAATATGATCCATTTTCGTAAATTCATTCGATGCTTATCTATATAAATGTAGCAAACACACATTAATAGCAATGGTTAAAGTGGAATCTTTGATATTTACAGACTCATAATTAGAGGTATCGCATATAGGCAATTATTTCATTATCAATTGAGCATTACGTTTCCCAATCCTATACTTTTAGATTAAAATTTAAATCAATTTAAAGCTTGGCTTGAAATATTATCATATCTATAACTATAGTTGAAAAAGCGTTTCATTATAAATTATATTTAAATCTCGCTAAGCAAAAGTATATTGTACGCCGCGTTAAAAATCGCGCAGAAGAACCGGGTTATCCAGTACCGCGGCATAATTTTCGCTTTTATCAACAAACATTTTCATCCTCAACAAAAGAGCGAGCGACGAGGAATCAAAATATAAAATAAAAGCGACTTCTCTTACCATTGTGTGACAAGGCTTTGGAGGTGGCACTGACAAGCTTGTAGGCAGCCTGCTCCATTCGTGCTACGCGATTTTCCTCCTCGCGTAGCCGCGCATGCCAGGCGATCCACTCCTCGACGCAATTACGCCTTGAGACCAGCGTGGCCTCGCGGGCGTTCAGAATTCTGCCGGGCAATCCATGTATGAGAGTTAGTCATTATTCCCCGTTTTTCCTATTTAACGGAAAAGCTCCCGCGAGACTTAACGAAATAAGCATCGCGAGGAAAAGAAAGAGAGAGAGAGAGAGAGAGAGAGAGAGAGAGAGAGAGAGAGAGATAAGGAGAGAGAAAATGCGAGAGAGTGATCTATTTTTACAAGCTCTCGCTCGGTGTTGTGTATACACGCGACGCGTTTATAATTAGATCGGCTGCGTGTCCAGATATATACATATGAAAGTACCCCGCACGGTGGTTCGTCGGCTACCGCGGGTTATGTGCACAGATGCACACGTACGCGTTTTTTTGGATATTTGTGTTTTCCAAGAGACAGATGAGCAGTAGGAGTAGACGATCACACGTATATCACCAAGCGGCATATTTTCGCTAAAACTAACTGGTTCAGTAGTGTAATAGGTACAATGATGTAGGCAGCTCTTAAGCCATCGCCGCGTTCTTTATACGTGCATTGTCCATGAATTATTGGTAAAAAATTGATTTCACACAGTTAAAATATAAGTTGATTAGGTAAAATTAAGAAAGTAAATTATTAGAAATTAATTATTATAATTATTTTAAAACTTGGTGATCATTTAGTGTATAAATTATATGAAAATAATGTAGTTTTTTACAATCAAACTAAGATACTTATTGTTTTTTCTTTTATTCATGTGTATGGACATTTAAAAACTGGAAATTAATTAATTCATTATACCTTCATTGACTACAAGTCAATAAAAAGTTAAACCAAATTAAATTAAATTTTATAACAGTGTAACATTATAAATTTTAAGAGGCCTACGCTTGCTCGATCGCTAGAGCGAAGGGCTAGTAATTCGGTGATCCGAGTTCAAATCCCGGTCTCGGCCGATTGACGCAAGCACCGCTGTAACAATTTACGTGTGCTTTGTTTACAAACACATCGTAGACCTCCGTCGCTGATTAGCACCCGTATTTGGAAGAATAGATAGAGCGACGTTAAAGCAACATACAAAAAAAAATTCTAAATTTTAATAACATTTGGGTCAAAAATTGTTAGCATAGCTTTAAGTATATACAACAGATTATTAGGTAACTACGATTCAAACATAATTGCTCTTATAATTACTTTTAATAATAATTATTTCTAATAATAATTTTAATAAAAATTTTACTTAATCAACTTCTTCATGTAAGAAACTAACATTTTTGTTTATTGCTTCTTTAAATATGTCATTATAGCTCATAATACTTACTGCTCTAGTTTTTTAGATGTCTTTAATCCTGAATGATTATGATGATGATCCTGTTGTGATCTAATAACAACTGATCTTGAATAGCTTCGATCACTATCATTTGAGCTTTGATGTGATATTGTGAGACTGACATGTGACCTAGCTGAAGTATTACCACCTCTCACATTCTCTTCCTCATCCTTTTGCGATAGGGGACTCTCAGAGTTCTCTGTTGTTGCATGATTGTGCTCGTCAACAATATCCTGTAACAGTTTCTGGTTACGTTCCCTCAACAGATTTGAATGTTTTAAAAGAGCTTGCAGTGAACTCTGACTTTCACTAAAGTCAAGTTCTTCCAAAATTGAATTTCGATCATTTTCATCAGATTGCTGCTCATTCTCAATTTTTGAACGCTTATGATGTCGGAAACCCTCTTCTAAATTCCAATCCTCAGATTTCGATGTTAATTCAGGTTGGAACACTTTCATCTTTTGTGTTTTTAATCCCTTGCGCTTAGCATTCTTCATATTAGTTACTATATATTGCTGAAGTTTCTTTATTGATTCTTTATCCAGTCGTTTTGATGAAGATGCTCTTTGTAATTCTTTGAGTACTTCCAATGACTCTGATGCTTCAAATAGATTCAAAGACTAAAAGATTATAAAAATCAGTTTAAAATCAGATAAAAAAATTATATTCAAATAATTTATTGTGTATAAAAACATTTATTAATTTAATAATATTGTTTTAACAATATTAAATTATTAGGGGAAAAAATCTGAAATGATAACTAATATTTCTTAAGATTTAGCATACCTCAGGATGAATATCTGGAAATTGTAATTTCCAAATCTGTGCTAATTCCTCGATCAAAGCTTCCGATTCAAATTTATTAGTTTCAGAAATAGATTTATCATCTTCAAACTGGTTTAAGCTTGCATGGCTTTCACTATTCATTAAATTCATTGCTGATGCTCCATGCTTAAGTATAGCATCCAGATCATAATGGTGTGATTTTAATTTTAATATATCCGACCTGGGCATTTTTTCTTCAAACTTTCGTGTTTTCAAGTCATATTTTAATCTAGCTGTACTTTGCTCTTTTTGTTGCTTATTTATTTCTACTTGAAGCAATTTTTTATCAATATTAACTGAACTATGTAGATCCTAAATATAAAAAATTAATTAGATTAATTATACTTTATCATTTTATTCTATTATATATTTGTATGATATAATTTATTCAATAATATTTAGTTTTATAATGCCAGAAGCTATAACTGAAACAAAATTTAGTGCTGATCAATAATTAGTTCAAATCATAAGGTAACAATAATGACAGCAATTAGCTAAAAAAAATATAGCTCTTACTTGTTTTAAAGATGTATCCAATTCCAGTTTTGAAGATGGCTGATCATTTTTTTGAGTTGCAAGATCAGATAAATTTATTTTACAATCAAATTGTGAACGATCAAATTGTGATTTATCAGAATCTACTAGGGAACTTATTGATGAATTACTACGAATATCATATCCCTTCATAGGCCCAGACAATCGTCTTGGGGATTGACTATCAGCGCTTCTCTTCAATTTGTTTAAAATATTCTTAGTAGACATCTCGGGATTAAACATATCCCGTTGTTTTTGTAGCATGAGTTTCCTTTCTTGACTAGCAATTTTGTGAAGTTCTTTGAGCCTGTCACAGTTTTTATTTTTGTAATAAAATTAAAATTACAAATTATGTTAAATAGATCAATTTTTTTATCCATATTGATTACTTAATTCATTAAAAATACATTTAGAATTAAATAGTGATTATTCTATGTAACTATAAAAATAAATTGTACACTTAGTGAATATTAAACATTTATACATTTACCTTCTTTCTATAAATTGTGTTAGAAAAGAATGTAATAGCATTTTACATAAAAAATTTTCAATTGAATTTTGTTAAAAATAAATTTAAGCACAATAGCATTTTATATATAGATAAGAAGGAATGCTATTTCTTTAATTATACTGATAAGTCTAAAATATTGTACTTACCTGTTCATTTCATCTTTCTCTTGTTGCAGTTTTAGCAACAAAGCTCGTTGTTTCTTTTTGACAGAGCTTATGCGACTGTCCTGACCAGTATCTCTCAATGCGCGTTTCTGTTCTTCAAGTTTAACTAATTTTTTAGTTCGATCATTCAAGGTCTTCTCGCGCGATTTAAACAGCATTTCGATCTTATCGTATCTCTGCCGCTCATCTTTTATCAATTGAGCCATCTAAATTGAAAAGTATTTACTTATCAAATAAAGAAACAAATCGACATCAAAAAACGCAAATTTTTTGTAAAATTTTAAGGTACTTTGATGCTTGTTTTAAAGTTCCTAATAATTTTATTACTGCTTTTATTTTATTTATTTATTTTATTTATGAAATTATTTTAACGTTTTCTTAATGCTCCATCACGAGATATTTCATATAAGAAAATTGGACCGAATTCATTTTCCGTTATCGAAAAATCCGATAGATACTGTTTGTAAAATACTTTTCCAAAATTTCATACGTCAGGAATCGAATTCAAACCCACGCGTAACTTTCGCATATGTAACAATAGACGTTTACACATTAACGTAAGCAAACCAATGCCTTTTCCATTTCAGTTCACAATCATTCATTTTAAATTTTCAAAACGAAATTAATGTACATTTCTTTAACAATACTATTTTGTAAAAATGGAGTTCAAAACGAAATTATCTAAAATTAATGAATATGTTATGCATTATATATATTTAAAAAAATAATATAGCAACCAGTAATGAAGTATAAAGAATATTTATAAACTTCATGTAAATTATTCATGTATTAACTACATAATTAATAGATTATAGTAATAAAAGAAAACAGAAAAATGTAACACTACCTCTAAATCTAAATATTTATTAAATGAACATGTAACACCACGCGTTGAAATGCTAATTTCTGTGCCAGTTTCTGTTTTGATAGAAGAAGTAGTTTCATGCAAACTTATTTCAGACATTGTTCTCATTTTACTAGGTAGTGAAATATCCTCAACTCGATCCATATCCTCATATCTATCTTCAGAATTTAAAGAAATATGCCGGACTTCATTTGGGTCAATAGAGTCTCTTAAATACACAAAGCTAGTATTAACTCCATGTTGACCAAGTATCGCTTCCGTTTGTGTTGCAATGTCATTGGCAGTTTGAGTCTGCACTTCCACTACTTTAATAACAGACTTTTGTATCTTATTTTTACTATTATCTTTGTTACCTACAATCTCAGATTCAATATTCTTAGAATCTACATCCTTATGATAAGTTTGCAAAGATGCTGTATGTTTTTTTACATCTTCATTTGATAATCTTGACCGTTCAACATGAATTACTTGTTTTAATGATTCACTAAATGAATCTAATAAATTCATTTCTGCTTGCAGCTGCTTCTATAACATAATAATCTGGTTAGTATATTTGACGCAAATTTATTTAAAAGAATAACAATAAATTATAACACTCATTATTTGATTATAAAAATAACCAAAAAATTTAAATGAATTTTAATTAAAATTTACATTTTTTATTTAAAGTGTAATTGAATGATTCATATTTATGTCTATCTAAATATCTACAACTAAATTTAACAAATTTTTATTAATTTTACAAATTATTTTTTTTTAATAATTCAATAAGTTAAAAGTAATAAATTACAAGATGTGCTTCTTCTACATTGTGGCTGCTTCTTGACATACTCTGTTTCAAATCTCTATCATTATTTTCAATTTCTCTTTCTTGAAAAATATTTTTTTTCCTTTTGGAACGAATCATGAGATTCATATTAGGAGTAACAAGGTCTGAAAATTCAGGTACATTGGAATAATTATCTTCTCTAAACGAAATTTTTAATGGATCCATAAGTTTTTCAGACAACGAACTATCTTGAGAAAATTTCGTTTCAATAACTGTACTACTAGAAACAGGATTAGACAAAGGAACACTTGAAAAACTGTCAGAATATTTAGATTCTTCGCAATTTCGATTGTTACTTGTCTGAGAACATTTATCCGTTTCTTTACTTTTCGAAGTGAAAGAAGCTACTTCTGTAACAAAACTTTGATTTTTCACGAGACTAGGTGTAGAGTTAGCAGCAGTTGTTAGATCCTCACTTATTTCAGAAGATTGTTTTGAATCTGTTTTAGATAAAGTTTTTTGTTTATCTAAAATTCGTTTATTTTGATCTCGAATTAAAGATTCTATTGGCTTTATTAGACTGCCTTTACTGGAACGACTTTGTAATCGTGTTTCTGAATGTGATTTATATTTTTGATCCTCGACCTGTTTTGATGTGTTTATAGTTTGATTATCATCTCTATATTTATGATCACTGATTTCAGAAATCATTGCTTTGTATCCTTCTCTTATCAGAATTTTATCATGTAATCTTGATCCCTTATCCAATGGATATAAAGATTCACTACTTGAGGTTTTGTTTTTGTAATCTAATGATTTATCTCTTTTTAATTTTGCTGATGGAATGTTTACATACTTTTGGCGCTTATCAACATCCTTTCTATTTGTAGAAGTAGTCATACTTTTAGTTTTCGGTTTTTTTAATATTATATCAGTCTCTTTGGGACTACGGACTAAAATACAATCGTTCTTAAACTTTCTATTAATTATAGAATCAGCGATTTCCTTTCTTGATATATGTCTTTGACTTTTGGACCACTTTAAGATATCTTGACAATCATCTCTACTTTTAGTCATATTAAAATCATCTTTTTTTAATCTTTTAGAACGATTCTCTTTTTCTCTAGAACTATCTCTAGACAGATCTTTTTTCTTTGACATTGCACAATCAGGCATCTTAAGAGGTTCAACGTTTTCATAATTTAGCATAGAGGTAGTACTAGATGAAGAAAAATCCAATTTCTTTGGCCCTCTGTCATTACATTTTAATGCAATTTCATCTCTTTGTGCTGCTTCAATTTTCTTAGATAATTCTTCATTTGATAAAAGGCTCTCCCGAGAAGAATAATCAGCTTTTGGTGAAATTTTTAAATCTGGCACCTTCAATGGTTTTAAAAAATCCATTGTGGCTTCAGATACTTTATTAATTTGCTCAGACTCATAAGTCTTTTTAGAAGAATGATGATTTCCGAGTGCTAGTTTTCGTTTTACAGCTGTTAAAAAAGTAAATGGACAAAGCTGTATGGAATGATTCAAAACTGAATTATCTATAGTCTTCAAACTTATTTTTTCAGACTTATCATTTAAATCATCTAATCTTGCTGAATCTATATTTTTTTTCGGCTGCTGCGAAGATTGAATAAATGGATTAACCTGAAAATAATATCACTTAATTTTTAACTATCCAAATTTATTACTTCATTTATAATATTGGCTAAACAATTAAATACAATTTTAATACCAATGAATTTTTTTATTCATAAAACCACTTAAATACTAAATATCATTACAAAATTAATTAGACATTGTTTAGATATACCAATATTAAGATATACAATAACTAGTAATATCAATATTTATAGATATAAAAATATATTCCTAAAATAAGTATATATTGAATTACACAAAAATACCACGAACAACAGAATTATTGCTTTTTATCTAAATATACTTATATATAAATATAAAAATTAAAATATTAAATTTATTTATATTATTTTGCTGAAAACTATTTTTTGCTTCATTCTAATAATGCTACACAAAATAAATTTTCAGACAACATAAAATATAAAAATAAATAAAGATTAACATTTTGAATATAAACTACCAAAATTCAATTTGTTTTAATTTTGTGAATTTCTCATGAATAAATAAATAAATAAGTAAATACATATATATATATACATATATATAAATAAAGAAATATTATAATTTTTACTGTTTAATCAATAATGTAAAACTTACACTAAATGGTGTTTTAATGCATTTAGCAGAGTCAGGATTTGTAGAGGAAGCATATTTTTCTGTTAGTTCTCCTTTATTATAACTACTCTTCATGGTTTCTCAGCAGATTCAGCTCAGTTTCTTGATATATCACAATCATACTTAATATTCGAATTAAACAAGAAAATCAATTTAATTAAAACAAATTCCCAATATTTCCAAACTACTTAGGAACTATAATGTACTAAATACCTGTACTTGACCATTTCACAGTGTAACATTTATACATGTACCATGCAGAACGTTTTTGACATTAACCAACAGCCACAACTGGCATATTATTCGATCCACCTTTGACAATATTCTTGGTTCGTCACGACATTTTTAATATTCATTTGTCCGTGATAAAATAAAAAGAAAGAAAGGGAAATAACTATCGTTCATTGCAACCATAAATCACTTGGCGGCACCGCAACCGTCGTCCGAAGAGCCGAGGTTGCCATGTTGCCAAATTCGTTATAAAATACAAAGATTAGAGTGTCGTCAACTATCTTTTTGTGAAACAACATTTTAAGATGCGCCGTCTACTGTTATAAAATAAAACCATTGAAGCAGAGATTTTAGGGGAAGATAAGCAATCCTTACATGGACTGCGTACGTTTGTTTTTAAATTGCGTAGATGGCGCCACAACGATAGCCAAAGCAACAAAGATAGACATGGAGTGAAGCGTAAAAGCGAAGATAATAAGGAACCCTGACATACAGATGACAACAATTTTGAACCACGATGGTAACGGTTATTTCCTCATTCTAACCTACAAATCGCACCTTCACCTTCACCGCTTGATTCCGGTTCTCATGAGGACAAATATAGTCCTTACCTATTACGAAAAGGCTTTTTTACGAACCTCGTTACAACCCTCGGCTTCGCCTCGAGTCGCAAACCTCTCGTTTCATAAATAAACACTTTCCATACTCGGTAAGAAATGTACTATTTCCACATACCACCCCCCCCCAAATAACATCGCGCCGGCGTATTGTCGACAACGCTTTGCACGCTTTGCGACATGGCCAGGTACAAGACAATTTTTCGTCAAATTACAAGCAAAACTGGCCAGGACAACATGTCAGCGCATTGCAGGTGCCAATTGTTGCAGTAATGCCAATTAGTGTTAGCTTCAACTCAATTCCCAGAAAGCGCGGTCTAATATATAAGTCTATAGTTTCTATCCATGTCTAGTTTTTTGCACACTGTCAGTTCCTATTTTACCCCTTCACATACTGACGGCAATTACAGTTTTTTTTTAATTGCACTTCAACAAGTAATGAAGTATTTTTATTTTATCCAAAACCCTAGAATTATTTGCATATTTGGAAAAACATTGGTCCGTATAAAAAATTAATTAAAAAAAAATAGAAATTGACATCGATTAAACGATCTCGTGTTTAAATGTTAACCAACTGTCCAATAGCCTTATTGACATTGCATTTCATAATTCCGTTTCTATATTATTCACGTTTCCATATGCATCATTTGTCAAAATTTGTTTGTAAAGATAACCTACGATGAACAAATATTTAGTTTAAAAAATTAATTTCTTCAAAATTTTTTATCACATACACATATTGCTTGTGAAAGTGATTTAAAGTTACATATTATAACTGCTACTAACATGTATATCTATATAGTAAATATCTGTTGTACTATTTTATAGTTTAGTAGAACAACTCTCAGACTTGATGTAATAAGTAGCAAGTATTTTTAAATAATTTTTTAATTAACTATTTATTACTTCAAACCAATACTTAACAAATCATACATCAATATGGATAAAAGTATATTATATCGACATAAGTAGAGCTTTAATTCATACAATACATTATTACCTATTTTTAATAAATATAAATTCATATTAAAAAGTATATGGCACATGTGGTAACAACTTTAAATCGTTTAGAATTTTTAGAAGTTTTTTACGATTTTGTTAAGTTAACTGTTCAGAAATATACTTCATATATAATGTCTCGTGATGCCTTTATTAAAATAAATTTTTCAAAAATATGAGTTTACATATTTTTATCTGTGCCTTCTTCTATATACATAAAAATCAGAACTTATTTTTTTTTACTATCAATTTCTATGGTTTCGGTAATTCTAATTCAATGATATTTTCTTAATTAACATTACCTATTATAATTAATTACATTTTTAACATTAATCAGAGTATAACTTTTTTAAGCACAAACTTTTTACATGATAATTGCTAAAATTTTAAAGAGTTGCGCACGCAAGACGCTGACAACCTTTACCTCGCATTCTTCTTTATCCAATCGTAGCACCGTGCTTAATTAGTAAAGCTTGTTTTGTATATTTATAGTTATCCACAGTCACCCCTAGGGAGCGTAGAGAGAAGGAACGGAAACTCCTCTCGCTTTACATGGGAAAAATTATTAAAAGTTAGCCGCAGATGATAGTTCAAATCTGTCTGGCAGACGTCGCTGTCTTGGAAATCCCTCGATGGTTCTGCGTACAACAGAGAGAGAAAGCAAAAGCCAAAGCGAGTGAGGGGAAGAAAAGAAGCAAGAGTGGGGGAGTACAGGAATAAGTATATCGATAAACGGAGAAAGGGCGATCGGAAGAGTGAGAGAGACCGAGTGACGGCGAGAACGAATGAAAACGCAGTATGTATATGTATATATTATTAAAAAATTAGAAAAAGTCGTTGAGCGGGCTATCATGGGCACCCAACGGCGGGGCATGTTGGACAATAAACGACCAATAAATCCAGCAAATGTTAAGGAAGGAGTAAAAACAGTTTTACAAAAATTTTAAAATGTTCAAAACCAAGGAACGTTTACAACACAAAATGTTAATGGTCAAGATTTTTATAGAAAAGAATACAGTGTTTTACGTGAATGTAATTTACCTAAAAACAAGACTGATTTGTATATATCTAATAATACGGAATAAGAAATAACGAATCCATCTATTGCAGTGCAAAATTTTAATATTAATTATGTGATTCCAGAAGATTCCGAGATTCAACATTCTTATTATCATTTATAATTATCTTTTTTTTTATTCTTCTGTCTTCAACTTTTTAATATTTACATTTACAAATTTATTTTATTTGTTAAAATTTAAAAAATATATAAAAATAACAATATATAACATATTAATATAAGTATACAATTAAAATATTTAAATAATTTTAGCTATTTTATCGTTGGGATAATAAATATTTTCAAACAAAAATTAAATTTGGTTTCTTTTCCTTGAATCACCCATGTCCATCATGCCCCACTTTTTTAATTTTATATTTTTTATTGTTTTGAAACAAATAAGTGTTACTAAAAATTAAAATTTTATAAAATATATCTTTACTTATTCAGCTTTCAAGCTGCGTTTTTTTATTATATATATATATATATATATATATATATATATATATATATATATATATATATATATAGTTCTTCTTAATTGCAACATAATATTTAATATACGCTTATAGTCGCTTAAATAATTGAATATAACGAATATATGTGCTTACTAAATTAAATTAATTTAATAATAATATATTAATAATATTAATAATAATAATACCCCTTTTGTTATTAACTATACAATATTATGAAAGTTTAATTTTAAAAATTATTTATAGGTATTTAATAAATATTTTTTAAAAACCAATCATATTGCAATCATCTCACAAAAATGTTTGATATTCACGCACCAAAAAAACATGTATTGAATTGAAAGGACCATTTATCAGCATCAGATGAATAACAAAAAAATAAATTGTAAAAGTTTGCGAATAAATACATAATATAAAAAAATATTAGTCTAAAATTTATAAGATCTTTTACGAATAATATTATATCTACAACGTTTTCCAAAAAAATAGTAAGCATACTAAACTATCTATAAACATACGAAGCATAATATGAAAGTACTAGACTGCAGGCGATATATGAGACCGCCCGCCGACTACGTGTCTGTGTGCTATTGTGTTCTGTGCACATAGCACTTGAAAATACTATATAGTCCCGTTACGTTTCACACATATTTCACGCACTAAATTGTTTGTTTAACAATAGAAAAATCGACTTTTTAAGTTTTTCATGTACGTACTTTTGTTCAAAATTATCTCCTGCACAACTTTAATACGAAACGTTTTTCGATTAGAGCAATATTATTTAAACTATTAAAGAAAAAGTAAAAAAAGAGCTTTTATTTTTGCTATTTTGCAATAAATAAATACGTCGCCGATGGGGTACAATCCCGACAATTTAGGGTCTTATTCTACACATCCTCATCTATCATTTAATGCAAAAAAATAGGCGTTGGAGAAATTGTTGGTAAATCGGCCATTTTGGACCTAATTCGCCTGGACTATCTTGTCAGTCGCCACGCTCACTGCAATCTCATTGCATAACCCCACTCTTTTTTCTTCAAATACATGCAGTTGAACAAGCAATCGCACAGGGTGTCGCCGCCTTGCGGCTAAGTCTGTCCCGAAGTCCTACCATACAATTTGAGACGATTTTAGCCGAGTTTCCACTGCTTCTCTCTACTCTCCCTAGTCACCCCCCTCGATCGCACGAGCTCGTAAACCATCTAGAAAATTGCACGAATGAAGTACTTACATTTACCGCTATGGCTATGCTGTGGCGGTGGGCGTCAAAATTTTACTGCAGTTTCACCAGCTCTAACATAACATAGGAATCGGCGATTTCCCCTATTATCTCTGCTATGCCAAGTGCTAACTGCTAGCGCTCAAGTTGTCAAGCTACGCGAGTATCGTTCCTTTTGGAAAAGTAAATATGTCTGATTAGTAGGCATATTAGGCGACACAATAGTTGACAAATCGTTCACTAATGCCTTGACTAGTGTAAATTATCAGTAGAACGACCAGAAAATAATTTGAAATACTTCTGACATTTGTGCTAATTTAAAAATCGAAAAATTACTGTTACCTATTTTGTAGTTATTTTATATTGACTTCAAATCCTATGCAGATTTTTTGTGCCAGCCATCAATTATTATACATAACTTATGCTAGTATTTACAATTGAATAAGTTGAAGGCTGTTTTGTATTAAAAAAAAAAAAATGAGACGTACAGTAGAACTCAATTTAAAAGTACCATGGGGTATTATTGCAGCAAAAGCATGGGGTAATATTCAAAACACTCATGTCCTTCTAGTACACGGACTGTTAGATAATGCTGGATCTTTTGACAGCTTGATCAAAGAATTGCCAGAAAATTTCTACTATGTTTGTATTGATTTACCTGGTCATGGTCTATCTTCATCGTTTCAACCTGGTCTACCACTTAATTACTTCAATTATTTAATTACAATTAGATATGTTTTAGATGAATTGCAGTGGGAAAAAACAATTTATATTGGTCACAGTTTGGGAGCTAATTTAGGTTTATTATTTAGTATAATATATCCTACAAGGATAAAAAAACTAATTTTAATTGAAGGAGTAATTCCAAGAGTAACCTTCAATAAAAATATAATTTCAAAAATTAGAAAAGAGTGTAATATGGCTGTGAACTCATGTGATATGAACAAAAATCCTCGTTCTTATACAAAAGAAGAAGTTATTTATGCTTTAAAGAACTTGAGAAAATCTTCTTTAACTTCAGAAGCAGCTGAAGCATTATTTCAACGATCAGTAACAAAAATTGGCAGTGATTCTTATATTTATAACAGAGATATTAGAGCTAAAATATCCATTACTCCAACATTCAATTTCAACCAATATGAAACAATACTTAATGAGATAAATGTTGAAATATTATTAATAATGTCAACAAGTACTTTAGATTTTCTGGATGAGATTAAAGAAGATATATATAGATTATTAAAAAAATTTAATTATGTAAATATTATTGAAGTTAAAGGAAATCATGATGTGCACAACAATGACCCAAAAAAAATTTCTGGTTTTGTATCAAAATTTTTAAATCAAATTCCTAGTAAGTTATAATTAAATTCAATATGATGTTAATAAATTTTCATATATTCATGTTTTTATGTAAATTGTTATATATTAATATTTTTATACAAATTGTTATATATTAATGTTTTTATACAAATTGTTACACTAATATTGTTATTTTATTATTTATAATGAATAAGACAAAAATAAATATAAGAATACAAATTTTTGTAAGTTTATTAAGAAGTTAAATAAATATATTTTATTATTTAAGAATGTGCTCTATCATACCATACTGAAATTTATTTTATTTTCTAAAAATTACAACTGTATGATTCATTAAAGAATTTTTTCTTCTAACTTTATGTACAATATTATATTTTCTAATGTTATACTAACATATCAAGGTGTTTGGATTAATGTTTTTTCGCAGCTAATTTTTTCAACATTAATGTGTAGTACTAATGAAATTATTCCTTTTTAATATATATATATATATATATATATATATATATATATATATATATATATAATATATAATTAATAATAGTATAGTAGAGTACATTATACATTTATTTACTAGTGAAAGTAATATGCCAGTTCATTTTTATATGTATAGTCCAGGTACACACCTGGACTCCTGTAACAAATTCTAAGTCCCCTCGATAACTTAATATTATATAACTACGTTGTATACTACATAAGTTTAATTAAGGTAATGTTCTCATTGCGATTTAATTTAAACCATGTGACTAAACCATCAACTCCAAGACATACAGTTGTAACAATATTTTTTAATACACCTTTACTATAATATAATATTTTCTATCATTTAATTATTTAAATCTATTTTAAGTATAGGTTTTGGTTCTGTAATATAATTTACATTAAAATTTTGTCATTATAAGCTTCGTCAGGAACAATCAATATATTTTTAAAATTCAATGTTACAAAATATTAACTATTATTCAACAAAGCAGAGTCGATTTTTGGAAGTTATCAGACCCAAAAATTAGTCATTCCGAGGTAAGGCTCAGTTTTGTCTAAAAATAGTTATTTTTCAAGAAAATTAAATAAATTTTAATATATAACTCAGTCACTTCGATAAATACTTATATTTAAAAAAATTTTTGTCTGTTGCATATTTTTCATGAAGAAAATATAGCGAACCCATTAGTCGTGCGCACAGGAAAGGTCCTGTAGAAAATTCAAGGTTTCCTAGATAACTTAGTGTTAATTGATATTTTTCAATGCGTTGTGAGGTTATCAGGCTCAAAAATCGATCGTTTTTTAGATAAGGCCCATTTTTTTACTAAAATGTCAGTTTTTATTTGTTTATAACAACATTTGACTCTTTTAAAATAAAAGAGAAAAGTACACAGAATTATTCTTTGATTCATAACGAACAGTTTGATGTATGATAAAACTTTATTATCTTCATTACTTCAGTAGAAATAAGCTTTGAAAAACACAATCACGCAAGACACAAAGTGCCAACCGCATGAGGCTCCGTTGTCATTTTTTCTTTAAATCTGGATTTTATGAAAAAAATATGTAAGATATAATTATTTATTTAAACGAATGTTTTACATAATAAAATTTATTTAATTTTCTCGGACAATAACCAGTTTAAGACTAAAATGGGCCTTATCTTGAAAATGAACAATTTTCGGATCCGATAATCTCGAACCTCGAAAAATCGATTCACCATGCCGAAAAATATAAAATAACACCAAGTTATCGAGTAGACCTTGAATTTTCTACGGATACCCTCCTGTGCTCTCTCCTGTGCGTTCAGTTATTCAAACTAAGACCATAAATCGAATATATTCACACTCCATTACTATACTAATTATAAATTGTACATCTGGTATCACTAATTTCTGTACAAAATTTTTGAAAATTCGATTTAAAAAAATTGTCTTCGAAAATTGTACTTTTGTTGTTTCAAACTGCATTTCTTGAAAAGAAATGGAATTCGTCAAGAACTTGAGTGCTGTCAATGAAAAGAGGACATTTACAACTTGACAAATAGCGACCTATTGCATTTTTCCTGTCTTAAAATGTAATAGCTGTGAGATGTACAAAATGCAAAATCTTCGAGGTTTTTAAGTTCAATTTTTTTGTTTTTGATTTTTGTTCCTGCATGGTTGTCCAAAATGGTTAAATATATATATATATATATATATTTTTTTTTTTTTTTTTTTTTTTTTTTATAATTCTTTTATTACTTCTTATTTTTTCAAGTGAATCGCCTCGCCTATTGTTCATTTTACGACTATTCGATGTTATAAAATATGTAAGTATTGAATTATGGAAGAGTAAGATCGAGAGAAAGAATTACACCATCGCTTTTTTATTGTTGTATAATAAATTCAATGTATATTCTTATAATTTGTCATATCTGATAAAAAGCCTTAGAGTCACATTAGAACAAATGTTTTATAGAATCAGTAAAACTGATTTTATTTATACTTATTAATATTCATGAAATCTATTCCGTCGTCACAGTGCATTTATCACGTCGTATGTATGTGTGGCGGTACGAAGACGGAGGAGAGATTGTGCATTGAATATAAATGTTATCCGCGACAATCAATCGATAATAAGCATTCGCATTTTTATTGGCGCGCATAAAAGTAATTATTTTGCATACACCCGCAGCGATAATACGAACTAATATAAACGGGAGCTTTTTTGTGTGCTATGAACATTTACGTTTATGTTGGTAATTAGTGAAATAATTACTATATATTCAGTTCATATTTACTTTAACGTATAAAAACACAAATATAAATTTGTCATCAAATTTAAAATAGCATATTACGTTTATCAATTTTTCTACATTACTAATATTTGTACAGATATTTACAATATTAAATTGTTTAAATATACGTAATTAAGGACTTAATAAAAAAGCGTTAGTTAAAAGTTCATAAAAATCTTGTTTTGTTTTTCAAATAAATGCTACACAGAGGTCTTTGTTCTTATTCCTAGTTTTATCCTCCCTCCTCTCTTATGTTATGTCAATGTTTTTTTGTTTTAAAATACCTTATTACAGAGTTTACCATAAGGCCAGTAAATATAGTCATCGACGAACGAATCAAAATTTCTGTCTCTTGACAACAATATTTTCGTTGATTTAAAAATTATAGAGAGAAAAGCAAGTTGATAGTGAGAATTCTGGTAATACTTTATTACTATTGTGACTTGCAAGTAATGCATAATTTATTAATCAAACAGTATGTATTAAAGTCGAGGTTACATATTCGTTTCCTTTTGCAATTAAATAGAAGGTCATCGAAAAATTGTCGTTCCATTTCGGCATGCATCAATAGAATTTTTTTAAATGATTAGTCTCTACTAAAAAGAGCTCATCTTGAAATAAATTGCTGCATGGAAATACTTCAGTTTTCGAAGATTAAATTGGCTTTTTATATGCAAATCATCAATAATTTAAAATTTTTTAACTACTGCAGAAAGTTTACTATATTCATAATTTAATAATATTTACAAATTTAGAAAATGATGAATCATCTATATTATACAAAAACGATTGCGACCGTCTACAACAAAAGAAAATCGTTTTGTTTCTATTTTTTTTCTATTCAAAGTACTTTAAATATACACTTATCGTCTGGCACCAGTCCACTTTTCCATGCCGTAAAGTTTGGTAAAATTTTAATATGTTTACACGTGTATTGCAAAGTGCTTCTTTCCTTTAGGCGATTTCCAAATTGTTGAAATGGTTTCGGGTAGTTTCAAATATTTTTTTTTAAAGAGTCATTTTGTTTCATAAACAATTGATAAAAATGCCTCCAAGGGCGCCCCTTTATTTCATTTACATCATCAATTAAATGTAGTAAACAATATACATCAGCTAACGAATGTCGCCGTATAAAGTTGCCAGGAAAATATTACAAATCCTTTTCAAAGCTTTGCTGCAAATTTATTCTACCATCTATCTGCTTATTCGAAGTCAAAATGCGCATGGCTATACATTGAGTATCAAAAGATGGAAATAATACGTATTATATAAAATGCGAGGTACAGAATAACCGGTGTATAATGAAAATTTATTGCTACTCATGACAATTATAACACAAATATACAAATCATAATAATTTTTTGTAGAATATAAACACTATTTCATTTACTTGAAAATTAAAAAAAAATTTTAAATATTTACATTTCCTCTTCACTAAATAAATATTGTCTTATATACAGCTTAATTTTACTTGATTAAAAAGTTTATATAAAATGTTAAAAATTAAATGACCATTTCATATAACTTTTTTAGACAAATGATGTTGCACAGGAAAATAAATGAGAAAGGCAAAACATAAAATAAAAGAAAATTATATATATTAATTAATTACATTACTATGAATACCTTCACTGTATTTTAGGTTGTAGCGACCGTTACACAAATTTCTGAACTAAATAATTACTTAAATATATCCACAACGTGGAAATATATACTTTTCTTAACAATTCACAAATATACAAAAAAAATTTAATTAAGATTAAATTATTTAATTTTCACTATTTTTCAAAACGGAAAATTAATTATTTCAAATAATTAATTTTCCATTTTCGACGCGATCGCGTAATAAAGAAATAAATTGAAATATTATTAGAATTTGTAATACGCTCACGCGGAGCGTTAAATTTATGTAAAATCATAAATGTAAATATTTTCTTTCTTTTGTTAAATTATAAAGGAAATGTTTTATGATTTATTGTTACAGCGGACAACGGCGCACGGCCAATTGACGAAGAAGCCGAAACGGTGGCTGGCACAGCGGTGCCGAAAGATTATAATTTTGTTAGATGTTAAATATTTAATTTAATAATAAAGATTTTTATAGTTTTTTTTGTAAACCAGTTGGATTTATTTGCCGTCCAAATCCCAGCAACGTCGTTAAAAGTTTCCAACCAATTCAAACTCTGGCGGGTTGAGCGAGAGTGAGAATTGGATTTCTCTTCACAGTGCGCAGTAGAACAAACTTGGTGGCGATTGAGCGACCAAGGGCCTAGGCGGGTTGAGCGTAGGCCAAAATACAGTCCGCACTGTGATTAACTAAAATAAGAATTATTAAATACATGAGCTTGCACGAGCGAACCTAGTGGCGCGTTGAGCGACTAGGGGCCGAGGCGGGTTGAGCCGAAGCACGAAATAGCTCCCACCAAAGTGCATATAATACTATATATATATATATATATATATATATATATATATATATATCTTCTTTTCTTTCATATTTCTAATGTATTTATATGCTTATATTATCATTGATCCATTATATTTTAGAAATTTTTATTGTCCAAATTACAGTATTTATTTATTACATAGAGAGTTACATATTCGACCGCGCGCTTGGCATTTTTCGGTGGATTTTTTTGGTGACATAATTTTTTTTTATTTCATTATTCGATAGCAATACTATCTAGAAATATTTTAAAACTCAGACAATTAGTTCCTATAGAAATAGGCAGCAAAAGGGAGTAGCACCAGGCAACACCTACCCCATTTGAGCGCGCGCGCTCGAATGGTCTTCCATGGTCCACGTTGCGCTACGGTAGCCGCCCTCTCCATCTTTAATACTAGTCCTGCTTCTATCCCCTTTCGTAAATAGTAGTTTTGGCGTACTTAAATCAATTTATGAAAACCTCACCAATGAAGATTTATTAGAAATAATTCAAATTTTTTATGCAATAGAGGTTATGCACGTGCATCCGATGTATTTTGATTCACTTTCCTTCTTCCATCAAACAATTATATTCATCGTGCCAACTGTGATATGTTTTTGTACCTGATTATGGTTGTGGCTGTACTTGTACTTGGCCGTCAATACTCAAGATTGCAAGTTGCAAAGCCTGCTAAGCGTTGCCGACAATACGCCGGCACAATTTTATCTGGGATACAATAGCCAAAACTATAAGTATAAAATCTATTTAGTTTTTTATTTCATATGATCCGTCGGTGCGATATCGTGTCGATAGTCAAACACAAGAACAATTTTGAGGCGGACATTTTGTCAAGAAAAATCCGTAAAAAAAGATGTCCAGATGTCTCTGAACGTTTTCTATGGAGAGTATTGTGTTTAGTCGTTAGGAAGTGATGGCTAGCTTTCTCGGGACGAGTTTTACTGGAACTCTCG
The DNA here is from genome assembly GCA_018907035.1 of Sycobia sp. Sy_11. Classification (NCBI taxonomy): domain Eukaryota; kingdom Metazoa; phylum Arthropoda; class Insecta; order Hymenoptera; family Epichrysomallidae; genus Sycobia; species Sycobia sp. Sy_11. The sequence goes on along the minus strand of JACCIC010000049.1, from coordinate 1,228,794 downwards.
TGTTTAGTTAGTAGAAGACGATGTCCAGGTATGACAGGACGAGTTCTATGGGGAGAAATATGTTGGGATTTCAGAATGCCATGTCGAGATGTTTTGGAACGACTTCTACGGAGTGTCATGTATAGTTGGTGGGAAACATTGTTCAGGTATGTAGGGGCGATTTCTATGAAGAGATTCATATTGTACCATTCGATCACATGCACTCCCGGTTGAAGTCGTTCCGGGATATTTAGACATCGTATTCTACCTCCCCAACATAAAGCTTTCTATAGCAGTCGTCTCGAGACATATCCTATCGTCCGAACATGATACTCTCCGTAAACGTCATCTCGAGATACTCGGGCGTCTTTTTCAACCGCCCGAAATCAAAAGAACAATTTTTCCCATAGAAGCCGTATGTAATTAGGTGTACAAGTAAGTTTCCACCGTTTGAAAAGATGGCACCACTGATAAGATAACATTGAGATTGTCAGCTGTAAAAAGTCATATAGTATATGTAGACATCTGGAAACAGTATAACCTTTTAATACCTCTGACTTTTTGCTAGCATCACTTAGCATCACTTTTCATCGTGTTAATATCTCAGATTTTGAACCAAGTAAGCGTCATTTGCGGGAATTGTTAATTTACTTCTTTCATTTAATGCAATCTGGAGCTGAAGCATATCGGCTACTCATAGAAGCGTATGGTGATTGTTGAGTGAGAGAAATTTTCGGGAGTGGTTCAAAAAATTTAAAAGTGGTGATTTTGACATGGAGGACAAAACACGCCGCGGAAGGCCCAAAGTGTGCGGTGACACAGAATTGGAAATTTTACTGGGGGAAGATGCATGCGAAATGCAAGAGGAACTTGCACAAGTATTATGAGTGACTCAGCAACCTATTTCACAACATCTCAAAACCCTCGGCATGGTCGAAAAACAAGGAAATTGGGTTCCTTACGAACTGAAGCTAAAAGACATCGAGCGTCGCTTATTCACTTGTGAACAATTGTTCAAAAGCCAAAATTGCAAAGGATTTCTACATCAAATCGTGACGGGAGACGAAAAGTGGATTTACTACGACAACCCAAAACGTCGGAAGTGATAGGCATGCCTCTACTTCGATGGCCAAGCCAAACATTCATGGCAAGAAGCTAGTGCTGTGTATTTGATGGGATCAGCTTGGAGTAATTTATTACGAACTACTCCAATACAATCAAACCGTCACTGGGGAAAGTTACCAACAATAACTGATGCAACTGAGCCGAGCATTGAAGAATAAACGTCCACAATATGCCAAAAGGTATGATAAAGGCATTTTTCAGCATGACAACGCTTGGCCACATGTTGCAAAAATCGTAAAGGAAACGTTAGAAGCACTGAATTGGAACTTCCTACCCCACCCGCCGGATTCACCAGACATTGCTCCTTCAGACTACCATCTATTCCGGTTGATGACTTATGGTCTGGCTGAGCAGCACTTCACTTCTTACGAGGAATTGAGGAAATGGATCAATTCGTGGATTGCCTCAAAAAAACGAACAATTTTTTAGATGGGGTATCCACTTGCTCCGCGAAAGATGGTCAAAAGTAGTAGAAAGTGATGGGTAATATTTTGAATGATATTAGTTGTACCTTTTTTTACAACAAATTCTTATTTCTTTATAAAAGAACGGCGGAAACTTATTTGTACACCCAATAATATGCATGTATATGTGCGTATGTATATACAATGGTGGTCCCAGAAGTACCTGGCCTGTCCCTAGAGGTGGCGGTAGTTGTTCAAAAATACCACTGTATTAGAACGTAAACAATCTATAAAGTATATGTCTTAAGATTGAAGACGCCATGATGTTTAGTATTTGTTTGATCGCCATAATAGTGAATGTTTTCAGTGAATTTGTAAACATGGAAAAAATTGGTCATCGTTATGTGATATAATACTTTTATTTGAAATGCTTCAGCTCAACCAATATAAAAGCTGATCTAGACTCTACTTTGAGTGAGAATGCTCCTTCGTTTGCAACAGTAAAATATTGTGTAGCAGAGTTTAGTATGAGCTGCCAATACGAGCATCGCAGTGGTCTACCAAACAAGGTGACGACTCTAGAAATGTTGAAGAAAATCCACAAAGCCTTACTCGATGATCGTCGACTGAAAGTGTGCGAGATAACAGACATGGTACGCATTTCAAGAAGTACGGTACATCGCATATTAACTGAAAATTTGGAGATGACAAAGCTGTGCGCAAGATGGGTGCCGCGTTTGCTCACAATGGAACAAAAATAGCATCGTGAAGATGTTTCAGTTGAGTGTTTAGCAATATTTTGCAAAAATAAAACCGAATTTTTACGCCGTTTTATGACCGTGGATGAAACATGGGTCCACGACTCCACACGCGAAACAAAACACCAATCAAAACAGTGGACTTAAAAAAAAGAACCGGCTCCAAAGAATGCAAAAATCGTTCTATCTGCCGATAAGATTATGGCGTCGGTTTTTTGGAATGCGTATGGGATAATTTTGATTGACTATCTTGAAAAAGTACAAACTATCAACGGCGTGTATTATGCGAACTTATTGCAACGTTTGAAAGAAAAAATCAAGCGAAAATGGCCGCATTTGGCTAAGAAGAAAGTGTTGTTCCATCAAGACAATGCACCAGCTCACACATCTGTTATTGCAATCGCCAAAATTAATGAATTAAAGTTTGAATTGTTACAACATGCACCATATTCGTCAAGAAACTAAATGCGCCCCTAATATATATATATATATATATATATATATATATATATATATATATATATTTACGTACGTATTTCTAATGTATTTATATACTTACATTAGCATCGATTTATTATATTTTAGAAATATTTAATTGCATCATTTATTTATTACATAGAGATTTACATATTAGACTACGCGCTTAAACGGACACTCTGAAGTCGATATTGAAGGACAGAGATAGGCCTGGAGTCATATTCTTGTTTCTCTCTTACTCCGGGGAAAGAGTAGGGAAGCAGCCCAACAATAACAATGCTATAGAGTATAGGAGAAATTTATATTTCTGCTATGTATATTTCTACTGCTATTGTTCTCCTACATTCTTTTTCTATCAATTTCCTCGCTTGTAAGAGGGAGAATGTGGCAGTACAAATTCTGCGATTTAATAAAATTAATGAATTCCTTTGATTATCAGAAGTATGTCTCAGCAGGATCACAGGTAGAATGCTATAGTATATCTAGATATTGGCAAAGAAAACGTTCACCACATATACGAGGGCGCCACTGTTTCAGAGAAAAATGGCATTCATGGGCGTTAAGATAGTACTGCATGTATATACTGGTTATTTGACTTAAAAAATAGGTTTTTATACTTAAAATATTTATTTAAATTTTGTTATATATTTCTATGATCTCATAGCATATTAAAAAATAGAATAAACGTAATTTAATTGTTTTCTTTACATTTTAATTAAGTCCATAATATATAAAAAAAATTAAATAAAAAAAATTTTTCAAATAAATTTGTTTCTCTTCATAATTGTTATTAATTATTATTATTATTAAATATTAGTATTAATATTTATATAAAAAATAAAGTTGTTGACTGCAATTTCCCATTGTAAAATCCTTTCAAGGATATGGAGAAAACACTAGTATGGTTTTTTACAGTCTTAATACTGCTATAACATTTCTTATGCTTTACTGATATATTTTGGAAATTTTCAGATTTTTTAAAGAAATTTTTAAAGTACTTCGAAGTCTTACTAATGTAAAGCAATTATGCTTTCGTGTACTTTTGTAACGCCGCTGTCCGCCATTTTTAGTTCACCTCTCCACCGTTTGTATCGCATATAATATTTTAGTTGCCAATATATGAATATAAACGTGACGGTTTCACCATCTGGCGGTTCGGTTACATCACTAACAATCTTATAACTCAGAATCTGGTTGAAAATTTTATGCGTAAAATGTTCTTCTATAAGACGTCTATACTCGTTGGCAGTACTGGCAAACGCCTGTATTTTACCAACACCACGAAGAAACACGCGGTGAACACTGGCAAATTGAACGTGCAATTGTGTGATATTGTGTTGTTTTTTATTTTTATTTTTTTAAAGCAGTTATATGTCAGTGTTTGCAGAAATATAAAATAGAAAATACGATCTTATATATTTACAAGTTAATACGGATTTTGTCCATGTCCAATTATTTAAACATATTTCAAGAATTTATTAATTCATATTATTTATAAAAGTTTTAAATAGAACACGTGAAATTATTTACTGAAAAATGCCTACCTGTTGTGTTCCTAATTGTCGCATGTTAAGTTCTGCACAGCTAAAAAGGTTAAATTGTGTGGGGATAAAGAATTTATCTTACTTTCTTATCCCAAAGGTAATTAAATAGTACAAATTTTTTTCTCCAACCTCAAAATCCCAAGCGTAGCAAGTTTTTCGGCTCCGCTAATTTAAAACATCGAGTAGAAAAATTAATTTTATACCTCGATTTTGGAATTTCTATTACTCGCTTCAGACGAGCCTAAACTGTCTCATCTCTCCAGTCTATGTGTCATGAGATAAATTTCAATCATAAATTATACTAGAATTTCTGATTGACAGTTCATACTGGTTTTAATTAATTTGTTTGGAAATACATTATTCACAGTTGGAAAAATTTGTGCTGATTTTATAAATAAAAATTATTTAGTTTAGGTAACTTGTTAATAAATTGTGGCAATTTTCTAACTATTATGTATTTATAATTAACAAAATGACAATATTGATTTTCTAGCCACTTTTACCAGCTCTACTCATATAAATTTGCTACTATTTTTATATCCAGTTCTTAAACTATTTAGTGACTGATTGGTATAATTAATATAAATTTTGAAGTCAATTTCCTTGCATTTAAGAACTATTCATTTCATTTGGTTTGTTTCATTTTGTGATGGAGCAGTTTTATATTAAGCTCTTGCTAAATATGAAAATTCTTTTTATGTATTTTTTATTTAATTTTTTTTATTATTTTTCTCGAATTTTTAAAGTTTAATATATATGTATTACTTTGTATATATTCTTTTTATAAAAGTCAAAAAAAATTAGTCTAATTTCGATAGCCCATGTAAAATTCAAATTCTAATAAAAGGAAATTGGTTTTATAAAGTATTTTTTCAAATTTGAATGCTGTTTTTTACTATTTGTCTCACGAATATATCAATAATGATGACATCGTTTGCTATCGTTGATCAAAAACATTTCATTGATAAGGCATTTAGAACATAAGAAAAAATTCCAACGTTCTCCATACTTGTATTTAATATTTATGAAGTTAAAGTTTTCTAGTATTTTCATTTTTACTATAGTGATCAAGAAAAGGATTTTAGAAAAATATATATCTATGTAGAACTCACAGTTTATATTAAAGTTGTCCCTCAACAATTCTAAATGTGGAGGATGAAATATAATTAAATACTATTCTCTTTGAGATCTTAATAAAGATATAAATGTTATTTAATGCATAATTTGCCAGGAAAGTAATGGAAATAAAAATTAAAGAATTTTTGAAAAATTTTTAAATAAGTTAAAAAATTATGTATTCAAAATTGGCAATTTTCTAAGAAAAACGGTTTATAGTTTTGTATTTTAAATAGGCATTATAGATCCCATTAAAATACATACATTTTTTGTTTTATACACATTATTTTTGTAATATTTCTGGAGAAAAGTTCAATAATTCTGGTTCTCAAAAATGTGCATATTTATTTTTTCGAACGTTAATTACGCATAGCGTAGTGGAATTCTTCCGACATTTTAGCCGCGATGGAGTATGCGATAAAAAATACATTAGAAAATAAAACTAGATAAAAGGTATATATGTACTTCAGGTCTTGAAATTCTCGCATTCGTTGGTTGTGTTGATTAAATAAGTAATGTATTGGATATTGTTTACACTGCGATAAGTGGCTTGAAAATAAATAGTATAGTATTCGTTCATACGGTTACTGAAAACAGCTTACTGATTCCATTAGTTTTTTAAAATTAATATATTGCAAGTCATGTAGAATTATCTGTAGAAAAGTACATGAAGGTATAGCATTTTCTTTGCATGAATATTATCGAACTATTGCTTAATAAATCAGTTTCATTATGTCGGTCGAGGTCGCAACGGAGAGATGCTACGTCATAGTATATTATACTATCATAATAATAAGTATATAATATACAGATAATGGCGTACTTGATCTTATCACTAATCGAACTTATAATAAATTTTTATTATAGATAAATTGATAAAAAATCGACAAAGTTAGGTTAGCTAAATTAGTAAAATAAATATCAAAGAATACACATATAATGTAATCATATTTTTGAAATATCCATTCTGTTAATAGAATAGCAATTTACGTCAAAAATGGGCGGAAATTTTGTGTATAACGAAGAGGGCAAATGAAAAAAAATTTCTAAGAGTATGTGAACTTCATTTTAAAGAAACAGATGTAATACGATACGATATAATTAAATTAAAAAATGGAGTGATTTATAAAAATAAGTATGGGCGTAGCAAGCTTCGGCCTGAATCGGTCCCGCTTCCTTCGCCACGTGAAATAGAAAGTTTGATATGTACTTATGAACAAAAGGTAATTTTTTGTATTAACAAACGCGCGCGTACACACACACACACACACACACACAATGTATTAATTCTTAATACAAATGTTATATAGGATTTGTCTGAAGAAAATATCCACGAGAATAAGCAAACAGAGAAAAAACCATTCGGAGAAAGTAATGGGATTAAGAATATCACTTATGAAGATAATATAAATCCTCCTACGAATGCATCTCAGGTACTGTGCGTATATCACATATGGTTTATATGTAACACACGTTTTAGACACTAATGAGTCAGAACCTGCTCTGTTCCAAATTATAATGATACTTCAAAAGAATCTCATTCAACAGCGAAATGGCCTTAGTCGAATAAAATTAATGGGGAAACTGAAAGTTTTTTCAAAATTATTTTTAATTGATAATTTATGTTGTATGTATTTTACTGTAATTATTATTTTGTGATAATAAGATAACTCTGAATTTGAATCTCTGTACGCACCATGGCGACGACATCAGTGCATTTCAATAGAAGTATTATTACCATTATGGCAATGTAAAACCAGAGATAGTAAAACCATTCTAAGATAGAACGTGTTCTAAGTTGATACATCTCAATTTATTAATTATGGAATTTAACTAAATTAACTAAATCGGAAAATGGTCCAATTATTCTATGTATATAAATTTATTTATAAATTTATTTTTATTTATTCCATATGCACATTATTAAAATGTTGTTACATATATGTTCCCTTGTACTTTTGCCCATGCCTGTTCTTTTTAGAAATTTACTTAATCTAAATCTTTAGCTACCCCAGCCACTCAGGCAGAATCTGCATTTGCCTGGGTTCTGCCGATTTTTCTGGGATAAATGCCGATTAGGAAAATCCGTTCAGGAGTGGTCAGTTCATTGAAACTGCTCAAATTAGATGTTTGTGTCACATTTCGTAGGCTCGGATATCGAATTTGTCAGTCCCACACTTCCCACTCGCATTGTTGTGAAAAAAAACGAGGGCAAGTCACTCCGATTAAGGGCCAAGTTATCAAAAAGTTCTCTTTCGGTTCTCACCGAACTCTGTACACCTCTCCTCGTTTTCTTTTGAAATCCAAAGCCTGAAAAAGTAAATGCATAAGCGATAAGAGCGAGAATCGAAGAGAACTAGAGAGAGTTAAAGAAAACCAGAAAAAGTTCAATCTGATTATAAATTTTTAGGTAATTTTTAGGTATACGTTCTATAATTTGATTTTGCTTGATTGAAATACATATTTTTTAATAAATTCAATTGTATACAGTTAAGGCCGTCAGAAATTTGGATAAACATTTAGTTTTTTATAAAAATTTCAGTTTTTTTCTAACTGATTATCAATCTAAAAAAACGAAAAACTGAAATTTTTTAATTCGGAAAACATTAATAAAAGAAAGCAGATAATATTTTTTGTTAAAAAAAAACATTTTGTATATATTGCATATACTTACTTACTTCGTGTATTATTTAAAAAAAAAATTAAGAGCTTTGTGAAAACGTAAGTGTAGATCGTGATAACAGCGCATTCGTCTTTCGAAGCTAAAACCTATACTGAAACTAAATTAGCAATATTTCATAAATTGTTCAAAACTGATTCTTTCGTGCAAGAACATAACCTTTGTTCAGAAAAAAATATTGGATGGGTATGTTTCGAAAGTAATACAGTACAAGTAATTTCTTGTATATCCATATTTACTATGTGTTTGTTATAATAATTTGAAAAAAGATTAGGTTATAGCATTGCAACTATGTACAGCCCGTTTATAGCATCTGTATGGGTAAGCTGTTCTTTTTTTCATACGCGGAACACAACTCCAGTAGTCCGCCAATAGAGCCAGAAACCGTTCCATGACGGCTTTATAGGTTCATAACGGAAGAGTCACTGTTTATATATTAAATCGAAATGTAGCCAAATGTATGTACTTGAAACTTACTGTTTTACTTTCGGAACATACCGGATGATTGTTTGATTAGATTTGGCTAGTCAGTGTCATCCCCTTTCGCCAACGAATCCTATTTGACCTACTACGCCTTCCAAATTAAACCAGATAATACATTACACAGTATAACGATGCCGTGTTTCCATACGTGTTAGTGTATAAATCATATTTCTGGTTTACTTTTTAGTTGATATTGTAAATAATATCTCATGAACATTAAATATTAAAAGAGCCTAGACCAAATCTGCCATACTTTTTCGTTAATTGATGTCGAAAAAATATTCAAACTGTTCGTTTGCTCATAAGAACGTCGCCAAATGAAAACGATTATAACTTTGAAAATATTCTATCAACTTTGCTAAAATTTTGGATAGATTATTTTTCCATTTTATTAACAACATATCAAATTGGATAGAAACTATGATCACTTTCGTTAAATTGTGGTATATAGTAAAGGAGCCTCCAATGTACCGCGATCTGTATCAATGAGTGGCACTTTATTTCATAAATTGTAGAATAAGTATTCTACCGTTCACATATATGTTTGAAAAACAAAAATATTTAACAATTCAATTGATATGCAAAAAAAACTTGCTTCTTGATACCCTTTTAAATCATCTTTTTATTTATACGTTCTAAAGCACAAGAGCCTACTGGTTCTAAGAACAAAACAGTTTTACATACGAGTGAGTAGTGTTTCAATATTCGAATTCATAAAATTTATCGAAAATTTTCTATAAGTTCCAAGTATTTATCAACCAGCCTTCGATAGTTTTTTCTAAAAAACCAAATTTATAACCCATGTTCTTCTTTTTATTAATGAAAATTTTTTTTAATATACACAATGACATATTGTATTTATGTACTCAGCATAGGTCGGTAAATCGATGAAGTCTCTTTCGAGTCGTATATCGTATCGTTTCTCTTCTGATAAATTACAGAAATGACAATAAAAACTTGTTGTTTTATTCTCATGTCTCGTTTATAAATGCTAAATATAACGATGTCCATATTTTATTTTTAGCCAAAAGCTGCTGAATCTACGCATGAATATGATAATTCTTTAATGGAACGTGTTTATACTATAAGCACTGGCAATGCTTCAGAATCTAATAATTCTTTTGATGTGGTAAAAATAGTTATTGACTGTATATTTTGAAAAAAATAAAAAGTCTTAACTTAATTCATGTGTAATTTTAGGTATCATTTGAAGACATGAATGAATCGCAGTTTGAATTGGTAGAAAGTGACACAAATAGTGACACAAATACTGATATTTTTATAAATAATGTAAAAATAATAGAATCTTTAAAAATTCCACAGTATTGGGCATATGTACTTCTAAATGATGGTTCTCTTAGATTTACTTACGTTCATCCGTGGCGGCACATTGTGTATCTATCATGCATAATTAATAGTGATATGTCTGTGGAGGTATGTCTTTTTATAATTGTAATATCAATACAATATTCTGTTTATAATATTGTATTTACAGATCGTAGCAATGAATAAAAAAGTTAAAAAAAAATCTGATATCAAATTGCGCTCTGTACAAAATGTTATTGATTATTTGGTTCAATTACAAGGATATAAATGTTGCGAAGGATTGGGAATAAATAACGTGTAATCAATTACGCTAATTAAAACTTTTACATTATTGTTAGAATCTTAATAATATTTTTTTACCTGTTTTTAGGTTTTCCAATAAGTGCGAAGGGTTTGTAACAATTGATAAATTGAGATCAGTTAGATGCGAGCCTTGTAAATTACAAAGACTGCATATTTTAAAGCAAAAACTATATAAAGATAAAATTGATACAGATATTCGAAAGAAAAATGACGAAATACAATATCTATATGACCAGATTGCTGCTTTACAAAAGGAAATGAATTTGATCGACGAATAACGTAATAGTGCGGCCAAAGTCTCGGCTTTTGACGCAAGTTGTTAAACGAATTATAAATGAAGCAAGTACTTATAATAAGAAACTGTAAGATTTAAAATTTATTTGAAAGTGTAACTTATATGTATATATAGTGTATAAACGTATGTGTATATATAGTTTATAATTATTATTATAGAGGTTTTACTTCCAAAAAAGAACAAACAAATAAAAATTCTGAAAAACTATATGTATGTATTTTGAACTGCTAATGAAGAATTTTTTGAAGGAAAAGTTGTGCAGGAATAATTTAATGATAAAATACACATTTTATCTGATTTTACATTCTATTTTCCAAAAATTAAAAACTTAGACATAATGTTATTATTGTTAACATTGCATGAACCGGTGCATCGACATATTTACCTTTTATGCTATTTTTTATATTCTAAAAGCAAAATGTACAGAATATAAATATATATCCTAATAAGATCTAATACTTGTATTTGAAAACATTGTTTTAAATATTCAAAATTGTTCGATACATCATGATCTTTACGGGCTTTTCATAATTTTTATCACGAAATTCATTTTTTCGGTAATTTCCTTTACGTTATTCGTAATCATTTACTCCAAATATATACATTATTTTTGTCAGAATTTTTATAAATTTAATGTTTTTGGAATTATATGTATAAATAGAAAGAAAGAAGAAATTATACAAATTGTAAATAAATTTATATGAATATCTATCTGATATTAAATAAACAAAATTTATTATGTATATTCAAGAAATTTAAGTACCATTCTTGGGTGATGATAAATGTCCCTGCACTACAGATGGCGTTGCCTTTTTGGCCTTATATGTCTGTTACCTATTTATATTGTCTGATATCGTTCTTGGAGGTTTTATAAGCGTAATCATTTGCTACGCTATTGATTTTTGGTTTTGTGAGGCTTTGATTAGTCTATATAACTTCGAGATCATGTCATTATAAAAATGTTCCAGTCTTTCTATAATACCCAGTAAATTCGAATATTTTTGAGAAGGATAGGAAAGAACGCAACTGTCGTACTATAGTTATAGCGAAGCCATAATGTGGTCGAAATGAATAGTAAAAGCGAACCCTATGATTATGGTTTACTAATAAGTCAACTTATCGATAACTACTTCATAGATAAACGTCGCCATCTGGTATATGTGGTGTATGTGATGTATTCCATGCAACATGTGTATATACACGGGATGTTTCCGTATGATTATTTTCAACTTTAAGTCTAAATAACGTAGTGAATGTTTGTGCACATTCCGTCAAGTCGAATACTAGTAATATGTTATGTATCCTGGATTCAAATACAAACCCTTGGGTCTGCCTTCCTCGGTATACTCTTGGCGAGCATCTAAAATAAGTTAGCTTGCTATATTGTTTGTTGCATAGTATGCTTTGATTTTGACCATAGGTAAGAATCCTTGTATTCAATGGGAGTTGGTGTAGTGTAAATCTCTATCAACATCTAAGAATGGAAGCGCTGTTCCATGAATGTTCTCCTGTTCTATCTTCTGTCCTAGTAAACATGGAAGCGAGATGTTTTTTTATATGTTTGTAGCGCATGGTTCCGACCATAACACGTTGGATGTGACGCGAACGTGCGAATCATCAAATAATTTACTCTACGTCGGTCTATCATAAGGGTTGAATTCTTCTTGACTTATAAGATATAATGTTTGTTTCATCCTTTTAGCGAGAGTAGACGAGGTATCCTTGAGTTCCATCAATGTAATCAACTAGGAAATGCACGTTTGAGGCAAAGTTAGAATCACTTCTGTAGGTTACGTGGTCAACTTTAATTTCAAATAGTGATAGCATATGTGCTGTTGGTAATGTGCATCTTTCAACTGGGCGAATTAGAATAGATATAGTAAATAATTTGTTCATAATTTTCGCGATTGTTTTTTTTTTATAAAAGTCCATCGAATTGCTCAGTAATTGAAAGTAAGTCATAGCATTGTCGTCACAGTATGCAAGCATAAAATCGTAAGTGTTATTTATTGAAATGAAAACAACTAAACAATTTAAAATTATTTTATTTTAATCACCTTGTTTGCTGGACGTCTGGAAATAAACTGAACTCACGTTTCTATGCAACTATTATTCTTTTTTTTATTTGTTGTGCCGCGAAGTTGTCACCGAACCCTCTCTAAGAACATCAACTTTTTCAATCGCTTCTCTACCTCTGACTCGAGAAAGCGCCTTGCCAATGTTCAGAGCACACATTTATTGCACAAAAATTTATAATGTATTACTTTTCGAACAAACCTCTTTGGTCAAATATTTCATCATTTATGCCCGCAACGCAGGTTCGGCCAAATAATAATTATTTAACCGTACCATTTTTCTCTGCATTGCTTCTTAGATCAAGGGTTGAGGATCACCCAGGACTAAGTAAAACTCGGTCTTGGTCGATGCTTTAACATCGCCGAACATGCTAAGGCATCCAGGCCACAGTACACATCGCGGCAATAAACGTGACCGAGCACAGTTTGACCACCGTGTTGCTTTTAATGTTAAATGACGATTGAAAAATTTTAATTAACGTGCTTTCAGCTTTTACATTAAATAGACGTTAAATTACTTTCAACGGTTTTAATATAAGCGGTGATTATTATAACTTAATCTATAACAGTAAGGAATGCAGTTGGTTAAGAAACGTGGAGTTGTCAATCGAAAATGGGTAAGTTTTGGTCGTTATGTTAAAGGTCGTGCTATGAAAAGTTTAAACATCGTTTCAAAGAAGTAGCTTAAACAATATGAATAGTAGTAAGTCTCTTGCTCTATTGCATATTGTGCTCCAAATATATTGTAGTTTGTCACTGTGCGATTATCATAAGTAACGCAAATTTATAGTAAGTTCTCAATATTTCTACTGGGTCTGTGTTTATCTTAGTTGAAGCTAGAACGGCGTGCATTCTTAACATCAGATCTTGTGGAAGTAACCGTTCAAAGCCATGAGGGAATGATGCCCCTGTTAGTGTTGAGACGAATGTTCTTGCGTCCTTTGTGGATTATAAATGCAAGCTAAATGTTGGATGAGGTCTGCGACATCATCAGATACTGGTCAGTTACACAATTGTGATAGGTAATCACGTCTCTTCGGGTTAATTCTGCACTTGACTGCATAGCTTTATGATTATTTTTGGTTGTATAAATTATGCAATACTGGGAAAACACACAAAGGTATTTGTTTGTATGCTACCAATATGAAAGTTGTCATGAAAGGGTATCCCTTAGTATCATAGTCTGAATACAAAACTCTATAGATCTAATAAATAAACGAATGGGAATCTAAAATCTGGCTGCATATCAATTATAAAAAGTAGTTGCGTCCAGCGATTTGAGGGAAGGTTTGGAAATAATTTGGAGAGGTATGGGAAACTGCTTGCGCCCTCACCTCTCTTCTACGCCCCGACGCCTCTCGCCAGTCGATGGAACAATGAATAAGCGCCGGTGTATACAGACCATGACGCATGAAATTCGTAAAGGAGGGATCGAATAAAAGCATAAATTATATTAATAAGAAGAAATCGAGAATTTTATTCCTTGTCTCGTCTCCTGTGCTGAATTACGGTCGAAACAATTGGTCAGATTTTTTTTTAAGACAGTCGTTTTCTAAAACGACAGTTTTATACAGCTGATCAGGAAAATGCTCGATGGAATAGAAGAGAAAAAGCCCAAACCGACCTACGTCTGACGCCTCCGCAATGCGGTGCAATCCCGCAATATTTTTACAAGCAATATATACATATATACAGAGATCAGAAGATTCCTCAAAAGGAAGTATCAATTTTAAAGTTTCTAATTATCAGACTGGCCTACCATCGAGTTGAAATAAATTAAATTTTATTCACTCCGCAAGATATATAAGTGATTTGCTTTTGGTCAAGCAACATTTTGCAAGCTGTATAGCCTACACTTGCGTACAACGACAACTGTAGTTTTGGAAAATTTTATGGTGGCATATTTTTCATCAATCAACAATAATTATTGTAACTTTATCATAATTTTTTTTACTTTTAAAATTCGATAACTACAATAATTAATAGATAATCATCTTACATTTTCAGATAATTTTAAGGTTAAATGAATTAACTAAACTACATTTTAATTTGAATGGAATATAGGAAAATTTTTCTCGATCCATTTTCGCTGTATTCTATTGATAGGGATAGGAATATGGTATAAAAGCTTTAAAAATAATACATATTTTATTTAAATGCATGTACTTATGTGTCTGCGTTCATGCGCGCGTGCCTACTTGTCTTTCGATTTTACGCGACACGTGTTTTCAAAACTATATATAAAGTATGAATTACTACAAGCTACTTCGATCGAGATAATGGAAAGATCTCTGGTTCGCCTACAAAGGCCAATCTAATTGTTCGTTATAAACAAGTAACTTGTACAACTTTCGCGTTAAAGCACATTCTCTGTTTTCGTCTAAAATAAATGTAGCTAAAACTCAATTTTTAAAATAATTTTGCATGTTCGTATACGTCACCGATGATGTGTGATTAAAAAAATCCACAC
This sequence comes from Sycobia sp. Sy_11, assembly GCA_018907035.1. Taxonomy (NCBI): domain Eukaryota; kingdom Metazoa; phylum Arthropoda; class Insecta; order Hymenoptera; family Epichrysomallidae; genus Sycobia; species Sycobia sp. Sy_11. The sequence goes on along the minus strand of JACCIC010000049.1, from coordinate 1,213,759 downwards.
AGGATTATATCTTATAGGAATGTTAATGCCCTCCCCCTCGACTGCAAAAATTTGCGTCCGTAATGCGCTCAATTGGAAAATGTAATTACAGCAAGCTATAGAAGCTAAGTTTTTGAAAAGACAAGGGATAACAACCTCCAGTCTTGCCCGAACCTACAAGATTCAAGTTAAAAATATTTTAATATAGTTATTAATTTATGTATATAAAAATTAAATATGAATTTAAGTTTGTAGATAATAATATTAAGTTTAATGGAATTTAAATGAATAAAGATAACTATTGTAACTTAAACTAATAATAATAAAAAGATTAATAAAGTTTAAATAAATTAATAAACTTAATAATTTATAATAATAAGTTAATAATTGTAAACCTAAGAAACGCATTATAAACAGTGTAATATGAAAGAGATGTGCTACTTTCTAAAAATTCGAAAAATTCGGCTGTGAACTGTGGCTCATGTATAAATACTGTTCCTAAGTGCAGAGCCAGACTGCCTGTCCTTCTTCCGATCCGTATCCTTGTCACCGCAATTTGTCTAGATTTGAACTTATAGTAAACTCCGTATAAATATACGTTGGAATAAGTCCAACTTATAATAAACTCCAACAAAAGTAAGGCATTCTTTTTTAAGTTAATTTTTCATTGAATATTATTTAAAACCTTGTCCCGTATTGCTACTCCACGTCTATCCAGGTTCTCAGAATCTAGGAGAGGTGCCAATCGGGCAGGTCAGAGAACCGCCCGAGTTTACAGCCCTCAGCGAGACTAAACACGGTGTGCTGTTCTAAATTTGGAGGCCGATAATATCCCGGGTTGCTGTCTGCAAAAGGGAATCCTGGACCCCGTCGATCCCAACATTTCGCCCTGAAACTGCCATACACGGCCCTAGAGGAACATCGAAGATTAAAGTTCCTGACGCCGTATTGCGCATTGTCTGACTGCGGAATAGCCTTCCGCGTTCCTGGCTTCGGCGATATCCGCCCGTCGAAAAAACAATAGAAGCCAAAAACAATACGGTCGAACACGTTAATCTAGCCGTGTGACATCCGGAATTTCACTGGGACGTTACAATGTCATGCTGTGCTGAGGTAAACACGTTCAGTAATGTTCACACGTGAAAGGAAATCACATAGACTGATTCTGAGTGTAATATTTTGCAACTATTGATGCAATACCGTTCTTGTGTCTGAGTTCATCTATAATCTGAGGTACGACTGAAGGTCGCTTATCTGATGTAATGCTTTCTTTTGGCTCTTGAACATGATGTGTGCGCGAGAGTGGATCATAAGTCATTCGAGCTTTGTTTTGTGCTGATTGACGGGTGGGGGGCACTTGACTGCTGGAGACTTGAATGTTCCTAGACATTTTGCTGCTTAGAAATGCTCGCTTTCATTCCTTGATCTCTTTACCTGCAGAGCAATGAGTTCGTCTACTGTGGGCATGTAAAAATGGTAATAATTTTATGTAAAGACAGAAAGTTAGTCAAATCACTGATTATAAGAATAACAATAGCAAATAAATATTGCACTGGTAACTCAGAAGAATTTGGCTCGAAGAACCAAAAATGTTCGAGTTCAGAACTGCGTAAGCAAAAATTTATGTAAGTCTCACTATGTATTATAGAAAGAATAGACCATTCTTGTAAGGAGATGGTCTGGAAGTTACACGAACTAATATAAAACCTCGAAAGATATAGACAAGAAATCCATACCGTAGCAAATGAATAAGTTTTTGAAATTTCTTCTTTGAAACTTCTAAAAGTCTTTTTATAAAAAATATCTTTCAACCCGCAATCAAGTGAGCTCACCAATATCTATAAGTAAGGTATGCGTTTTGGCTTAAGGGAGGTATTTTTCATAGATATTTCTTTAGCTTCGATTGATACAGATCTTTTACGCTTGTCTCGATATCACACTTTACTACTTTTATAAGTCTTGCTTATTTACTGATATCGTTCTTGAAAAAAGCAATTCTAGAATCAATACCGTAGCATATGAATAGGCTTATTAAACCTCCGCGAATGATATCAGCAAATAAGCAACTCGATTATCATATCGAGACAAGTGTAAAATGACTATATAAATACGCGCTAAAGCAATTCTATGAAGAGTTAACTCTCGGTAAGTCAAAATGCATGGTTTATAAATATTGATTTAGTTTATTAACTTGACTGCGGTTAGAAATATAAGACCAAAGAGGCAGCACTTTATCTGTTGTAAGGGACTTTTATCGTCACCCGAGAACGGTACATATATTTCTTGAAAATTCTGCCTCCTTTCTATATTTTTTGAACAATACATTTATTAAATAGATATTCTTTGAAACGAAAATTAAAATTACGCATTTTTATTTTATTAATAATATTATTATCTAATATGTATCTTTTCGTAATATTTAATAAATTTTTTAATGAACACTGGTACAGGGACTACTTATTTACTTATTTTTGTTAGGTTTGATTTACTACTAAAAAATATAGTAATAAATTCCAGCTTGAGTCATTGTTAAATTATTTTAGCCTTCTATAAATAATAAAGCAAAAAATACTTGAACCTAAATATTGGACTGTATCGTAAAAGAATGTAAACATATGTGTCCGCTGGGTCTTATTACGATCTGCGTCTTTGCTGCCCTGCGTGGCAAATGATTTATGAGTTTATTGTTTAGATGCCTGATATTTTTATATAGGTTTTAAGCTTCTTACAAGGGCTTGCGGAGTTTTCTTTATCGAGTACTGTAGTTAGTCTTGCGTCGTCCTTTCGATTAAACAGACGTCTTTTCTTTCCACGTTCGAAATAAAGTTCATGTTAAAAGATTATTTCGTGTATCTTTATTTTAACATTCCATCTACTATATTTAATAAAAATTCAATAGTTATAAAAGGATTATAAGGGTAAATTTAACTAGTACACAAACATGCACGAAGAACCTTCGATTTCTTATATACTTCCTTTTGCATGTTGCATAAATGTAGATAATATAATGTAAAAGTTTAATTTTTAATTAATAACATTTATGTAACAATTAAGAATTCTAAAATAAAACATGCAATTTGTAAATATTTATGTATCATAATTTATATCGATATTATAATCTATTTAATTTTTATAATTCTTTGTCTATTTATAAATGCATGTATAATAATATTTATAATTTGTGCTGTATATGTGCTTCTGATATTTATAAGAAAAATTTCTATTGAGAAATAGAAATTTGAAAAAATTGTTCACCCACTCAGACCACTGCATATTTTAATCTGCCCCTAGAAAAAATCTTAGTATGTGAAAATATGGTGCTAAAAATGGCAAAAATAAATTATAAATATATTTACTTACTTGAAATACATGTTGAAAATAATAACAATTTGAAATGATACATTCCTAATACATTAGGCATATAATCTTTAATCAAATGAATTCGTTAACAATATAATCGACAGCTTGTTCAAAAGAATCACAAACTTTTACAGGACTTGGTTTAATCGAATCTTCATCTTTTGAACAATATTTTCCAGTTTTTACTAAAAAGCCTTTAATTCCAACAGCCTGTGCACCTGCTATATCATCTCTAACATCCTGTAAAAGCAGTTATGTTGGAGTTATGCAATTTTTTAAATGTCATCAACAGTATTTTTCAGGATATAAAATTAAAAAAGAAAAATTGTTTGAAAGTTTTTACATCGCCTATCATTATTGCATCATCTGGATTAATACCTCCTAGAGCAGCTTTAAAAAAGTTTGGATTTGGTTTACCAATAATCTCAGCTTTAACATTTGAAGAATATTCTAAGCCTTTAACAAATGCACCTGGCCCTAAAGCTAGTCCATCTGGCTTTTTATAATATCGACCTTCGTGAATTGCTATTAAAGGAGCTCCATTCATTAAAAGTCTATAAATAAAATATTCTTATCAATTGAAATTTTTTTATAAATAAACATTGAGAGAAGTTCTAGAAAGTAACTCCCCTATTTAAAATTTTCAAAGCTGCTAGAGCTTGAGATTCATATAAACTACTATTACATGGTACGTAAAATTGACTTGTTTCAACTTGTAAGATGTTTGGTATCTTTTGAAATCATAAATGGAATTTACATATGTCCAAGTTGGAACCCAGAGGATCCCAACTTGTGAGTAGCTACTACACAATATCAATCAATTAGCTGTTGTTTAAGTTAAGCTTATGTATAAAACCTCTTTCAAAGTCTTTCTACTAGAACTTTTAACTTATTTGTTTTAGATAATAAATTTATAATTTAAATAATTACTATTATTTAAAATACCTAAATGCCTTATTTAAATTTTCATAGTTAAACTTGTCTGGAGCCAATCCAACAACGACAGCATTTGTTGAAATATTTGAATCAATTATATTGTCAAAATCTTCTACAGCAGCATCATCAATTAGAAGAAGTGGATTTAGTTTACGTTTTTCTACTACATGTCGTGCTGCAATTAATGAACTAAATATTTCGTCCTTTTCAATATCAAAACCTATTTTTTTTAAACGATTATAAAGAATACGTTCTGATTCTTTCGTTGTATTAGTCACAAATTTGACAGATAGGTTTGCATTTCTAAGTCTAAAATAAGATATAATAACAATTTTATATAATCAGAAATTGTGTATATGTAAAAACTATAATTAAATAAGATACATTTTTTGATTTTTAAAATATAATTACAAAAATTCTTAAATGTTAATATTTATATATTTAAAGATATATATTTGTAACGTAAGAAAATTTTAAATAATTAGTTTTATAATGCTTTTTTCTAACTATATTTGTAAATTATTTATAAATTATATTTATAAATTAATATATATATATTTGTAAATTAAGAAAAAATTTTAAATAATTAGTTTTATAATGCTTTTTTCTAACTGCTATATATAAGTTATAAGTCAATTTCCATTGAGCAATTCCTATAGTGACTTTTACATTTCCTTTTAAAGTAGTTATTATATATTATGCAGGGGTATATAATAAATACAAAAATAATAAACATGCACAAAATAGTTACCAAATTTTTTTCATAGTTTATTATTAAAAAAAATGCATTAATTATGTATATTTGAAATCATCAAATATAATTTTTGTTTAAAATTATTAATTATTACTGATCTAGCAAATTATAGTTTTAACAATTTGTATAGTTGCTTTCTATACAAAACGTTTAATAAATTAATATTTTTAAAAAAACAAAGAAAAAATTATAATTATTATTTTGAAATGTGTAATAAATAATATCATAATAATATCTAGTAATTATTGGCTACTCCATCATTGAAAAAACTGTTTATTAAACGTCTTTTTTCATTCATAAATACATATAATATTGATACATAAAAAAATTTATAAATGTCATGTCACCTTCTTAAAGCTTCAATTGATCCTGAAATTACATTATTTTCAATGTGCAATGTTCCATTAAGATCTATTAAGATTAATTTTATTTTTTTTGACATTGTTTCACCTATGGAGAGTAAAGAGAATTAGAGAAATAGTGGAAGCAAGTGCAACCTCCACTTGTTTTACATGGGAAAAGCTTATCAAAAATTGGCCGGAGATAGTAGTTCAGCTCTGTCCGGTAGATATCGCTTTCTTGTAAATCCCTCGATGATTCTGCGTGTAACAGAGAGAGAGAAAGCCAAAGCCAAAGCGAGTAAGGGGAAGAAAAGAAGCAAAAGTAGAGGAGCAGAGACTTCACTTTCCCCTCTCTCCACTCACACTGCATACCCCCTCTCTTTTCTTCAAATACATGCATTTGAACGAGCGATCTCACAGGGTGTCGCCGCCTTTAGGCCAATTCTGTCCCGAAGTCCTGCTGTATAATTTGACATGATTTTAGCGGAGTTTCCATTCCTCTCTACCATTTCTACCTTACATCAGTCCCCATCTGCTTACGACATTACGGCAATTAAAACTTTACGAAAGTTAGCTTCTGCTTAAATTTAAAAATTGTTTGTATACATAATGTCAAGCTATGTACAAGAAGGAAACAAAGTTATTGTGTTATTAGCTCCTAATGAAAATGAAATTGTTGCACAAAATATAATTCAATCTGTAACAAAAGTTGTAGGAGATACTGGCGAAATATTATTAACTAATTCAACTAACCTTCAAAACCGTAAATATCAAATAATTATATTAATTTAAAATTGTATATCGTAGTATACTCATATTATGTTATTTAAACATTTTATGCATTAAAATTATTACATTATTGTATATATATATATATTGAATTTTTAGTAATTGATAATTTGTTGTCATTTAATTTAAATCATCATAATCAAATATTTGATTTTAGAAAAATACGAGTCGTCGTCAATTGATCTTGTTTTATCAGGGATTACAGATTGTTATGTTCACAACGATGATTTACAAAAAGAAATATTACGGCTTTTGAAACCGAAAGGAATATTTGTAATTCATGAATCACTTCAAAATAATGAGAATGATGAACAACAAAAAGAATTTGATATTAAAGTTGCCAATATAAAATTAAATGGATTTTTATTACAAAATAAAGAACTTAAAGTGATAACATTAGGAAATGGAAAACGTGCTTTTGAAATAGTAGCTGGAAAACCTGCTTATGAAGTATATATTAACTTTATTTCAAAATTTACTATAAAAAAATTCATAAATATATATTAAACAATTGTTTTTAGGTTGGTTCTAGCGTAAAACTCTCTTTTACAAAACCAGCAACAAAAGTATGGAAACTTGATAATGATGAAGATGATGAACTGATAGATGAAGACAATCTTTTGGATGAAAGTGATGTTTTAAAACCTCAAGCAGCATCATTAAGAGGTAAATGTAAATAAATATCTAGTCATTGTAATGGATTGTTAAGATATATGCTGCTGAAAAACAAATTGAATTTGTGCTTTTCGTAGAGTCAAAATAAATATCTATATTTCTTGAATATTGGTTTTAAAATATATTAAGCCATTGTGCAAATTTAATTATATAAAATTTATTAATATAAGGTTTTTATTTTAACTTTCAAAATGAGGTCCACGATAGCTCGATCGCTAAAACGAAAGAATAGTAACTTGGTGTTCCGAGTTCAAATCCCGGTCTCGGCCGATTAACACAAGCACCGCTGTAATAATGTACATGTGCTTTGTTTACAAGCATATCGTAGACCTCTGTCGCTGATTAGCAGTGGTATTTGGAAGCATAAATAGAACAACGTTAAATAACATAAAAAAAAAAACTTTCAACATAAAACACTTTTCTGAATATTTTATATTAATTTAATATAAATTATGTATGTAATAAAATCCTAATTACTTTCAGTTCATAGATGTTTTTAGAAATATAAAATAATTAACTACTTTAACATATTTTTAATATATTTGAATTTACTTTAGTAATTTCTAATTTTTTTGAAAAATTATTCACTGATGAAAACATAAAATCTTTCTTACTGAAATAAACTGTTACATAGTAGAAAATTGAAACATGAAAAACATTTATGAAAAGTATTAATAATAATTTATTAATAATATTTTAATATAAACTTTAGACTTTAATAAACTTATATTGACATATTATTTTTAATATTCTCATAATCTATTATTATTTATGTAGAGAAAATTTTAAATTTTATAGCTACAAATATAATAACAAAACAATTTTTAGTTTGTAATACAACAGGAAAACGTAAAGCTTGCAAAGACTGCTCTTGTGGGTTAGCTGAAGAATTAAGGGGAGAAGCTGCATCAAAAGAACAACCAAAATCATCATGTGGTAATGTACGCATCAATTGAATTAAATGTCTTATATTTATTTACTTATGTTTTGATATGAATCAATATGTACATATTAAACTAATATATTTCATTATTAACATAAATAATATTTTAAAATAAATTAGCTAATAATATTTTCTATTTTAGTTTAAAAAAAAATAGCTTAAATTAAGTAAATTGTTCTTTTTATGATTACAGTGCTATCTCGGTGATGCTTTTCGCTGCGCCAGTTGTCCTTACCTTGGAATGCCAGCATTTAAGCCAGGGGAAAAGGTTGTACTTCCTGAAACTCAACTTAAAGTTGACTCATAGATAATACAATTTTTTGTAAATAATGAATATTTTATTTTATTATTACATTTATTTAAAAAAGTTATATAAATGAAGGGAATATTGTGGATAGAAAAAGTAATAAATATTTATTCTTTTTAAATAAAAAGAAATTTTATAGAAGATAGAGGCCTTTTATTAAGTATTTTTGTCATATTTACAGTAGCGAACCATATCTTCATTATTCTGTTATGCAAAGAGTAATTAATTTCATGATTTATCAATAAATTTTTCTGCAAATGTTAAAATTAAAATTAAAAAAATGTTCTTATATAAAAAATTGTAATAGTAACAAAATCTATTCATTACTCTTAACATAACAAAAAATAATTATCATTAAATAAATAAGGAATATATCCCTTTCACCATAAAACCACTATCGCAACTCTGTGGATGAGTGTGTGGGAGAGGGCTATTTTCCGACGCAAATCTTAAGTTATGATGCATTATTCTAATGGGCAAAATTCATGAACAAAATTACTGCAATAGAATATTTTATATTTTATGTGATTATTTATACATACAGTACAAAATCTACTTTAATCTCACTATATAGAAAGCTTTAATTCTAATACCAAAAAATGTTAGGAAATTTTAATGGTATAATTATAATGGTACTCTTTTTTTAAATATTTAATAAATTATATTAAAATGTACTTAAATTATTTTTTAATATTTTATAAGATAGGATTTATATAATACAAATTGAATTAAAAAAAAAATAGTTTACAGCAATAATTTCAATCATCAATCTTGCTGACAGTTCTATTGGCATAAGTAACAGTAACAATGATGAGCACTAAAATCAATGTATCTTTTTTTTTTAAAAAAAAAAAGAAAAAAACAAAAGGAACGCTTATCAGCCCTGGAGTACGGTTTAGTTAATCAAGAAATAATGAAGCCAGTTATAAATTTTTCATTTTTTATGTGTAATGGTATATAAACTGAATTATTTGTTAAAAAATTAATACAATATTAAAATAATTTAGATGTGCACTATTATATAAATTTTATTTATCCATTTCAAAGAAGAGTGCAAATAACAGTATTAAATAATAAATTTCAACTATAGAATTGGCCAGTAAAATTCAATATTTCTGTAGGCATAAACAAACTGATGTCTTACCGTACCTGAACTAATGACTGCTCTACAATTATCATATAATACTTATAACAATAACACTTTAGTTTTAAGTAAAGAATTCGATAATTTATCGACAAAACGTTGCAGCGTAAAGAAAAGGGTTTACCTAATTTCTGATTATATCTGTCCGGAGCAAATTGAAAAAACCTTTAAGTTTCACTATTATGTATCTATATAATTAAGATATATTTTAAGTTAAAATAAACTAATTGAAAATTAATTCATCAGGTTTTCTACAACGAAATTTTAAAAATGTACCTTTCAATAAAACATTAAAATAAATGTTACTTGTGATAGATATTTCCTGCAGAAACAATATGCATATAAAGTTTAAATAAGATAATTAATTATTTGAAATGAAAATTATGTTTACATTTATATCAAAGTAAGCAATATATAAAGTTAATTTACTATTGTATTATAAGACTCATATAATAAATTTAATCTATAATATGTTGAAGGAAAATTCCTGCTTAATAAATGAAATATGATGCTTCCTCCACGATTGAAAAGGTTATTTAAAATAAGTAGGTCTCCTTAAATCAATTAACAAATACAGTAGCACAAAATTTCAGCAAAAAACACAAATAATATAAGATATTTTATATATTTATTGATCAACAATGACTGCAAGGATTTTACTTTCAACACAGTATTTTAGTAAGATTAAATTTAGGACAAAGATTTCCAATTAATAATTTTATGTAATATAAAATATCGTTCAACACTAGTGCGTAAGATAATTATTTACCTCGTGAGACTTACATCCTTTACATCACATGGATGTGAACTATCATACGAGATAAATCATCAACTACAATGATGAACAATCACTGATGAAATATAAAAAAATTAAAATTTGACTAAGATTGTTATTATAATTTGCAATATCATAAAGAATTTAAATAAATTGCCTAGTATGGAAATTAAATTGCGCCAGTCACTAGCAATTATAGTTGCTGTTAAGGTCTGATCAACAAAAATTAAAAGAAGCTCATTATAGTTTATAAATATTTTTGTCTATAAAGGAACATTAATTGTTAAAGTATCGCAACTTTGTCACTTTGGTCCTGACAAACTTAAAAATTGTATGAACACAGTAACACTGTACATATATCAAAAAGATTTTTTAGGCAGTTTAGTTATGGAAAAAATGTACTTTACCACAAAAATTAAACGAACTATTAAATCCATAAATCTAGTCATTTTTTTTACAAGCTTCAAATTTTCTTGTTGTAACTGACTTCAATTCTTCTTGTTCAAATGTAGATAAATTAAAAATTGTATAAATAAAAACATTCATGTGAAACCTACAGTCAGCCTGAGGTTTATAATTAAAGTTACGTAAGCTCAGCCTCTTCATAAAGATTGCATACAGTCAATCTTTTAAAAAATGAATCATTCTCTTTTTTATATTTATGTATAGAAATCAGTAAAGAATAGAAAGCTTGCTTTACTATTTGTAAATTTTCTTAAATTTAAAAAAAATAATTTGTTTTATAATACATTAAATATTTATAAAATTACAAAAAAACATTATATATAAAATATTCAGTCAAATATAATTATTTAAATTATTTAAATTATTTAAATAATTAAAAATAAAAGATTTAGAGGCTGAATCCACTTACATTTTTGCTCTGTATAGAAATATTTTATACATTGTCTCTAATCACATGGTAATAACAAAGTTGTTCATAGAACAGAATATACGCCAAGAAAATTCTTTTAGACTCATTTAAATAATTAATAAAATATTTTACTTGTTCATACTAATCGATTCTTAATTCATAAGAATCTTTAAACAGAAGCAAAATATTTCTTAGAATTATCACAACGCCTTAGATACTTGACTTTTTCTCAGCATATAGAAGCCTTTGGTTTACGAACAAAGCTCTTCTCGAGAGAAGTTTGTTTCCTTTTTACAAATGAATATCGTCCGTGCGATTTATGTTCATTGAAGTTCAACAACAATACTTAACAATGGTTTCTCGCGATAAGCCGCGATGACACAGTCTTCAAGGATTGGTCTGAAGGCAACTGTTTGCTTTACACTATTTAACAATCTGTGCTAGCACAAGTTTCCGACCTCCATATGGTCAAGCAGACCGCTCTTTTCCTCCTTCTTCTTGCCGTTGCTCCTCGAGTTTGACGTCCGCAATTTCGGTTCAAAGCACGGCTGCAAAATATAAGAAATCAAGTTTCAATAAAATATATTGTTCTTATTTGCTTGATATATGTATTTACATCTTATGTACGTCGATACTGTTTTCTGACGCTTAGCTTAGACAACCACGCATGATATTAATTTTTACTATTTTATTATGCAATATAAATATAAATATTGCAAGAAGTCGTTATGCGATTAGGGTTTGCTTTTGATTTCACAGAATATGAATAGTAAAATTAACACATTTAGAAATAAATATACTATTAAATATTTGTAAAAAAAATAAGTGCATAAATTTAATATTAAGTATATTAATTGGATATTAAATGTATTAAATAAAGAAACTGTTTTCAAGAATTTTCACAAGTTAATATAGTGACAAGTTTTTTATTTACATAAAATTGTGTCATTGATGAAACAAGAAAAAAAAATTCGAATTTTTCGTAGCTATATAACTACAAAGGTAACTTAATCATTTAATAAGATCAAAATTGATATTAAACAACAAAAAATACTATGTAAGAACAGCAGAAACGTTGTACTCGCGCTTACATTTTTTTACTAGACTAATTATAATATAGCTTCTAGAAAGTACACATATGGATAATAACTCACATTAAATTAAATTTTATAGTTAGTAGAATTTAATGTACAACTTATAATTTATTATGTCAGTATTAAAATTTAAAATTATCTTTTAACAAATCTACTTATTGAGATTATACTCTCTACAGTTTTGTAATTTTTAATAAATAAAATAGTTATTAAAAATATTATCTATGTAATATTAAATCGATTATCATAATTATTACAAAAAAACCGTTTGTTACAGTATTTTATTACTGAACTTTATTTTTAAATGAGAATAATTTTATTTTGTTGATTAATTATTTTTAGTAATAAAAATTATATGTTATTTAAAAAATTTTTTAAGCAATTTTTTTAAAAGTTCTTACAGAAACGATGTTTTTTTCAACACTAATTACAGAGAATCATACAAGCCGGCAGGTCATAAGCTAATGAAACCATTAGCAATGAAAACGAAAAAATAAAAAAGAAAGATATTATATGTTTAAAAAAATGTTATATGGTAAATATTGAACTCACTGTTTCACAGATATTCATATTACAGCAATTCTCTATCGTTATTTCGCACTGATCGCCAGTTAATTGCGAGGGCCTCGAGGTCAGTGGCGTCGTGCCGCCTTTATTTACGACGATACGTTTCTTTATGCGTGGTCTGCGGCGCAACTTACTCACATACGCGCTTAGGAAGATGACAATAATTGTAAGCATACCAATAAAACCCGACAGCAGTGGCACGAGAATCGTACAATTGAAGGTGTCATAACCAAGGACTTCTTCTATTGTCTGATTAAGTTCAGCACACCTGTGAACATTTCAGAACGAATATTATTATAGTAAATGGTTCATTGAGTCTAAGTAATACAATAAAATAATTGGAATTAAATCATTTCGTTCGATTACTTCTAAGTTTAATTAATTAAAATACAATTAATAAATTAATATAATATTAATTACTCTAAAAATTTCAACATTTTTACAGTTACTTATTACTATCTATAATTTTTATTTTTAATATCTTTAAACTTTAATATTATTTTCTATAAATTTTATTATTATTATCTATAAATTTCACCTGCAGGAACTTGTATCTATGGTTATCATTTGTAGCTGACGGTTCATGCAGTACAAAGCACAAATTTCCGCCATATCAAAAGTAACTTCACACCGAACTCCATTGGAATATTTACACTTGCACGCGGGTTTTCCATTGTCAATGAAGCACTGTCCACTGTTCAAGCAGTATCCATCACAAACGTCATTCTCACATCTCAAACCGGTATAGGATTCACCGCAATTACACACAGGAACTCCCTTATTATTTAGGAAGCATTCGCCTCTTAGACAGTAGTTATGGCACGATGAAACTTCACATCTTGAGCCACTATATCTGCAATAACAACAACAAAAAAATATTAATTGATCTACAATCAAAGTAATATGTTAGAATATTTAAAAATGGATGTAATTTTTTGTAATTTCTAAATAGTCAAGAGCCACAGAGCAGGGGAGAAGAGGAGACTCCACCCCCACCCCTTTATAAATTTACGTAATAGCCAACATTTTTTCAAGGATGTCTAAATCAATTAGTAAGCCTAGAAACTGTAATAAATTTTTTTATACCAGTAAGTAATACTGAAACGGACATGTTTCATGTAAATACATTAAAATAACTCATCATGCTCGTACTTATAATGCAGAATTGGAGGCGCAGCTATTTCCTATGTTTTAGACAGTGTTCTTTTCAACGGTTGTTAAAATTATCTCAAAAAATGTATCATCAAAAATCAAAAATAAAAAAAGCGTTTTTTCGATTGAATTGCTTGCATTTCTTTTATACATCTTAGGGGTGTAAATATTATGGTAATGTTTTCAAATTTTTTTCGAAGATTTTATCGTGATAATTTTTAACTTTGATAAAAATTTTCTAAGGAGAACGATATCTTATAATTAATTAATGATTACTCTCAAAATGTTCACAATGATCCCATGCAATTTATGTTTTTTTTTTAAATTCACGGAATAAAAATTTCTAAAAACGTTATTGAAAATTTAAAAAAAAATGTATTCCTTGACGAATTCCAAGACATGTTCAGTCTTGAAAAATATTTACGTCTAACATTTGGAAAAAAAGAATCACTAAACTTTATTAAATACATATATCTTCGGTTGCACTTTTATTAAAAAAAAAAAAAAAAATAATTAAAGATTCTGATTTGGGCGTACCAAAAATGTAAACAACAATGAAAAATCGCTTTAAAAACCATTCAATCGAAGATAATGCGCTTTTTATATTATTTTTGATTTTTAATGCCAAATTTTTTTTTCAAATAAAAGAATTTTAATTGCAATATTTAAAAAAAAATGACTATGGAAAATGTAAGAAATGTAGGTTTAAATTTATTTAAATAAATTTAAACACGTATGCTCACATTATATGTTCACACAATTTGAAGACGGAGTTTACATACTAATAAATTTTTCAAAAATGTTATATAGGCCATACTCTAGAACGTAAAAACTACGATGAATATATAAATTCCTCTGCTGCTTAATTTGAATTCTGTATAGTATAGATTACATTATCGTTACGAGTAAAAATAAAAACACTATGAAATTATTAGTTTGCTCTTCTCACGTTTTTTTTTCAAACGATCATATGGGTTCTAGGTACTTAGAAAAAATAATAGCGTTGATTGAAACTATTGTCTATGGAATCATATCTAATACGATATTTTTAAAATGTTCTAATACTCACAAAATAGTTTAATTTTATAATCACACAAAAAAAAAACTAATTGATCATTTCTGTTAAAAAGGAAAACTCCACAAAGTCCATAGTATATTAGGAACAGTGTGTCATTTTTACCTACAGAAAAAAAACTGTTTATATAAATATATAAAATTATGTCATTTTTACCCCGGCTTGCATCGGCAAACCCCACTGGCAATATCCGCGACACCCCCGTTCGAGCATCCCTCCACCGCTCCAACGACCCGAGCCCCCGTGCTGTTTCCGCGATCGCTCGACGAGGGGTGGTCCTCCGGCCGCGGCGCCACCGGGCCCTCGCTCGTCACCTTCGTCGTCCCCGTCGCCTGCTTCAGCAGCTTTTCGGCGGGCGGCGGCGGCGGCGGCTGCGACAATGGCGACGTCCTCCTCCTGCAATCGAGCCCGGCCTCCCTGGCCAGGACGCCGGTCGGCTCGGCCTGGTGTCCCTGGTCGTAATAGGACCTGAAGCTACGCGGTAGCTCGCCCGCGGCGGGCTCCCTGCCCACGGCGAACACGGCGCTGTAGACGAAGTCCGTCCAGTAGAGACTGGCCCGGTCGAGGGCGAGGTGAACCGGCTGCTGGTGATTGCCGCGCACGAGGATCGCCCGGCCCCGGCCCTCGAGGTCGCTCTCCTCGAGCTTGTAGTGGATGCCCTCCTCGTCGTCGATCCAGTAGAGCCTGCCGCTCGGCGGGTCGACCGCCAGGGTCGACGGCTCGTAAAGATTGTCGGCGATCAGGACCCGGCGCTCGCTGCCGTCGAGGCGCGAGCGCTCGATGCTCGGACTCGAGCGGTTGCTGTTCACCCAGTAAATGTAGCTATAATAATAACATACATAAAAAAAAATATATGTATACACGTGATTACGATAATTTTAGTTGGGAATCAATTACGAAACGTTTATCCGTAATAGCAGTTGCAGATCCAATATATATTGGATCTGTAAGTTAAAAAGTTCGTATTTTTTATTAACTTCATATCTACCATTTGTACCATTTTTTGGACAATGATGGCTATCATTATACATTAAAGGGTTAAAGAATCTATTAAATTTGAACTGTCAAACCGAACATAGTTTTTACGTGCCAACAAAATAGCATCTGCGGAAGCTTTTACTTTATTGGCTTGATTAAAAGAAAAATAAATGTGAAGCTCATCGCTTGATCTCAAAATCATATTCGGAGTCAAGTATGCTCCATGTATGTCAGAATACGTCAAAGTGGTGATTTTATTATCATACTCAAAGAGTTTGGGCCAGGAAAAAAAGTTTGGGGATGAAAAGTTTGAAAGCATTCCTCAACGAAAATTCAAAGAATTTTCTGCATCATCGGGCATAATATGCCAACTCATTTCCAAGCATCTAAAATCACTGGGCCGTAGTCACTAGTTAGAATTGCAGAGGTGTCGCAGGTTGTGAAGTCGGAAAACGTCGAAAAAAAGGTCTTTTGACTTGGGGATTTTTTCTTCAGCGCGACTAGAAAGAATGGCTTTTTTGCATCGAATCGTGACTGGAGATGAACAGGCGAAATGTAAATTTATTACGATAATTCAAAATGCAAAAAATCGCGAATCATCGCAGCCAAGACGAGAAATCCATCCAAACAAGGTAATGTCCTGTATTTGGTGGGATGGGAAAGCGGACGTTTTACCACGAACTGTTCAAAAAGTGTTCAAAAGTTGAAGGGCCATTTTACCGAATAGAGTTGATACGTTTAAAACGAGCATGGCGAAAAGAACGGCCAGAATGCGAGACCAAGCATAAGACTGATTTTCGATCGTGACCATTGCTCGACCACGCGCTTATTGCTGTGTCAAAACTTGAAAAAAAAAAAACAGCGTATGGAACATTTTGCCCACCGCCTTACAGCACACAGTCCCTTGCAGACCTTGCTCCTTCCGCAGGTTATCATTAGTTTCGGTCAATTCAGAATGCTCTCATTAAAATTCACGCTTCACATGAATTGCGTAACAGAAAGTATATAAAAATGGCTTGATTTGTTCCTGATCTCAGAAGAAATTTCTTTGAAGGAGGGGGGGGGCGATTTCTCAAATTCTCTGAATTGGTGTCCCAGATCAAAGTTAATAGATAAGATTTTTAATAATATATTTTTTATTTTCTTATTGCAATAAAAACCTAATTTTCATTGAAAATACGAACTTTTTAAGTTCTAGACCCAATATATATATACGTACACACGTGGTTTTTAAGAATATATTATTTTCTAAAATCAACAATTATATACAAAAGACCTAATTGACACCAAAGAATTTTTTAAATTTCTACTGAAAAAACAACAGTAAAGACACGGATTACGAAAGCTGCTGCTAACACAAATACAAAACAATATCCTTTTGGATCGGACAGAAATTCCATCCAGAATTTTCTGACAGCACACACACACACACACACACGCGCGCGCGCGCGCGCGTCATTTTTGAAACTTTCTGCATATTGACAAAGAGTTCTGAATTTAAATAAACATAAAATTTAAAAAAACAAAAAATAAAATTTAATTGATTTAACGCCAATTTAAATTAAATTAAATTTATTGAAAATAGTGTATTAAAATATATATATATATATATATATATATATATATATATCCATTTTTCATTCAATAAATGTATGTCTTCAATTAAAACTTATATTTTGTTATTATATGCAACTTAAGTAAATTTTACACGAGCTCAGAAATTTTTATTTCAATGTCTTATTTCACAGTTTACACAATTATGCATTGCGGGTCATGGCAGTGCTCACATTATATTTAAACCGTAAAAGCATTACGTGTCCATTCTCGCCTTATAATTATATAGGTGAAAACAGGTTCATGTAGCAACGGACATAAGGTATACGATAAAATTTATTTACATTGAGAAAGACAGATTGTCATAAACAACGTTCTAAAGTATAATAATTTCTTGCTTGATGACATTCGTATATGCTTAGAGAATGTATAAATATTTAAAATGTATAAGACAAATTTACTTCCAAACGCTTCTCCATTTAAAATAGAAACTGTATATAAACCTTAAAACAACTTATGCCCAAGTTTCAAAGTATATTTATTTAGATTGTGCTCTAAAGGAAATGTTCTTCAACAAATATATATTCATTTATTTGTTGAAGAACCTTTCCTGCATATTACATTAACATAATAAGAATCTGAGTCTACCATAAAATGTTATAATATCTTTTAATTCATATATAGTTATTGTACTACAAACGATACCAACAAATGAGACAGCAGCGAACGAGAACAGAAATATTTGCTGATCGAGCAAGTTTTAACGGACCTTATAAAAGCATTGTTATCTTACTGTACATGATCGTGCAATTTCTAATTTGATAAATCTTTTCTGCGAGACATTCATAAAACAAAAATCACAATTATATCTTATTGATTTATAAATTTTTAAACCAATATACACATATCTCGTGTATTCATGTACACATGGTTCGTTAATTCGCGATAAACTATCTTTCAAAAGTATATTTATTTAAAGATAATAATTATTATAATTTCTCACGAAATTATTAAAAAAATAGTTTTCTCGACATCATTTATATATATATGAGAAGCATTTAATAATTGAATATTTAAACCATGTGAATTCTAGACGCTAATGAGCTTCTATGCGGCTGTATAACAAGAACGGAGGACGAGACTCAATCAGTTCGTCTGAAATTACTTATAGACCCTTTTTTGTAGAGATAAACGAAATTAATTTTCATTAGATATGCGAGATGAATTTATAAGCGTAAAAACTGAATGGAGAATGGCTACTTTAAGTGCGTTAACTCATTTTTGACACTCGCACACGAACAAGTACGCACATAAAATTTTACAACAACAAGGGTATATTGAACGTTGTACTGTTATCTCTGTCTCTCCCTTTTCAAGTATGTCTGGAGTATCATGAAAAATATGAAACGTTGAAAAAGATTACAGTGTAATTCTATTACTTTTCTTATCTGATAACTACAATCTATTATATATATTATCTCGCATAAAATTTACAGATAATTAAGTCTCTGTCTCTCAGTACTCGGTATTTAGCTACTACATTTATTTTTATATGTATTTATTATATATACTTGACGTTTAGTAACGCTCAAAATAAACGAGAATTATTTTATATTTTAGAACTCATTAGTAATAGCTAGCGATTTACGTGTATATATAGTAATGATTCTGTGGAACCATAATATTGATAGAACCGGCTTTTATCTATTTTTTAATAATACAATTTATTGCAATATACATAATAGAAGAATATAGAATTTCGACGATTGTCTACTTTATTTTCTATATATAATTTTCAATCAAAATAATAAATTTATATGTTTCTTATTCCATATATAGAAAGCAATCGATTTAGATCAAACTTCTTAAGATCGGTATGTATACATATATATGAAAGGATTCGAAAAATCAATCAGACTCCGTTACCCAATAATATTTTGGCCAATTGAGTTAGTTAAAGCATTTTCAATGTCTCGACGAACGAATCGACATATTCGTTATATATATATATATATATATATATATATATATATATATATATATATATTGAATATGTATACGACATTTTTTTTACCATTGGAATCCGATGATATATTGTCTGCAGGTTTCTGCTCTGTGCTTTTATTGCCCGCTTATATACTGTCTTTTATAAAGCTATCAATTATAACGAATTATATAACGACCATCATGATGATGCTGCACAATGTTGAATTTTTTCGCCTTCATATAACTTTTTTTCTCTTCCTGCAACGCACACGAGCTGCTCGAAACTTACTTATGTGCACGATTCAAACTGTACAAACCAATGCAATATATATATATTGTTTACTAATGTCCGTTGCCTTCCTGTTATGTTAATTTAAAAAGAGAGAGAGAGCGTCAGCGCGTGCGTGTTATTTCATTATTTATAACAATAGCGATTATGGTATAATCCAGAATTATATACATATATATGCGACTCCACTGAATACATTTATTAAGAAAAACCTCACACATCTAAAATATTAAATCTTCAAATATATATATATATATATATATATATATATATAATATGCAAATCCATATAAATTAAAGAGGCTGATAAAAAAAAAAACAAAAACACAAACAAAAGAAAATAAAAATAAAAACATCACGCGTGTGCACGGGATGGCAGGGGGTAAAGAGGGTGGATGGAAGAAACACGTACCCGTTGCACGAGTCGAGAGCGATGTCCCTTGGACTCTCTTGATCCAGCCTGTGCACGAGGACTGGCTTACTTGGCACCCCGTTCCGCGGCAGGTGCATCTTCATTATGGCCCTCTCGTTCGTCCAGAAGAGGGTGCGCGTCGCCCCGTCGAAGGCCATGCCCAGAATCTGTGAGTCTGTTTTTCCTGAAAATTTTCGAAGAATTCAAGTTATATATGTATATATATTATCGAGTTATATATATGTAATTATAATCCTTTTACTGGTGGTATATATATATATATATATATATATATATATATATATATATATATATATTGTATATATAGTTCAATTTTCGTCAACGTAAAATTTGGCATATAGACTAAAATATTTATTAATATATTTGATAACATAGAATATAACTTATTTTTTAGTGGTAAGTTCTACTTCAAATTCTTTGGCGGTGATGATAAGCAAGGACAGTCTGACTGCTGTCATTATTTTAATATAATATACTGATTATATAAAATTATAATATATAAAATATATAAAATATAAAATTTTATATAAAATATTATATAAAAAAATCGATGACAACTTACTATTATCAAGTAAACAATTACTTGCTGTCCTGTATCAAGTAAACCATTTTATATAATCTAGAAAATATTCACTAGATTTAAGCTGAATTCATGTAATTTAAATAAACATTTTTTATGCATTGAGCAAATATTTTTTGTATTTAAAAGAACGGGTTTACTTCTTATAAAACGAGAAAATGTTTACTTGATAGTAGAGAATTTTTTTTCAGCGTTACTAAAAATGTATTTTTGGCGTTTGCTACAAATTTAAACAGTAAAAGTCCCCTCTAATAATGATATTATGGTCTTCGCGGACAATCTTATATATATATATATATACACAATATGCATACATCGGAATTGAATCACGCACATCTCAATCCTGTCCTATAAATAATGGACAACACGGACCGGATGACGAAAAAACAAAGACGACAATTTTAATGATAAAAATATATGTGTATATATATAGAAACCGATTTGTGATAAAAGGATTTTTTACCAGTTTCTTTTGGTATAGGTGTATATATATATAATATGTATGTATACACATTCCACAATGTTCTCCATTATATGATACGCGTATTCGATTTGGAGACAAAATATGCATACAGCCCGCAAATCATAGTTTTTTTTATTTATCTCATTATGGACGAAGCATTATGGAATAATTATTTATATAGTTTTCAGAAAGAAAGAATTGTTTTGCCTTCCCAGATTAAGCGAAGAACACTTTTTATATGATAATTTATAACGCTATTTCTATATATGTCGATTTTGGATTTATGTATCAAGCGAGATTAAAAGAAAAAATTTATTTGTGCAGCTTAATGCATTCTTTAAAGTTTTATCAAAGTCGCAATAAATAGCTTGTAAAATTGAAAAAAAAACTATTTATATTTATTTTTCTATTTTTGATATCTTGACATCTTTGATATATCTTTATAAATTTATGATAATAAATTTTATTGACATAGTAATGGATTTCGACAATATAATACGCTTTCGTTTGTATTTTAAATACCGTGAAAAATTGTCAATTCGACTTGGTCAATGATTAAAATCGCATAACGCGCCATTTTAAGACAAATTAAAAATCAAAATAATAGATGATTATATATTATATCTCCGTACTACATACGATAGCTCTCTCTTACAATATATAACTATATATATATATATATATATATATATATATATATATATATATATATACATATACATATATATGAAAAAAACTACCTGTAATAAATTATAATATATAAGTCACTTGATGAGAAAACAAAAAAATGATTGCGGTAAATGTATAAATCGCCACGATGTATACTCGGAACACTCATCCAAGCGAAAATAATAAATCTTTAATGCGAGAGTTTACGTAAACCTTGGACGGAAATGTAACAAGTGATGCGCATGCAGAGTACATACAGTTATACATATACTTATACGCATACATGCATACATATATGCATATATGCACATTTTTGCATCGTATAGCACACGGAGACAGGTGCAATTTGTTTCTAAACAATTTCCGTGGATTATTATTATTATTATTATTATTATTATTATTATTATTTTTGTTTTCGCAGCCGTAAATAAGGCTAATATAATTTTTAAAGAAAGACAGTCAACTCGCATTCGAGATTAAATAAAAAAGAATATATAAAAAAGAACAAAAGTGCAACACATATTTACATATAAATATATACATACTCTTGAGTAAAGGTTTGGTAGTAAAATTTTGCGCCGACAGATCGACGCTGATAATGGAATAGTTGCGATTATTGGCATCGCTTAGGAACATCGTCGTGCTATCGTCGTCGTAGGCGATCCCTACAAGGGAGGAGGCGCCGGCGATCGCCGCTTTGCCGAGCAGACTTCCATTTTTCGCCAGGAAGTCGATTTCTTTGCCCACCGACACCGCTAAGTCTGTAAAACAAAAAAAAATCTGCGATTAGCATTTTGTTAACGTTAAAAATCAAAATCGTCAAGTGAAAATATGGTCTATATATATATATGACACAATTATTTTTATATAGGACAACGAAATTTAAAAAGGAGTCCTGAATATATACCATATATCATATAGCATATAGTAAAAAAAAAATTAATATTTGTGATTATTGCAGGCTTCGAACACATGGATAAATGTATAAAGATCGTTTAAAAATTTTCTTTATCTATTAAAATACTATTATAGATACGCCATGTTACACAATATTTAATTTTAATTACTTATATAAAGAAGGAAAAATATATTGTAAATAATTGAATAAAACAGTTACGACGAAATTAACACTGTTTTTTAATGGTAATTATTTATTTTAGCAAAAAAGAAATATTATTATTATTATTATTATTATTATTAATGTTAGATATTACTAATATTAAAATTAAATATATTTAAGCCTTATTATTTTTTGCGTTGATAAAGATTTTAAATAAATACAATATTATAAAATATAATTACACTATTAAATTATAATACTCCATTAAAAATAAATTATTTAAATTACGATTAATTTTTGTATATATATATATATATATATATATATATATATATATATATATATATATATACACATTTGATAAGAAAAGGAAAAGATCAATATAATTTTTAAATATTAGCTGTACCCTTGAAAAAGTAAAACACGTGCTATTTTTGAACGCAAGCGATATTATTTAAATGTCAAAGTATAAAAAACTTCATAAAAAATAACAGGAGATATACCTCTTAATTTATAGTTTTTAAGTAAAAACTACTTACAAAGAAAAAATTCTATAATAACTGGAGCTATAAAATACAAATCAATAAATTATTCGCAGTTTCAATATACATATATACTTAGTTTATAAGTATACGCAATTATGCATTTTAAATCTGTGTATCAATTGTCTAATGATTAATAACAAATGAAAGTAACTAGATAATATATCATTTATGAGTAGTATAAAGTTTAGTTTTCATTTGATCGGAATTAATTTCTATAATATCATAAATTTTTACTTATCAGAATCAAAATGAAAATGATAAGTTAAAGGCCCTTTATGATTTCTCTACAATTATATGATCTAAAAAATTAAGTTTACAGAACACCTTTGAATGAAGACAAACATAAAAATATATTTCTACAAGCATTTAAATAATGTTTTATTTAAATTTATATCTATTCTTTCTTCTTGTAATGCATTATTTTACATTATATTGTAAGATTTAGATAAGATGACTTTGCAGTAGATTTTGTTTGTTTACTTTTAATTATAGATATATTTGTAGACCTTTGTAGAAATTATAATGAAATATGAATACTTTTTTTTACAGTTTTTGTTGCTATAGATTTATATGGAATTTAATACCATATAAAAAGCTCGTTCAATTTTCCCATGGAACAAAAGTTTGCTAATCTAATAATGAGCGAAGGACGGCATACATATACCAATTTAGAGTATTATGTAATTCGAAAGTCCGTCAATATGAAAATACACACGGCCTATATAACTAAGCTTTAAAACACGAGCAGGCTAAATCAGAAAATGTCTTTCGCTCCGTTTTATTGTTTCTCGGAGAAAACACATCTCTCCCTGCACGGCATCAAACGGCACGCGCCCTTCTATAATATTTATGCATAAAAATACTAATAGTCGAGGTAGCACATAACATCAGAAAAAAGAGAATCGCTCTCTCTCTCTCTCTCTCTCTCTCTCTCTCTCTCTCTCTCTCTCTCTCTCTCCAATCAGATTGCGAAAAACGATCGTGCCCCGCCATGTAAGCGATTAAGTATATCTATCTAATAAAAAAATCGCACTTCTTTTAGTGATTCCATTGCAATTAATAAGCGCGCGCTGATTGGCCTCCCGCGCATGGTTTGGCGCAACGAGTACATCACAAGAGAAGTAAAGAGATTGCTATATATATATATAATTTTGTGTAGGTGCATAGAGTGAAAGCAGCGAAATCGTGTACACACACGTGAGACCTTTTAGAACATGCGAGTAGGTCGGGGATTTACAAAAAAAAGATGCGAAAAATAAAATCTTTTTATGACCGGTTCATATATAATTGTTATTCACCAATTATTTTGTAATTGAAAATAATTTAATCGAGATTTCGTATACTAATTTGTCATTTAAAAAATATAAAAAATTTTTTAAAAAATTAGTTTGTGGATATGTTTTTGCTTAAACAAGGATATTTTAACGTTAACTAATAACCTAAGATTGGTTTTACAACGAAAAAAAAATGGTAACTTTCAAATACCATCCAGGTATAGATAGCTAAAAAATTAAAAGGGTGGCTACACACTATATTTTTATTTTTATGAATTAAACATTCAAAGAATGATATATGGAGCTGGTCAAGTTTGAAATTTTGTTTATATTTATAAAAACAAAAACGTCTCATATATACATAAAATGTTAATACCGAATTCGATTATTTTGCCCTAAAAGTGAAACCAGTAATGATTTATAGAGCCGCAAATCCCTCATATTATTATAGGTAAGCGGAAGAATTTTTTGGAATTACTGCAGTTCCTATATGACATGTCACGCCTGTAAAACAATAAATGTACATCTATATTGGAATTCGTATTATTGCAGATGTATAAATATTTGTTACCTTTACTCACTATTGAGTACTCACTAGTGACTTATGACGTGCGCAGCTTATTTGTAACTATACATTAGAACATAGAATATTATCTACTCCCCTTTTATAGCTCATATGTAGTTACGTAAATTTCTATTATATAGATATATTACAATGAAATGAAATAAACAATGACAGTTCATTAACAGTCATGCACAGATTTAGGGCATTATATACTTGGAAATAGTATGTTAAATGGAAAAGCCGGGGGGACAATTTTTGTACTGTGCGAGAAAGGTATATATATATAGAAGAAACATACATTCTTATAACTTGCTTATTTCACTGGCAGAAAAGCAGTGGATCCGTTGATTCGTTTTCCGAAAACTACACGACAAATCCGAGTAATTGTAAGAGAGCGAGATCGAGGGAGACAAAAATTCTATACTTTAGCTTTCTCTTGCACCATAAGGAAATTGCCTTCCACTCCTCCGCTCTTTAACACGGCATTCGAGCTACCAGAGGTCTATAATATGCTCCGAGTGCATAGTGCACGTTTTCCTTTTTGCGAGCATAAATCATTAATATGTTTACATAAGCTTTTATACTTTTCATGAGATTTATGGAGCACGTATACTTATTATACACAGTTGTGCAAAAAATAAAGAATTGAAAATTGCATAAAATGAAACTATATATATATATATATATATATATATATATATATATATATATATATATTATCGATTCTTCATAAATCGTACCATATAATTTTTATTATTATTATTAACAACATTAACGTTTATTCGTACTCTGAATTTTAAATGTTAATTATTTTCACTCTTAGAAAAAAACGTCCCTTATTTAGCGTGTGTATTATTTTCCGTTCTACAGCAGCCACCTTCTCATAAAAATATAGGTACATTAATTTTTCAACGACTACCGAAAACGAGATTATTTTATATTAATGAATGAACACAAAACAAACATCGTGATATCTATGTAACGTAGAGTTCATATATATATATACTCGTGCATATTCGACATCGGAACATTATGTAATGCTACATATATCTGCCGCCGCACCGATATACTTCGGTCCATATCATATATATATATATATATATATATATATATATATATATATATATATATATATATATATAACAAATGCTTCGACCAAGCGCCAGATTATTTTATAAGTTAGCCGACCTCGTCGCAGATTTTACCTTGACTTTTATTCGCCCTCTCTTGGATTAGAGAGATCGTTTTAACGCGAGTCTTTATTGTTAATATTACTGTACAATTGTTTAAAGAGGTAAAAGGCTTAAAATGGTCGTCTAAATGTACCTAAAGTCTCCGCCTGCATCGTCGTCCAACTGTCATGGAATAGAATTCTGCATATATATATATATATATATATATATATATATATATATATATATATATATATATCTTACTACGTAAAGCTGCCAAAACACAGAAATTTCTAACGAAACCTTTAGTTTAGCTTTATTTACCCATTAACAAATAACAAGTATATTTATAAAATAATCAATATAAATTTGCCAAGAAGGTATTAACCCTGTCGAGCAGCAAGGTATATAATAATATCTTATAGAAATATGAATACGTATATTTTTATTATTTAAAATTGTCTTCTGTACTATTATATATTTTTAATTCAACAACTGTATATTAAAAGGCATTTTCTATTTTAATCACTAAACATATACATTATTTTGCTCTTATTTTGAATTTAAAAAATCTTCAACCGAGTTTCAAAAATATTTTTTGTTGTTGTTTTTGAACATATAATATTATTCCTTATCTTTTCATTGAAAGAACGTTACTTCAGAATAATATTTGCATTAATTATCGCAAATTGTGACAAAGATTCATTCTCTGGCGAGACGAATGTCTTGTTATTACATACTTATTAATATATTAAATTGATTTTTTAAAATTTTGTACTTCGACATTACATATTGCGAACTGGTGTATATATATATATATATATATATATATATATATATATACGTATAATACATAGGTTTATTTCAGTATATCTAAATCAGATATAAGTTATCACAAACAACAAACAAAAAAATTTATTATATATAAAAAAAAATGTAAATGTAAAAAAAGTATTTCAGTATACAAAAAAATGTTCTTTGAAAAAAGACGTTGAGTTAAAATCCCACAAACTAAATATATCCTCAAAGAAATTATCACTATATAATCGCATTAAAAACAAAAAGTGATACGCTGTTTTATTGAAAATGTTCACGTGTCGACCCATTTTGACAATAAAAAAGTTTTAACCAAGAAACTCAATTGGCCTTATCTAAACGAGGAATTAAACGAAGAAAAGTTTCTGCATTGTTTTGGCTCGAAAATGATTTCACTTTATAGTGTTGTTATATTTAAGAAAATTTACAATGTGCTCACACATATATACTAAACTTTTATTTCTATGATATATGAATATTCATTTAGATATATATATTTGATGTTTTTTGAAAAGATATAATGTAATTTGGATCTTTCTTATGCAAATATTTCTCTGGGTTTCGTATTTTCTTATAAGCAGATTCAAGGCAATTGTATGTATACATATATAAAATATAATATAATGTCTCCGGGAAAATATCATCCATTCGTATAGTATTATTGCTTTCTAATTCTAAATCTTTAAATTTGTGATCTTGCCGTACACATTCTTGAAAAATCCCTTGGGTGCGTCTCTCTCTCTCTCTCTCTCTCTCTCTCTCTTTCTTTCTGTGCGTACGTGCGCGCGCATGTGTGTGATATAAAATCTTTGAAACTTTATATGTTTTTTTTGTAGTATGTTCATCAAAATAATGTTCGAGTATTAAACATTCGCATATATTTAATTCTGGGTCGCATCTAGAAAATGTTTTGCAAAGGGGTGATTAGAACATTCCGCACGAATCTGTGCCGCAACATGTTTATCTCAATTTTAAACATCACGCCTGATGAATGGATAATTTTATATTTGCGTCTATTAATTTAACATTTTATTTTTAAAAATTTAGTCTTTTCGCGCACATTCAGAAGAGTTATTCGTTGATTTGAAATGGAAAATTCGATGCGACGCTTATGTATATTTTCGACATGTATCTATCAATAATTTTTATTGATCGATATTTATATCCTTATATATGTATACGTGTATATATATATATATATATATATATATATATATATACATATATCATATCATATCATATTATATCATATCATATTATATCGTATCATATCATATACTAATTTATAAAGACAAAGCGTGTTTTGTTTGTGTACGTTAAACTAAAAAACTACTGAACCGATTGCTCTGAAATTCCAAATATTATTCAATATTATCTTCGGAAGGGCATAGGCTATGCTTTTTTATTGAAAATCATTTTCAGCAAAAAAACTTTTATCAATAAACTAAACGCACAGTTAATGGTCTTAGTAGTCAGTTCCATCACCGGCTAATAGGTGGTGTCTTAAATTATGTCGAATATCATCTCAAAATAGTCCGCTTAAACTGTTAATACCAAGCCAGCTCTCTTAAAGATTCGTATTCAACTTTGGGATTAGTATCCTAAAAAAGGTGTGAGTTGAGTCGGCATTATCCTTTTTGTTCTACAGGTTAATCTGACACTAACCACACTTGGAATATTTTTTGTAAATTTATTTTATCTTATATGGGAAATTTTCACACACACTCTCTCTCTCTCTCTCTCTCTCTCTCTCTCTCTCTCTCTCTCTCTCTCTCTCTCTCTCTCTCTCTCTCTCTCTCTTTCTGTCTTCTCTTATAAGATGAATATATGCCCAATCATACTAAACATAATTTGGGAGGAAGACAAATTATGTTTTTGCTTTTACACGTTATATTATATTCGGAGTGACATAGAATATGTTTGTTTCAATTTGAAAAAAGGAAATGATGGCAGAATAAACAGTTACCTTTCCAACAACCCCGAAGCTATATATATATATATATATATATATATATATATATATATATATATATATATATATTGCATACGGCTTTTACAGGGAAATATGTAGTTTCGTGTTCAGGCGGTTGAATACGATATCCCGGTATCAAAGGGCGATTTCTACGAGGAGTTTCGTGTTTAATCGACAGGAGACGATGTTCAGGTATGACGGGACGACTTTTACGGGGAGTTTTATATTCTACCATCCAAACACCCAACTCTCTCTATAGAAGCGACGCAGGACACCTGGGCATCGTATTGTAACTACCAAAGACGAAACTCTTTATAGCAGTCGTCCCTAACATCTTCTATCGTCCGAACATAAAACTCTACGTACAAGTCGTCTCAAAGTTCTTGGACAAATTTTTCTTTCTTTTTTTTTATGTTATTTAACGTCGCTCTATTTATGCTTTCAAACATCGGTGCTAATCAGCGACGGAGTTCTACGATGTGTTTGTAAACAAAGCACATGTAAATTGTTACAGCGGTGCTTGCGTCAATCGGCCGAGACCGGGATTTGAACTCGGATCACCAAGTTACTAGTCCTTCGCTCTAGCGATGGAGCCATAGTAGGCCTCAACATATTTTTCTACCGCCCTAACTCAAAAGTACAATTTTTCCGTAGCAGCCATATGTAATCTGCGAGCACGCTCGTGCGCGCGCACACACACACACACACACACAATTTGTATAAAATGGTCTCCGAAATATGACCTTTTTTAAGTGGAAGCTGCGTTGAAGCAGCTTTTTATGCGAAAGCGACGATAGATCAGTCAATTATTTACAGGAATATAGATTTATAATTAGAGTACTTTGTACTTAGATATTATTGAACTGTTTGAGAAATCGGTTCAATTATTATCTCGTTTGAAGCTGAGACGGGGCTGCTATTGTATATATGTATACAGATATACAACAGTGCCAAATCAGTCAAACTTTTTTGAGCCATAATTAGTATACGACTTTTTTTACGAGTTTTTTTTTTTAATGAAAACAAGTATCTCTTGTGGTTGACATTGAATATAGCAATAGATTATTATATTCACAAAAGACACAGAAACCAGACTTCCTGTCAGGTTCTTGTCAAGTCTCTATACGAAAATTAAATATAATAATTAATTTTATAATGTAAATATTATAATCGTGATAATATAATTAATAAATTATTATTAATGAATATTTTTTAATTGTATAGTTCTTAATTCAAATAAAAACTACAAAAAATAATCTGAATACAATATATAAAATAATTATATTAGATTTCAGTTCATTTTAGAATAAATAAATGAACAAACTATTCATGTTTAACCGACTGCTACTTGATTTATATATCGTTTTTCCTTTTTTTTTTTGGAAAATCGACGTTTAAACAAGCTTTCCATGTTATCCAGAAAATCCATCTCATAATTACATTGGTACAAAACTTGCTTCTTGTTCATATCGATAATTTAAAAGTTTTATCAATAGCTGCTACGTTCTTAACCATACTTAAAGTAGCAAATATGAATTAGATGCAATTTAATTGAAGTTTAAAAGTACTTAATTAGTAATAACAAAAAAAGCGTCAAAAATCGAATTCAAATTCAATGAAAAAATAATTATATTTATTTGAATATTATATATTCTTTTCTGTTTAGCAAAGTTTTACCTTACTATCTTTATTGAGCTTTTAAAATTATGTAATTTATATAGAATAGGTATATAAATTTCTGCTTAATAAACATAATTGTGGTAAAATGAAAAAAACTGTAATGACTATTATCTAGCAGTGAAAATTAAGAAGCATGTAATTTATTCACAACCTTTTGCACACAGGACAATAAAATACAAATAAGGCATCTCGATCAGTTACGTAATTATTTTCTCGTTAAGAATTCTTACCTTACCTATAAATTAGATCGTTTCAAAAGTGCTTTGTGCGCAAGAAATTAAGGAGCTAATGATCGGGTATATAATAGTACAAGTATTGTAATTTCTATTATCCTACGTACTTTATGTTATATATAACGCTTAAAACGTTATCCAGCGTTACCCGCCCATTATCGGTTAATTTATTATACGTATACGCATAAAAGTTTCATAGTAAAAACATTTCTGCGCCAATAATTCACGTGCATATATAATTTCCGTGATTATCGTAAGTTAGTTTTCTTCGCGTCTTCCGTCATCTTTTTTTTTTTTTTTATAATTTTGCAGTCTCAAAATTAACAAGGGCGACGCGATGTAAATGCGGTCATAAACACGTCGATTCACCTATTGAGTGATAATCATTATATTATCAAATTTTTTGTTAAGTGATAGAGATTCCTATATACATATATATATATATATATATATATATATATATATATATATATGACTAACGTAACGCGGGTGAAAACGAAACCCGGCACGGGTGAGCGGGCTCGCGCGGGGCGCGGCGCGGCACTGGCGCCATTGCACAAATCGACCTCGTCACGCGACCAATTTTCACACTGAATATATACGTTAATTGCATCTATTATGTTCAATTTTAATTTTCTATAACTTGAATTAGGCGCAAAAGTGTAATGGTCTCCGAGATTTATCCCTTGTGTATAGTTATGCATGTTAATTATTGCTTTCTATATAAGATATATAAGCTTCGATTAGGATTGAAAGAATGTATTTCGTGCATTTATTCCCGTTGTTCGACCGACATCCCGGCAGCATTAAAACCTAAATCCTATATATCCGATATCCGAGAAACCAGTGCACCGCCTAATATTGAAGTCATGCATAACTAATGTATTCGTAATGTGTAAGGATAAATGACCGAATGAACGACGTCAAAGTACATTCTAGTCTATTGACTTGAAAAAGAATTATAATTTATTGCTTTAATAATAAAAACAACGATGATTGTAATAGTTAAGACTAGCAATAAATAATAATAATAATTATTCTGCTCTGGACGAGCAGTAACGATATCGATAAAAATTGTATTATTGTTACTGTAAAACGAAAGAGAAAAATTGTACGATGGTTGTAGATTTCTTTATATCTTCCTATTATATATATATAGTTTGAGAGGATTATATAGGTAGTTAGTTCTGTATTCTCTCAAGCTAGCGTGATTTAGTTTGTTGGACACTATAAATAAATACGCTCGTGTAACATTGTTCTGTGGCTAAATATAGGCCGACATATTAATGGAAATCAGTATTTAATTAGGCTTTAGCGTACATGTATGTTGCGTATATATATATATATATATATCAGATAATACACGTGTCTTTTTTTATTATTACCTAATGGTATTGTTGTTCTGTATTAAAGCGCCAGCTATAATTCTCAACTGATTAAATTTAAATACCCTTCGAAATAAACTGATCCTGTCATATTTATAGCCATTTAGTATCAATTATAAATAATGAAGAAGTATCGGTGAAAAAATAAAAAATAAAAAATTCACATCAAATCGAAGAATATGAAATAGGCAAAAAAACTTTTGATAGAGACATAATATAATCTTCATAAAATATTACTAATGCTACCGGTAAAATACACCTTTCTCCCTCATATGCCCTTAAATTTATATATACATATACCGCCGGTTACGCGTGCTAATCATAACATTTTTATCGAGACGACATTTTATTACATAAAGCTCAGGAAGTTAATATTAATCTGTCTATATAATAGCACCGCATTTACTTAACATCGGAGAAAAATCATAAACGTCATCATTAAAAAAATATATTTATATAATACAGGCAATATAAATATATATCCTCGTGCACACATATATAAAGAGGAAAGGAGAAGTACGAGCGCGAAAATAATACGCGCGCCATGCCCGGCTATATATAAGACATTTGGCTATAGTAACACACATATATATATATGTATATAGACGTGGTCTACGTGACGAGTCTTGCCTGGCGAATGGAGACCCGCGGGCGCTTATGATGTAAAGCTGCGCGTACACGAAAGCTCCCCCCGTTATCAACCCATAATAAATAGTTTTTATATATAATACACGCCCACGTGTGCAAACGAAATTTTTATTTTACATAATTACAACAATGACAGAAGCTCGTTCTGAAGATTCAAGAGTAAATATTTTGATTTACCGTATAGAAAAGATTTTATATCGGTGTATTATTATATCGAGCGAAACGTCTGGTATATGATGCGTGACAGAAAAGCTCGTTCCAAAAACTCAAAGAATTCACATACACGCGCGCGCGTACACACCCATACCCACACACGCATATATATATATATATATATATATATATATATATATATATATGCATTGTTTATGACACGTGGTATATATAATATATGGGAGCTTCAGGGCACAAGATACAGGCGCGTCATATAAATATGCAGGCAAGTGTTTTTGATGCGCTTGTCTCCGAGCGCGCGCACTCTCAAGCACTATGTTTCTTATAGAAATTTTGACTGATAATTCAAAGTGTAATATATATATATATATATAATTTTTATATCACTTTTTGATACACACACACACACACACACACACACACACACACACATATATATATATATATATATATATATATATATATATTTATATATATTCCTGGCTTGGTAACCCGACGATAAGACGTGCGCTCTGCACTCCGAGCGCTCCGCGGCCACCGCGTGTCACGTGCGTTTTTCAATTTCTATTTATAGCACTGGGAAACGAGGCTCGTGCTTATTATACATTACCATATTATATAGCAGACGATACATTGTGGGCAGGGGGATATGGGTTAAGAAAATAAAATACACTACGATTATAATTATATTTATGTAACTAGTGCAGGAAGATTCATCGGTAAAAGGTAATCAGGCGTTTATTTCAAGTGTCCCCACCGGCGTATCAACCCTCTCCCTAGATGAAGGGAAAAACGTTGAAATAGAGAAAAGAAATGTCAAAAAGAACACTTACCCCAAGATCTGGTGATGGCTGAGCCGGCGTCGAGGACGACGAGCATGAGGAGAAGAAGGAAGCTGCCAGCGGTGGTCGTACCGTCACGGAGCCCCATGACACTCATGGCCTCATTCACGGGACGTCCTTTCCTCTCTCTCTCTCTCTCTCTCTCTCTCTCTCACTCTGTCGTCTTCACACGCGCGCAGCTGATCCGAGTTTATAATATATATCTATATATATATATTATTGCTGTTGATGATACAGGCCAGACAGAGAAAGATAGAAAGGGAGAGCCTACGTAAGAAGAGAGATGCATGCACGCAGTGCGCACGCGTGTATATATATATATATACAAGTGAATAAATTGTATCGTATACAGGTGCGTACGGCCCGGTAGCCACCAGCGAACTGACTGAACCGAAAACCGAACTTCTGTACTGAACCGAAGAAGAATCCGCTGACTGCCGCGACATGCGACTGCCGCTTGCGGACTGCGGTAAGGAGACGAGACGCTGCAGGCGCGCGCATCGGCGAGCTGCGAGAGGGACGAGGAAAACTGAATTCTCGCGTGCGCGCATTCACGTATGGGACGGCCGGCGAGAATATAGCCGGGGGAAGGGGCAGAAGAGGAGAATATTGTATATAAATATATATATATACAGCGCCTGTCGAGCATGCAACGCGCCGCGGCGCCCGTGCGGCCGCGCACGGGGATAATTCTCTCTCTCTCTCTCTCTCTCTCTCTCTCTCTCTCTGTCCATCGGAGTCTCCGATCTATATCAGGGACGGATTAAATTGTCGTAAGGCCAGGGAATATTTAAGCCATCAAATAAATCATTTTAATTTTAATTATATAATTTAATAATTTATAGAAAACTTGGAAACAATTATCAGAAATTGATGAATAAATTAAAATTATGAATAGTATAAATTTCTATTTATTTTAATACTATGATAACAATTATCACATTATTCCAAATAACTACGAATTTCATTTATCACGACGAAGAAAGTAATCAGAAATAGTAAAATGACTCATATCCGACTGGTATCTTCAAATCCTCGTATAATTTTTAGCAGGCTCGTGAAAAGGTCATTTAAGGGGAAACGCTGATTTAATTTCTTTTTTTGAAAACTTTTTTTATTCGCTTAATTATATATATATATATATATATATATATATATATATATATATATATAAATTTTTTTCGAGTGCTGACGGCGGTAGATCAAAATATCTTATGACAACAAGGTGGCTAGTTTTTAGTACTGTTCAATGTATTAGCATCCCCCCGAGATACAAATTAATTCTGAACTGCATAAATATCGTATCAATCAAATGGACTGGAAATCGACCAATATTGAATTAAATCTGACGACAAAACGGACAATCCGCCACTGAAAAAACGCCCGGAAGAATCTTATAGCACACTCGATGAATTGTCTAATGCACGAAGGGCAGCTAATATATGGAGCTGCAATGGCAGATTAAATGTAAAAAAATCAGTAAAACTCAGCATTTTACAAATTTTATATATACATATACTAAATTTTTGAACGCGTTTTCTCAAAACTTTTTCCAAATAGTGCGTACACAATGCATACTGTGTTTGGCTCAATTTTTACCTAGTTCACTTTTAAAAGTTTAATTGCAAATGCTTATAGATGTATTTTTCTTCTTAATAAAAGGCAATTTTTTAATTCAGAAATAATTGTGTCAATATAAATATATATATATATATATATATATATATATATATATATATATACACAAAAAATTTAACTATATAAATATGTATTTGAAAGCTTTAATATATGTGATAAGAGTTAAATTTTTTGTTTAAATCCAGAACATAAAATTCAGTGAATAAGCGGGAAAGCTCATTTTTCATATTCGTGTATACATTCGTTTACATTATTAGGCTCTTAATATAGTAAAGAAAGTGACATCCCTCGTAAATTAGAAGATTGCATTTTTATGCAGATCGCATTTTAAAAGTAAAATACATATATTAAAAAAAGATGCTTTTATTTTAAGTATAATATTCTTATTTATCGTATAGGCACAGGTATAAAAATGTGTTTTATTTGTATTTTTTTTATAAACACACTATAACATCAAATAAGTATGCCATATCTCCTCCTGGTTAAATGATTGTCTTTGAATCCAGTTTTAGCTATAAATATTATGTTTACACATTTAAAAAAAAACCATTTATTAAAATTATTTTTCATTTTCCAGTTAGATACGATAAATCATGATTCTTGTGGGGTTTGCATAATTTTCCTCACGATAATGAAATCTACAATTATTTCAAATACATAAAAATTAAATAAACAAATATTTTTATCAGCTTACAGTCTTTATAAAATAATATAATTATATTAATTTAATAACAATCGAACTGTCCTTGTTTATAATCACCTCCGTGGAATCTTAAATCAAAATTACTATTAAAAATAAAAATAATAAAAGTAATTAAAAAAAAAAATAACAATTACAAATACACATAATCTATATTTTGTCATTATATAATTTATATAATTTACAATTAGATTATTTTTATAAAGACTGTATGGCCGATTAAACATATTTTTAATTTAATTTACGACAATTGACATATAGTACTACAATTCTGAATAATTAACATGAAAATAGACTTTTACAGTTCTAGAGGGAATCATTTTTGCACAACAACACCGCAAATCCATTGAAAAAGATATATACATATTATTAATTATTTTCAATTGAAATCCTTCAAATTATCGGCAAGATTTGCAAAAGCATCGAAAGATCATCGGAACGTCAGAATCGATTATCCGCAGATTAAAACGTGTAGGGAAAATTATATAATTATATATTTAATTCCTTGAATAATTGGTTCGCTTTCATTACTAATAATTCTAGATGTTGATTACTATTTGGATAATCTTTTTCGACAAGACAGCTCTTTTCCAAGTAAAGCTAAATCCTTTAAAAGTATATAACTTATAACGATGTAGATGGGCGGAATAAGAGTTAATTAGTGCGCTAAAAGGCTTATTATAAACGTTCATTTCGAAGATCCTGTATAGATTATCGATTGGCTGATGATAAATATGAACGAGGGCCTTATTTCCAGTTCTGCTTATAATAAGCTTTGTGTGTATGTGTGTGTGTGCGCGCGCACGCGCATGTGTAATAAAAAAATCATAGGAATAATAAATTCAGGCGATTGATAATTGTTCAATATTATTAAGAATAATATACACAATATACACACTATACTCATACACATTAATCGTATTTCTATATTAATAAGATTTTCTAACGAAATTTATTAATGTATTATTTTATAAAAAAAAACTTTTTGTCTAGAAATTCATTTTTTTCAAACTCAAAATTTAAGATTGTTTTTGTAGTATTAACGATATAACACGTTATCGTATGAACCGATTTTTATGCTTTAATTGGGACATTTATTTCATAACCTTTTAAATACTAAAGTATGGGATTACAAAAGATTTTTTTTTCAATACAGTAGAACACTATTTTCGTTTAATCATTTTTTATATACACATGTATAAATATATATAAATATTTATTTTCGATTGAGTTTCCGAATGTACTAAAGATAAAACTAAATAATTTACTGACTAATTGCTTTGAGCTACTAATTGAAATTATTTTATTTTGTTTAAACAGTTTTTATATATTTCAATGGAAGGTCAAGTTTATATATATATATATATATATATATATATATATATATATATATATATATATATATATTATAAGAAAGTTTATATACTTCAAGCGATAACCTTGCATAAGAACACTGAATAAAGGATAAGTTTCTTACATTCCAAAAGAAAATAATGTATATGATTATTATGTGGAAAATGTATCTAGAAACGAGATTTTGCTATATTTATATTATTAAAATGTATATAATAATTATACATTAAGCTATTCTGTTGAAATGTATATCATACATATCTGTAAAACTACTGATGTGCATATAAGTGATTTCTAAGCCTCTAATTGTACTAATAATAAAGTTATTTTGTAACGAATTTAACGTAATTTATTGGACATGTATAATAATGAGAATTATATATGTATTTAAGCAGCCCAATGGTTTATGAATCGAAACATAATCGAAACATTCTCAGACCCGACTAAAAGCCTCCGGGTGTGATTCTTCATGATCAAAACTTGGAAAACAATTAGTCATAAATATTAATGATTAATTATATTAAAATAAATACTTTGATGCATGTTATTGTATATTCTTATTTTCTGCGATCTTTTCTCTTTCAGCGTCAACGGCCTATATCATTCTACAGATATACGTGCGCCATATTTATACTTACATCTATACATATCATACTATATATATAGTTATACCAAGACAATAATTGATTTCATCACTGTTTTTTAAGTTGTATTAAATCAACGAAACTTTTTATTGGTCTTACCTTGTCTTATACAATAATCTAATTATACTAATATAATGACAGTCAGACTGTTCTTATTTATATTCATGCTCGTAGAATCTGAAATAGAAATTACTACTACAAAAAGTAAAGAATGAAGTTACTACTAGAAAAAACCACCAAAGTTATTACGGTTTAATCCGTGAAAAAGTACCGAAGCAGTTCGAACAAAAAAGGTAAATTTAGTTGGTGGTGGCGGTCAGGTTGTCTTACTAACATAACATATAGATTACTTTATTTTTATCTTAAATTTGAATTTTATTTTTATCCTATTTTATTTTGAATTTATTTATTATTTTATTCTAGTAGTCATTTTTATTTCAGATCCTACGGACGTGAATATAAACAAGGACAGTGACGGATTTTTGGATAAAAACTTGATTAGTGGACGGGGAATAGATTTATTTTATAATTGTCTACTTACGGGGTACGAAATCATCAGTGAACGATCAGAATTTTCTCCGGGTAAACCTCTGCCGAAAGGATGGCTTTTTTTCTAATTCCGATTTCCTTTCTCCTATTTAGGTATAATAATTATATTATACTCAGGTATAAGAGAATATCATAAGGGAGTGGGTAGGTTAATACTTGTTACTGGGATCTATGTTTCTTTTCATTTTGTTCTTAAACGAGAAAATCATACAGAAAGCAGAAATAAATTTTTTTTTCTCTATATCACACGCTTTGATAGTTATTTATTAAAATAGCTTGAATTATTTGTCTAATGAAAAGATTTGTGTTTTTTTATACCTATTGCTTCTTAATTTCATTTTTCAAATCACAGTTAACTGAACAGACAGTCTGGCATCGTATTTGATCATGGAACATATTTTCAAATTTGATCAAGCTTTAGCTAGTATTTATTCAAACGTGTATAATTTAGCAAAGAGTGGTAAAAGTTGGAAAAAGTTTACAAAAATGAAGGAAATTAAAATAATATTTCTTTATATTATATAAATGAACTTCAATAGACTTTTTAATTCATTGTTCAAAAATTGACAAAATTTATCAAACTTTCTTAAATGTTAAGTGAACATTGCCTTTCTTCGAAACTGTGTTATATATGTTGATTTATCAATTTAAAAAAAATCTGGTAGAACCTGACAATGCGTTGCGAAAGTGTAGAAATCTGATGGACATATTAAACATATAAAAATATATACATTTAAGTTTATCCTTAGCGATCAGTTTTATCACAAAATTATTCTACAATTATAGATACAATATATATTGAATTGTAAATTAAGTCAATATGTGCGGCGATAAAGAAAACATATGAAATGATATTCTATTAATATTCGCATATAACAGTACACATTGCGTGAAAGCACCAGTAGTTTACGTTAGCTCCATAGATTTTTGGGGAGAGTAACGCTGACGATATGCTTATACAGGTTGGTTATTCAGCCTGACCAACTTGCAATGGTAGACGTGATCATAAGGCTGAACTGAAATTTAAGAAGATGCAAAATTAGCTGGAAGTTTGAGCTTAATTCGTTATGGAGAAAAAGAGCCTCTATAAAGAGCTTAAGGATGATGGAATGCATTAAGGCAAGAACCATTAGACGAAATTGTTTCCTAGGACATAAGGAAAATAAGGCAACTCAAAACCCACTTATTTTCAAAATAAAAACAAAATGCTAAAGATGACCTGGTCTTCTAAATGCTAGATGCCAGAGTACTAAAAGCCTAGTGTATATCAAACCTGCCTCAGGTCATTGGACAGAGTCCATAACGAGAAGCTATGGACTCTGTCTCTCAAAGAAATGAAAGCACATTAGCCCAGATGCAATTAAACTAAGAACATCTGACAATGGTGTAATATGCCTATATTCTTTGACAAATGTAAATAGATTCTTCCTTAGCGCATCTTAGCCAAAAAAAAAAATAAAATAAAACATACACAAGATAGGGAATCACGGCTAAAATTGGATATGTATGGCACAGAAATCTCTACATGGAAACAAATTTTCGTAGGGGAGCCGTGAAAAGCAGCCAAAAATTCTGCGATCACGACTATGCCGTCAGTCTATAGAAACTGTACTGTATTTACCTTGAAAAAAATTGATGTAGTTCTGGTGACTTATACATTTGTCGCTCTAATGTTACAAAATAAAAAGAAAATGTTCTTTAATTTTAGTAACTTATTTTGTAACAACTTTGGAAATGTACTTCCTGTTTTTAAAGGTAATTGATAAATTTTTTTTTCATATTGTGAGTATTATTTACAAATATTTTTTAGTTTACATTTACATTTTATTTATAACCTAAGTAAAGAAGAATTAAGGTTAATTTGAGACTACGTGGAATATAAATATTGCCCGTTGATGATGATTTTTTTAAAAAATTTGGACAATAAATTAAAATTACTTTTAAAATAAATGTTACAAGTCATATTAAATGGTTTGTATTATATATATATATGTATATCATGCACGGTGAGCTTTATTTTACTTTTGAATCGCAGCGATCACAAAAGGTGTAGAATAGGAGTTTCTGACCTTCTACACACCAGCCGTGCAAAAAATGTACCGCTTTCATACAAAATCTCTGCGAGAATAGTGCTGCCAGTTGCGATACAGAAGGCGCACTAAATTTTTTCCATCTAAATTTACAGCAGTGATCTCGTTGACCTGGAAATAATCAGCAGAAATCATGGTACTGAGTCATAAGGAACTCTTGATTCTCTTAAATATAAATGAAACGATTTCGGTCGACGAAATCGTAGTAAAAATACTTAGGCTACAGGACCAGAGTGTGTGACCGATCAACAATAAAGGTTTAGAGCATCTTACTTAGATACATAATCAGCTAATATTCGCTTGCCGCAGTGTTATTAAATAAATGAATTAAGATATGAAGATGAAAAATTAGCTGGATTCATTTACTATTTTATACGGTTTCTAAACCAATATTTTAAGTGCCCTATAAGTTGGGGCACCGAACAAAAGAATGCAACAGCTTAATCTTTGTATTCAAATACAAAATGTTCGAATGAACGATTTACACTTTTGTGAGAGTGAGTGGGGCAAACTCTAGATCCGCGTGCATCTCGAACCATGGACGAACTTTCTGCACCCCGATATATCGCCTACTTTTTCTCCTACCCCAAGTGCTGAGCACTTCATAGACGGAGGATTTTCACTCAGCGCTCGATATTCAAACTTGTTAGACTGCTCCGTATAAGTCGAGCTAGCATACGTTCTTTATTCTCTGTGCGTTGTTGGTATTATTGTTATTTTCATGTATGTGCGTGTGCGCGCGCGCGCGCGCGCGTGTGTGTGTGAGTATATATATATATATATATATATATATATATTTTTTTTTTTTTCCAAGTAGTAAAAATACATCTTACGTATTCCAGGTATACCGTTATCTGTATATGTGGAGCTCCGTTTTGGCGTCGCCACAACATCTACGAACTAAACAAAACTCTTATGATGTATTAGCTTTTGCGGAAAATGCCAGTTAAGATATTACTTCGCAGGTGGTGAGTGTCACACCTTTACAGGCTCCATTACATATTCTTGTTTAAGTTATTATTACATGTCAGTAACCATATTCCCTACGTGAAATCCTTTTTTAATGTTTTTAGTTTGTTCATAATTGCTTTTACGACTGTGCACACTGATTCCCATCTATTTGGTGACGCTACCAAGCATCGACTTATACGGTCGGAAGACAGTGTGGCTCTCCATGATGCCTGAAACTGCTCTTGTTCTCTATGCGCGGATTCAATGTAAATGACTGCATAAATAGCCTTGTGCAGTAAGTACCGAGTAAAGTGAAAGTTGATTCATCTGTGTTGATTGTCTGTCCACTTCATTATATCTTGCATGGTTCGGTAGGTCTACTTACCCTCCATAGCTGTGTCCCATCTTTGTTGCCATTCTTCTATGGTATTATTGAACCATACCTTATGATCATGCCTCACTGCTTCTACTCTATTTGCATTATTTTTCTTTTTACTATAGATTGTATCCGTAGACAATATGTCAACAGGAAGTGTCGCAATGATTATTGAAAGCTTAATATTTGACACGGTGCGATATTTACAGATCAATCTAAGCCGAGCTATACTACTGATACGTTCGCATCGTAACTGTTATTTACCTGTTTGGCATCAGCCCATATTGGAGCTTCGTAAAGAATCACTGAGTTCACCATTCATAAAAAAGAGCCTAATCTCTCTAGAGATATTTATTACTCCCAGGTCTCTGTTTAAAAGATGTTCTTCGAACGGTACATTAGTAAATGCGATGAAATCAAAGCACTTCATTTAATTTATCGGCCGCATCCTCGTACCTTCCATTGTAAATTTGCATATAATTAAGTACTGCCTTCGTTTTCTATGTAGCAAGTTTAAGATTATGTTTGTTTAGTCAATTGGTTACTATCTCTATAGAGCCGTCTTCGATGTATAGGACCTCGCTAGGCCTCTTAGCTACGACCACTAAGCCTATATCATCAGCACACGCTATCGCTGACATCTCACATGAAAGCGACTGACTTAGCATGTCGTCGAATATTTGTAATACTTTATCTCCCCTACCTTTGGTTTGGTGTTCTGATCATTTTCTTGAGCCCTTTGTGAAGGTTCTTTTTTCCATAATGAACGTTGCTAAGCTTAGTAAGTTTAGCGACTAGGGTATTGTATTTTGAACGAACCTAATCATGGTAAGAACAAAGTCATAATAATTATTATTTAGTCATACTAATAGATTTATGTAATAACGGTTTGTTCCTCTACTCAGTGAGTGGATATTTTTGATGCACCATGCGCTTAATTTCATAAATTTGTTTTAAACTATTAATTTTATAAATTTATATTTATATATTAGACTCGGATTTTCAAGACATTCAATTAAAAGTCAATAAACCTTTAGAGAAGGTTGATAATGACTTAGGATCTGAAGTAAGTCTTAATCACAGGATGTTCTATTTAGAAGATGGTACAAGAACAGAAGATCGATTTAGGTATTGTCAGCGAATAGTATCACCTAGGCTAACGATTAGACCGATGGCGCTACAGTTTGAAAGAATGCTAAGTGAACATTTCCCACTGCATATCAATCCATCAACCATACTTTACTTGAATAGAGGTAGCCGAGTATATAGTTATTATTTAGTAGCCAGTGATACTATGTATACTTTATTCTGGATTATACTTTATTACTATTAAACAAATATTCTGGATGATATAGTTCTTCGTATGAATAACGGTAGATTATCCGTTATGACCGGAGGAGAATTTAACGCATGAGTGCAGTTACGTAAGTGCTGACAAGAGTCTACTGATAGTTCTTTCTAATTTCCAACTGGAGATAGCAAACACAGGAACATCTCTAACCTATATCAAAAGTT
Source organism: Sycobia sp. Sy_11 (assembly GCA_018907035.1). Classification (NCBI taxonomy): domain Eukaryota; kingdom Metazoa; phylum Arthropoda; class Insecta; order Hymenoptera; family Epichrysomallidae; genus Sycobia; species Sycobia sp. Sy_11. The sequence continues at coordinate 1,169,861 of JACCIC010000049.1, read as the reverse complement.
ATCGGTAGTAAACCTTATATTCATCATTCCTAAAATCATGGGGTAAAGGCTGAACTACTGTTGGGACAACCGATATATTGATAATTATCACTAAGTACTAAAACATCGGTTTCAAAGAACCAAAAGACTAACGACAATCGTTACGTACAAACGAAAGAAAAACATGAGTATTATTATGTACTTGTTGATGTATTTGACACGGCTTTGTAATGTCTCCATGACCACAAAATTTAATTCGCTAAGTCGACCATTTGTTTAATAATGAATGAGCTAAAAGGTTATACCAGGATGCAATAAAGTGGCCATGTGGCGGTTTTCGTTGGCACAAGCAGTCGTCGTTTTGCATCTGAATAATCTGGTTCATTTTCATTCATATTATAACTTCCGGATTGGGGAATTATATTGTATAGAGTAATATGTAACTAAAAGATAATGTAAACTTCAAAAATATTGTCTTAGATTTTTTCGGACATTTCGCATATATATATACACAGCATGAAATCCACGTAATTATATTATATTATATAGCAAATTAGGGAAACTGTAATATTTAAAATGTATATTCCAGAAATATTATTAACTACTATAACATGTCTGTTTGGTTTATATATAACATATGTTTTTATTTCTGCTATTGCAATTTGAATAACAAAAAAAATACTAAATAGCCTTGTTAAACATTTTTTATTGTAACGGAAAGCAGAATCCGTATTCTTTTGATCATTGCTGATACGACTTTAAACGGATTGAGATTATTAAAACGAATGTACGATACGGATTTTTAATCGACTTTGGCAAAAATTTTGTATTGGGTTGGATAGTAATATTTTATATTATAAATTTGTTTCAATTCGATTCAAACCCAACATTTTAATTCAACATTTTTACCATTAAAAAGATTCGAATTTTTCTAATCATTTATTGCAATGGTTTAAGTTCATAGCTAATACGCGGATTCATAGTAATACGTGATATATTTAAAATATTTTTTATGTATTCTACTTTCAATACGATCTAAAAACACAATGACAACTATGCATTTTTTTTATTTTTACTTTATTTTTTAGTTCAAAGATTTTAAGTTAACTTTTTTTATATATGTTTCCGAAATACTTGACGCATCTCAATTTTTTTGTAATGGCAATATTATAAAATTTTCTATCTGTATAATTAATGATATATAATAAACAACCTAACTAAACAGAACCCATGGTTTATTTTATATAGCCATCACTTACAAAAGCATCTGGTATCGGCATTCGCATTTTTGAATTTTTAGCAACAAATTTTTACGTAAAATAGTTTTTACGTTTTATAGTATAGTATATTGATATTATTGAAGTTTTATTAAATATAGTAGTTGGAATGCTAAAATAAAGATACATGAAATAATCTTTTAACATGAACTTTATTTCAAACGAGGAAAGAAAAGACGTCTGTTCAAACGAAACGACAACGCAAGACACAGCAGTACTCGATAAAGAAAACTCTGCAAGCCCTTGTGAGAAGTTAAAACCTATATAAAAATATCAGGCATCTAAACAATAAACTCATAAATCATTTGCCACGCAGGGCAGCAAAGACGCAGATCGTAATAAGACCCAGCGGAGACAAATGTTTACATCCTTTCATGATACGGTCCAATATTTAGTTTATGTATACTTAATTTTTATTTCATTTAGTTCATATTTAATAGATCGTCAAAAATAAGATAATTAATTAGAATTCTTCGATTTGATTGATTTGATTCATTTTGGCAATTTCCTCTACAACACTTATAGGAAACAGATTTAAAAGTATTTCTTTTTACATAAATAAAAAAAACTTAATTATGGATATATGATATTGTATGTTGCATTCTACATTTATTCCGAGTTCCAACTTAATTTGGTTTCTTATTTTTATTTTTATTATTTTTTTAGCTTGCATAACTCTGCAATTATGAATTATTTATATCATTTTATGTAAATTATACGAATATTAAATTATATAAATTATATAAATTAAATTTCTCTTTTAAATTAAAGAGATTTGAATTGATTTACGTTGTACTCCGAAATAATGTAAAATAAGCGAAGAATGGATGGAAATTTTCTATTAGCGTATTGGGAGCATGGGGGTGGGGCGAATGGGAAGCATGACAATATTGGCAATGCATGTTGAAATTAATCGCATGCGCATAACGACTCGTGCTGATTGGCTAGTAGAATATAATTCGATGTACACGAAGCGCTCCAACAAGAGCAAATCAACGTCAAGTTTAGTGTTCAGTCATAGCATTGCTGCAGCTGCATTTCAAATATATATATATATATATATATATATATATATATATATATATATATATATATATATATATATATATATATATACATACGCACGCATAAGTAGAAAAAGCAAATGGTTATCCGAAATATAGTATCAACTTAGTTGCGCGTGTATATATATATATATATATATATATATATATATATATATATATATATATGAATGTATGCATGATATATATATATATGTCTAACTCCCCATGTATATTGTTATATATGCGCCGCGCGTACAGTGCAGTGCATGTTGAAATCGATGATTGAGCGAGTGCAAAGGAGCAAGGAGTCCGACCTCTTCATAATAACAGATAATAGATATTAATTACACGGTTATATGGCTTGATCGATTTCGTGCATTTATCTCACCCATTCGTTTTTATTCCCTGTATGTACCTCTAATGCTCCGATGGTGACGGAAATACGGGAAATCGCGTTTATATATGTACCGTGTATGGGTCGTTCAACCATCGCATGAATCGCTCGAGTCTGGACAAGGCAAGTCGGCACATAGTCGAGTCAGCGACCAGTGGCTTGTCACATTTGTTCTCTCTTTATTGTACGTTACAGGAGTAAGACTGATTTTTTAATAATTTCGTTTCCGAAGAAGCTTATTGTCTGTGTCTCTTCAACAAAGCTCCCAATTTTGGGCGTTCAAAATGAAGTTATTTCGTCCGCGGTCTTAAACGAAGCAAGAAGTAAGATAACCAAAACTGCACAAGTGGAAAAAAAGCTTGAAAGAGAGAGAGGACGAATATCTCTTCTGTGAAAAAAGGTAATGATTTCTTGTACAAAATACTAGATTACTTGTAATTTAGAGGTTTTATTGTACAAATCAGAATACTGTTGGGGAAGTTACACTTGCTTCATGATATGTTATGTTTTTAATTGATGTGAACCTTCAATGGTGATTAATATTCATTCAATAGTATGCTTTGGATAAACTATATTTAAGGCCCGTTCAGTGAATTAAATAATCCTGTAAGTTAGTCCTCATTAATTAATGTTCAAATATACTGTGGACTACTAGAAAACAGCAAAACTAAAACTGTGAACTACAGAAAATTAGTGTGTTAATGAAGTATTTATTTTGTATATATAAGGAAAATCTAAATGTGAATATCAGATTTTTTTTAAAACTTTCTTTAAAATCAATTGCTTATATTAAAATTTTTCCAATTTATTGGAAAGATATGTCAAAAAATTATGAAAAAATGTAAGAACTAATGTATTAAGTTATAAATAAGAAAAATATTATTTGATTAATGTAGACTTTACAAAACTTTGTTTACTGGTTATAGAGATTTTAAAATAAATGAATTTCAATAATAGGTCTGTTAAACTTTTTTATACAATATAAAATATGAAGAAAAAATTTGGAGTGATCTATTTTATATGTATATCTTTTAGATTCGGCAGTATAATTTACATCTGCTTGCACAAGTGAAGGTGGCTGTTCGACTTCAAACCAATCTCACCGTGGAAGCCTACATGGATACACTTCAACAGGCTGAAATTTCTTCGATAGTTCATTGTAGGACTTTAGTTACTCCATTTTCCTATGTTAGATTTAACGGAGCATTATCGTTAGAAACGTGATAGGTCACAAATAAAGTAAAGCGAATGTGAGAAAATTTACTTAAAACGGATTATTAATGAAATATAGTTATATATAATACTCTGTACAAAGAAACAACATGTTGGTAGTATTTGATTTGGGTTGGTCCATTTGCTTGATTTTTAAATTATAAATTATTAAACAAAAAAGATTACAAATATATCCACAACCATGAAAAAAGCAAATTCATCTCTTAGGATTAATTCCTTACATATGGCAAAAGCAAAATTAAAAATAATGGATGGCAACAAGGTAGGATTTTTCTATTGATTCTAATCCTTTTGTATTTATTTTTTAAAGCATAATACATTATTTTGATCTTTTTTTAAATTAGTATTTAAAAATATTTATTTTTTGAAACAGCTTAATATATCTTCTAATGGAGGATATAAAGGAGCTGAAATGTACACAACAGAGTTTGAAATTAATGAAACTCCACCTAGTGCAAGAACTTTGTTAACAAAAGGCTATATTCAAGATGAGATCAACTCCTTTTCGGGTAATTTGTAATTAGAATTAATTTTAAAAACTTGTTAATAATATTTATTAAAAACTGTACGATTTTTTTAGGTGCAACAGTATCTACTCGTGGGCGTTTCATGACTGAACAAGAAAAGGCTCGTTGTCCTCATGAACGTCCACTTTATTTGTACATACAAGGACATACAAAACATAATATTGATTGTGGGTAGACATAAATATATATTTTAGATTTTACTAAAAAATGTATGTCTTACAATATGCATTTTTCTTGTAGTGGCTATACAAAAAATTACTGATATTATTAAAACTGAACATAGAAGTTCTTTAAATAGACCAAGTCGATTTACAAATGCACCTCCACCATTAATGAGTTTACATTCAGGAGTTCCATCCGTGGTAAGGAGATTCTATGATTATTATTTTAGTATTTTATATCTAAAAGTATGAAAATTATAACTAAACGAAATTTAATATAGGAAAAAATTTGTGTTGGCATCGAAAATGCTCCTCAAGGTTTTGATCTGCGTGGAAGAATTATTGGAGCTGGAGGAGCAAATTTATTGTACATTAGGGGCGAAACAGGCGCTACGGTAACTTTACGAGGACGAGGTTCTCAATTTATTGATCCAGCTCTAGCAACTGAATCACCAGAACCTCTCCATTTATGTATAGAGTAAGCTCTCATATTCTTCTTAATTCTATCAAGTATATCTTATTTATTCATTTATTTTACTTTTATAGAGTTTTATTAGATATTCATTCCATTAGTTTTGAGATATTTTATTGAAGGATTTTATGAATTTAATTCTTTTTACAGACATCCTAATCACATAGCTTTACAGAATGCAAAACAGTTAGCAATCAATTTAATACAAACTATGCAGTCAGAGTTGCAATCTTACATACAGCAGCAACCTCCTCCAGTACAATCACAACAAGTAATTCAACAGCCAATACAACAAATACAACAAGGTATGTAGTGATTTATTCATTTAATAAGTAAAATTTGTTTTTGAGTCTTATTATTTATAACATGATTAATGTTTAATTCATGTTTTAAGCACAATTTCAAACTATGAATATTGGTACATTAGGTCAACCAAATGTTGTTACAATTCATCAAGGTAAAAAACAATTATATCGCTTTTTAAAATATATTTGTAAAATAAACTTTAAAACAAAAAGAAATGATCAAATTTTTTCAGATATGATACAGCATCCGCAAAGTAGTGTAGTAAGCCTGCCTGCTACTATTCTTACAGCAACAGTTGCTGGTGCACCAGGACCACTTCATCCAACTGGAGTCCATGTTCCAGCTCCAGCTGGACCAATACCACCAACTGATCAACCTCAAGTAAATATATACAATAAACATATAAGACAAAATATATAGCATTAAAATATTTCACTCAAACTCAAATAAGAATGTTAACTGTCATTTGTTTGAAAATTTTAATAAAAATATTAAATAACATTAATAAAAACAACAATATTATTGATTCAATCAGAAGATCAACAGTGAAAATTTTATAAGTTTCTCATTGTTTTAAAATGATAGAATTTAATCTGATCAGTTATTTTTGAATACTATATTTTTTAAATTTCAGTCAAATGAAGCTTAACTCAAATGAAGTCTAAATAAAAAATTTATAACTTTGTATATAGATATAACTGCACCAGAATCGTATTGGTTTAATTTAGCTAAATGTAAGCAATATAATATTTTAATCCTTTCTAGGAAATACAAACATTTGTTCCTCCTCCATCTGTTGGCCAAGTACAGTTGATTGGTCCACCACCAGGCATAAATCAAGTCCAATATCAAATACATCCAGGTCAGCCATTGCAAATACAAGGCATGCCACCAGTTGGCTCACAAAATTCTCCTCAGCCAATGACTCAAATGTATGTTGTAAGTCAACCGCCACCTCAGCAGAATTTTATGAGCAGTAGTGCATCTATCAATGGAGCTGTATCATATGTATATACCCAACCTAGGCCTACAACACCTTCTCAAAATATTATTGAAACAGTTAATGTTAATCTTCAACAACCACCTCCTACAGGTAATTATTAATTTAAAAATTTTTAATATAGCAATTTAAGCTACATAGATTCTTAATTGAAAAGACTACGTTTAATTTATTTTTTTTACTCTTTTATGCAAAAAAAAATCGTTTTTATTTTATTTAAAATATCTGAAACATTTTAACAAATATTTGTACGAAAATTATAATAAATATTTTATTTTATTTTATTTATAAAATAAACTAATTTTATGACAAAATCAGATAAATTATTAATAAATTACTTTTCTAAAAAACAGTAAGAAAAACTCATAAATAACAATAATAAATTAAAATTGTATTTATGTTAACTGTTGTAAATTAAACTAACAAATATTATTGTATAAAATAATATCATTGTAATTATAATGACAATCAAATTGTCCTTGCTTATAATTGCCACATAGAATCTGAAATATAAAAACTACTACTAAAAAATAAAAAAAAAATCAATATACTTACGTTAGCAAAGCATAATCTGACTGTTCCCACTACCAAATCTATCTATTTATTTTATTCAACATTTCGAGTCGCTTCAATTCATCATCGGATTCATTTACAGATGAAAAAGCTTATCTTTTCTAACAATAGCATATTGATTTATTTTGATTTTTTAAAATAGTTTTTATATTTCAGATTATATGGGGTGATTATAAACAAGGACAATCTGCCTGTCATTATAATAATAATTATATTATTTTATAAAGACTCTAAGACTGATAAAAATATTTGTCAATTTAATGATAATTATAAATAAAGAAATACAGTTTGAAAGTTCTAAAATATATAAATAATGCTATTGTATTGTATTGTCCTATGTATTCAAAAATTATTATGGGATTTAATTTATGTAATTAGTTATACGTTACTTTAATATACATAAATTAAAATTAAAAATTGTACTTATGTCGACTATATTGAATTAAATTAATAAATATTTTTATCGGTCTTACAGTCTTTATAATATCATATATTAGTTAAAATAATGACAGTCAGACTGTCCTTATTTATGATCACCGCCGTAGAATCTGAAATAAAACTTATTACTACAATAAATTATATCAGAAAATTAAAAATAAAAATACAATAATAAGTAAAATAAAAAACAAAATCATAAAAGTACTTATTCTATGTTAGTAAAGGACAACCTGACTGCCCCCACCACCTTAAATTTAGGATCACCTTCTTGTTCGACGTTTCGAACCGCTATGGTTCATCCTCAGGAACTAAACTAAAATAAAAAATAAAAAACCCAGCATGCTACTTTATATACTCCTTCCCCACTCTAAATTTATTAATATAACATTTATAGGACCCCCCCTTTTTTTTTTCTTCAACTTAAATGTGAAATACAAATTTTATATTAATAAGGAATGATAAGTGTTGTCCAATTTACTCGACTCTAACATTAAATTTACATTAATGGGATTTTTCAAAATATGAATATTTTCAAGAGTTTCTCTTTTATATTTATTCTTAATACCATGTTCCAAAATATTTACATTTTTAAAGTCGAATGAATGTAACAAGTTTAAGCTATGTTCTTTTAGCCCAGATGTACCATTCTTGCTTCATAAGCTATATTGATGCTCATATATTCTTCGTTTCAGCTACCTTCCCGTTTGTCCAATATAATATTTGTCACAATCATTACAATTTATTTTATATACTACTCCTGTTTTCAAACCTTTATGATCCTTATCTCTACAATTATTAAATAGCTTTCTAATATTATTATTGTTTCTAAAGTAAACTTGAATCTTATGCTTGTTAAATAAGGTGATCATAAATAAGGACAGTCTGACTATCATTATTTTAACTAATATATGATATTATAAAAACTGTAAGACTGATAAAAATATTTATTAATTTAATATACATACACAAATACCAGATATTTTTCAATCACAAACAGTAAAATTTGATTTTTTAATTTCACAGGTCCCATTAATATTAATCAACAGCCACCACCTCCGTCCCTGCTCCATTTGCACTTCCCGCCACCATTCCCGCCCAATCAACCCCCGCCTCCCATTTCGCAGACTTATCAAATACAATACCAGCCGGTTCAGACCACAGTGGCCCAGGGCCAAACTCAGTTCGTCATTCAGCCGGGTGAACACGGGGCGCCGCCCCAGCAGATCCAGCAAAATCACGATCCTCAAGGTATGGCTCCACCGCCGCCCCCACCGCAGCACATGCCTCCGCAGTTCGATGGTCAACCGCCGCCACCGCAAATGCAGCTGCACGCCCCGCCGCCTGTTTCGCAGGGCTATATGGTGCCTGCGCAGCAAACCATGCCGGAACATAATCATCAGCCACCTTTGCCGCCTGGAGCCGAATTGCAGCATCCTCAGGAAGGTATACATTGTGGATTTTAAATGATTTTCAAAATTATAAAATACGTTGTAAGTAAAGAATAGTGGCAATTTTTCAAAAAGTTTGCAAAGTAACTACTTTTTAATTTTGATAGATTTCATTTTTAATTAAAACAAGTGATTGATGAATCTATTATAGGTCTGGTTGATCAAGGAATGCCACCTCAACCAGTTCCTCCTCCACAAATGGTGCCACCTCCTTCAGTCAATCAGATTCAACATTCCATGAATATAATAACAAGTGTTCCTCCACCTTCTCATCCACCTCCGCAGGCTGCTCCATGGCTTTATCAGGGACAGCCATTGCCACAACCACCTCAGGGTCAAATCCAAGTGAGTAAATTTTGTAGATCTGGAAGATTTCATATTTTATGAAAGTTAATTTTGTATACTCACATTAACATTATTAACTATAGTTAATTTTAAAAATAAAAATTGTACTTATGTCGACTGTTCTGAATTAAATTAATAAATATTTTTATCGTACCTACAGTCTTGATAATATAATATATTAACTAAAATAATGACAGTTAGACTGTCTTTGTTTATAGTCACCGCCGAAGAATCTGAAATAAAACTTATTACTACAATAAATTATATGAAAAATTAAAAATAAAAATAAAATTAATAATAAAATAAAATAAAAATAAAAATAATAAATAAAATAAAAATAATAAAAATAATATTCTATGCTATTAAAGAACAAACTGCTGCTCCCACCACCCTAAATTTAGATTCACCTTTGGTGTCCGACGTTTCAAACCGCTATGGTTCATCCTCACGGACTAAACTCGGGAAACGTCGGACACCAAAGGTGAATCTAAATTTAAGCTGGTGGGAGCAGCAGGTTGTTCTTTAATAGCATAGAATATTGTTTTTATTACTTTATTTTTTATTTTATTTTATTCATTTTATTTTTATTTTTAATTTATAATTTTTAATATAATTTATTGTAGTAACAAGTTCTATTTCAAATTCTTCGGGGGTGACTATAAACAAGGACAGTCTGACTCATTATTTTAGTTAATATATTATATTATAAAGACTGTAAGACCGATAAAAATATTTATTAATTTAATATAGTTAATTTAATTTCTTAATTCCACAAAGTTGTAGCTCAGTATTGGCTTAATTACATGTTCTATTTATTTTTTATTTTTCATATTACAAGGTGCAAATGCCACCTTCTAATGTGCCACATCACGGAGTTCCTCCTCCCGAAATGCAGCCTCAGTTGCAATATCATGGGCAACAAGTGCATTATCAGAATGGTCAGATACAATCGCAAATGCACTATGCCATTCAGCCTCCTCAGCCGCAACCACATTTTGAACAAAATTCGGATATACCTGAGCACCATAAAGCACAAGGTGTGAAAAGAAGATTTTCAGATGTGGAAGGCAATCCAGTAAGTACATAAATTTTTTTTCTTTTCAGTCAACAACTGTTTATTATTTGCTTGTTATTATAATTATGTACATATATATATTTTTTTAAAACATATGCTATTAAATGATTACACTATTTATTTACTTATTTATTTATTTATTTATTATTTATTTAAGCTTATTGTTACTTAAGTTTATTCATTACGAATTACTGGTCATATTATTTAAATTTTTACAATTCATTTAGGAACCTTTGATGCATCAACTAAGTAGACCACCGCAGCGTCATGGCACTGGGTAAGTTAAAATTTTTGTAAATTTTAAGTTGGATGATGTTTTTCATAAAACTTACTATGAGGTAACACAAAATATACATTTAAAAAAATACTTATTTTCAATAAAACTATTATTAATATCTATTTAAATATTTTTATAATAGCATTAAAATTAAAAATAACTAGCATTATTTGTGAATATATCTAGGAACTCCAAATCTTTCTGAGAAATAGAAATGTTTATTTTTCCTATTAATTCTATTATTTGTTTTAAAAAACTTATTTTTCGGGCTTTCCCATTAATACCACAAGGAAGAAAAAATAATTTTTTTAATACAATTATATAATATAAGCAACATAATAGTTAATAAATTTAAAAATTTAAACTAAAAAATAATTTAAAAATAAGCACAACATAAAAATTCGTCTAAAGAATAAATTCTTAAAATTTTCATGTAATTTTATCTGCAAAAGAATGAACAATGAAATGGAAATAAATGCATAAAAATTCTAGCAGGTATTAATTTTTTAAATATATTTATTATTCGCTTAATTTAATATTAATAGAAGTATCATATTGTAAGTCTCTGATTGTAATAGTGTGTATTCATTAGTAATTGTTTATTTTAAATATATATATATATATATATATATATATATATATATATATATATATAAATTATTTTAATTTATTTGATATGAAACTATATTTCATAAAAATAAGTTTTTCTAAAACTTATGTATATTAATAATATTTCATTATTCAATCTTTAATTCACTATAATTAACAATGTTTGTGCGGCTTTGCAGTCTTTTGATAAAGTAATTTTTTTAATCAGCTTTTGCTATCTGAAAAGTAATTTGCTTGCTTATACATCAGTATATAAACCGATAATTTTTTAATTTTATACAAATCTTTTTGTAAATTGTTGAATTGAATGTGCGGAAAAGTAAAAAATAATGTTTAATTTTCTTATACACTTTTGTTTGCGAATTCTAATTTTTATTCTTATTTCTAATATTATCCAAATCAGAATTCTTATTTTATACGTTTCTAATGCTAGCATATTACATGAGAAATCAGAAATTCATCAACCCTACTGTTAATTAGTCAAATATATAGAAACTTATAAAAAATAAACACCCTTGAATATATTACTGAAAATATCGCGGCGTAAGATAATTAGAAACTGTATAACAAATGTTCAGTACTGTGCAAATCGAAGTTTTGCAACAAAATAAAATCTTACAATGCGTTATTTACAGACTCATTAAATTTATTATTTCAGAAATTTTCAGGATTTACATAAGGAAAGGTGAACAAAATCAAATAAAAAAAAAATAAATAAATAGAGGAACCGAGAGAAAAATATCTTTTATGAAAGTTTATACTAAACTTCTAAATTATAGAAATTAAGGAATTACTTTATAACAATATAGATAATTAAGCACAGCGATATGAAAAAGTGTTATAACTTGTAAATGTAATGAAATTAATCATACTATTTAATATAATTTTCCAATGACTAAATCTTTAGAGCTTGATTTTAAAAATCTTCTCTAAAATAATTTTATTAAAATTTAATAATGTATTTAATGGACAAAGCTTATTTAACCAATTTCAACTAAGTAGAATGGGCTTGTTACTCAAAAATGGTAAACAGAAAAAATGTTTGATTTATCTTTTTACAATACTATAAGTTTAAATGATATAAACAAACATTCACTTTTTCCATGTTTTTGACAAATTCGCATGTTTATAGTTATAAACATTTTTGAAATTTTAAATCTGTTGACAAAAATAGAGATTTATTTATTTATAATATTTTCGATATTTATAATATTTTGACAAAAATATTATAAATAAATAAATCTCTATTTTTGGATACAAATATAAATTTTACTATGTTTGGCTCAAGATCTACAGAAGGATCCTTTACTAAATTGGTTAATATGCTATTGCTCTAATATTTTATATAAGATCTGTAAAAAAGAAAAAAATATATTAATATTTTCCTTCAAATAGCATGTGTGAAAGTGAGTTAAAAAGAACAGTGTAAAAAGATTTTTTTAATCGAAGCTCTGAATATTCTATTGAAATGGTTTGTTTCAAAGATCTCTCCAATTATTGGATGAATTATAGTAATGTTATTTGAGGATTAGCATTTGTATATTACAACACTGTAAGCGAGACACGGTTTTCGACCATCTTTATCTATCCCTTTCTCTGATTTAATGGCGACGAAGTGTCAGTATATATATATATATAAAAATCACGACTCTGCGTAGATATACGCAGATAAAGTGAAAAATCCAAAAAAAAACAAAAAACAAAAAAATAAACAAAAATGGCAATTTATGAGAAACATATAACTGGGCGAATGAGATTCGCGGGCTCTGCGCACGCATGCGCGTTGTCGTCACTAATGAGAACAACTCCCTTGTTCAAGCAGAGACGGTGAGCAGCAGCACCTGATGCACGGTCCTCCAGGAGTTGGCGTGAATCTTCCACCAGGCGAGCGCGGCGGCGGCGGCAAGCAGCTGCTAATGCCACCACCGTATCCAGGTCTGTAGTTTAATGAACAAACAATATTTTAGGGAGGCGGTAAGAAAAAGAGAGTAACTGCCGGATTATATAGTAGAGCAGAATGAATATATATATATATACATATACTCATATATAGCTTTTCCTTTTTCTTGTCTTTGTTTTTTGTTCATTCCAACATTGTTAAACCCACATTACAAAATGTATACCTATGAAACCGCAATTTACCAATTCATGCCTCCACTTGGATATATAAATACAAAATAACTTTATGATTTTCATTTTGACATCTACTTATAATATTCACTATACTCGTACATCCAGCTAATGCGTAAACAACAAAGTATTTCGTTCGTTTAAAAAATATCGAATTTTGTACTACTAAAAAGTGATTTTCAAATATTATAGAATTTTATTTTGAATTGAAGCAAACCGTTGTAAAATCACGTCGAATGTTAGTAGAAGTTTTCGACCAGCATTGCCTTGACAAATCACAATGCTTTGAATGGTTTAAAAAGCTTAAGAGCATGCCAGAGTAAAATCTTACCGATATAATGCTGTGTAATATGACAGGCTTTTACAAGGAGTTTTCTTAGTTGTATATGTGAAGAGAAAACGTCAAATTTTTGCCCTGTCGAATGTTCCGAAAGGGGATATATCGAGGAGTCCTATACATAGACCTAGAATATCCTATATACACGTAGGTAGATCCGTAGGATCTGGCGCACTGCTCCGCATGGTCGCTCTGAAATAAATGGCCCATCAGCATAAAATATAATTCTTTGGATTTGAAAAAGTACAATGTTGTCGATTTTTCCTGCAATTTATTTTAATCCGATTAGTTCGTAAAATTAAAAAAGGAATTTCTGCATTTTATCTTATATGAATAACATTTGAATTTATAGAAACGAAGCGTGATTAAACTGCCGACATACTTCAAATTCAATTGAACTAATTTCTCTCATAAGATAATTAATATTAAGTCACGATGTACTTTTTTAGATGCATAATTTTCGATATTATATAAATGTTTAACAGTTTTTTTGTCGACGATCATATTTGCACATTTAAGTTACAATTTAAAAAATTTGGAATCGATAATTAATTTTAGGGAGGGATGTAGGGCCCTGTGGTGGGGATGTTGGAGACGAAGCTCGCTGGGGAGGGATCGGAGGCGGAAACCTCCCTCACCGTTAAAAACTAATAAGAAAAATTCGATTAATATTCTAATTATATTCATAATACAGTGCTAAAAAATTAAAAACATTTTTAATAGTAAAAGAAATAGAATTGCCTATTACAACTAATTTATTTGAAAAACATAATTATATGTATATAAGTTTTAAAACTTTAACGTCAATTAATAATTTTTACACAACATGCCAAATAATAGATAAATTAAATTTTTTTTAAATATCGACTACCAAACTGAAAATGCAAAACAAGGTCGAGCGCAACACATATGTTTCGAAGGTATCGAACACCAAAGCTAAAGGGTGATAAATAAATAAATAATAAAAAATAAAATATGATAGCGATAAATATCATACTATTTGTCGCTCGTCGAGACGGCCCTTCTATTTTGCTCCCACAGAAGGAAAAGTAAATGTTGCTTTCACGCATTCGATGGCTGATTTTTGGTTTTCACTTTATTTTGTTTCCTGAGTGCCGGAAAATATTTTTTTAGATTTTCCGAAAATAAACGTGTTTTTTCTTTCATTAAAAATATACGGTTCCATTGGTATACATTTGGTATATAATTATATTATTTTCTCTCAAATTTGCGCATCCGTGGGTGAGAAAGAGAGAGAGAGAGAGAGAGAGAGAGAGAGAGAGAGAGAGAGAGAGAGAGAGAGAGAGAGAGAGAGAGAGAGAGAGAGAGAGAGAGAGAGAGAGAGAGAGAGAGAGTGAGAGCAATCTGTCCGATCTGAGCATTTCTACTTTATGACTTTTTGTCTGTCTTGTTTTTCATCATGGTTTAATATCTTTGATATAATTTATATACAAATGCACGCATAGATACACAGATCACAAATACGTATACACAGACACAATTTACATTCACAGGTCGCTCATACTATTTATTACACGTTTTCCCCATCTGGCATTTTCTACGATTGACGATGAAATTTTTGTTTGCAACAGGTCGCAACGACAAATGATGTTTTAGGCGTATTCCTTTTTTTTTATGTTGATTTTTTCAGTTCTTGTTATATGCTTTTTCTTTCTCAATTATAGTGTTATATGAGGACTGTGCGGTGGAGAAGTACAAGGCAATTTGAATATTTCGACGGCAACTGTACTAATCCAGAGTCAATGCTTTCTTTCGTTAATTTTTATTATGGCTTGATTATATTTGCTCTTCCAATACAATATTGTTAATGTAACATAAATATTAATGTTGTAAAACACTATTTATAAATTATCATCAAAATCCTCAATTTCAAGTATTAAGCGCATAATTATTTTTATTCTCTATTACTATAAAAAATTTTTTTAAGGGATCTACAGCAGAAGGATTTTCATGATATCGTTTGTAAAACAATAGACGAGTACATATACTTGAAATGCACTTTTGTTTTGTTTATTCCAGCTCTTTACTTTTATATTGAAATGAACCTTCGATTATAATATAGTCACCTCCACGAAAACAACAGTTTTAAGGAAAATATATCATGCCGATCAAAAAAAAGTCTCACACCCTTCGTCATATTATAGCGAGCAACGCACATATAACGCATATATGGATGCATATACAGAGAGTAGCCTGCAAAATCTCCTCAGAGTAGCGCACGTATATACATAAAATTTTCATTTCCAATATTCCAAATATATGAATTATGTTAATTAAACAATTTATTTTTCGTATTTCTATATTTTTTTGTTTTTAGTTGCGATATATTTATATTTATATGTGTATTATCTCACAGGGATCTCAAAACAGCATCGTCGCAGCGTAACGGTGTTTAATAAATTATGTTTATATATATATATATATATATATATATATATATATATATATATATATAATATAAGAATACAGAACGAGAGCAGTATATTTTTTCTAGAAATAAAAAAAAAAAAAAACAAAACAAAACAAAAACGAATTCTACTTTGTTATAATATTGCAAATGACCAGTCTTCTAGTCGAGCCAGCGAAAGAAGAGACGAACATTTATTTTTCTATATATTAAAATAATAATACAAATTATAAACATTATATACTTGCTTCTTTGGCTTTCTGTTATTATAGTCGCGTTGACACGCTTCATGCCGTGATATAATAAGAGCTTGCAAGAATTTGTAGTTAAGCAAAACGCACGTGTGAGAAGAGAATAAGTGCGCGCGCGAGCATGCGTGTTTATGTGCGTGTGTTTGTGTGAGCGAGGGAAAGAGAAAGAGAAAGAGAGAGAGGGAGAGAGAGAGAGAGAGAGAGAGAGAGAGAGAGAGAGAGAGAGAGAGAGAGAGAAGAGAGAGAGAGAGCGAGCGAATTGTGTGCATGGGCCATATTATAATTCAGCCTTCTTGTTTTGCAGTTATCGAACTATAGCCACAGAAGGGATGGCAACGCATCGCTCGGTGCCCTCTTCGATGCTCCCACATACCTATGTTATGTACATAACGATGTATATAATTTATGAACTTGAAAATATTAAAATTTTTTTAATACCGCTTATATAGCAATCTCTTTATTGAGGGTAGCTTTATAGACATCTCGATTTAGAGGAGATGTTCTTCCGTTATTTTTTTTTTCGTTTCAGAGAGTTTCCGAAATTTTTGCAAATGCACGTCGTCCATTGCTTTATGTAGGTATTTAATTATACTTTATCCACCCTGTATAATACGTATCTAATACACACACATGCATACACACACACATATATATATATACACCTTTGTTGACGTCCGTCCAGCATGTCGCTCGTGTGCGTCGTATATACGGGCACGACGAGCGAGACCGGACCGCCACATTGTTTTATAATAAAATCTCTTTGTTTTCGTCTCACAAAAATGCCTCTACCTTTTTACAGATAATCTACGGACCATTATGATTTTTTTTTCTGTTTGGTTTTATCTGATTAAAATCGTAGTTGCAGTTCTGTTAATTTAATATTTTCTTAGCTAGGAGCGCAAGAAGTAGAGGGAGATATAAGTCTAAATAGAAACAAAGAGAAATATCGAGAGCGAGAGAAAGAAAGAGAGAGAAAGAGAGAGAGAGAGAGAGGGAGGGAGAGAGAAAAGCAGGGGTGGCCGCTATGGGCGGAAACAGGAAAGGTCTCAAGCAAGGAGTGCGGCTTGTTTCATGCACGATCAAAATATTTTTAGCTTATTGGCTTATAATTTTTATACTTATCGATAACTCTCTGTACATATTTTTATTTGACAAAATTAATCGTTACTCACTGTTACTAATGGCTTGTTTAAAATTTCCTGCAGATGATAGACGGAGCATGGGTCAACAATTTGCCGGTCATAATCCAGGTGCGTTGAAGTCCACGAATTTATGGAAAAAATTTAATCCAAAAATTTATGGAAAAATTATTATAATTAATATATATATATATATATATATATATATATATATATATATATATATATATATATTATACAGCAACTTAGAATATACATATTCTTGTATAATTTTTATTTTCAAAAAATTTCAAATTAAGCGACACGTAAAATAAAAGACACGGTCATTTCAATTTTTGATGTTCCTGGTTGATCTGAGTAGCATTGAAGAAAGTTATAGTATACTTTCAAAAATAATCATTTGTACTGTAATCCTGATATTATACTACCAAAACGGATTTAAAATTTTGTTGCGAAATATTTTTTAAACTGATTTCTAAAGTAAAAATTCAAGTAAATCAAAACGCAGGTTGCTTATATTTTGGTGATAAAGATATTTTTAATATTGTTCAGTGCACGTTTATGATTTAGTTGCTTTTCATGAAATAATTTCAAGGATGAAAGATTGTAAATCTTATTTACGAAATTCTGCACAAACATGTTCGTAAGCATAGAGAGACATATTATGAAGACGTCTATTAATCTAACTTAATTGGATTAATCAAAATCTTGTTTGAGTGTAAGTCATCACCCAATAAAAATATGTTTTTTTATAAAAATAGAAAAAGTATGTCGACCGTATAGAAGGAAGGTTATGTATTAAAATTTTGATTCGAAAAAGGTTTTGGTAAAACGTAATAAGTCACATATATTTAAAGATTTCAACATATGTGATATGATAAATTTTTTTAATGTTCGTAGATAAAAAGACCTATTTAAAAAATTCCTAATTACGAAGATATGGTGGTGCTGAAATGTTCATACACATCTTCAAGAGTAATTGTTAAATTTCATTTAAAAAAATATTTACCGATCATAAGAATGTTTTTTAAGGAAAGTGTGAGAAAAGAATTTTGAATAATATAAATGACATTTCCAAACGGCTGTATGGATGCTTTGAATTAGAGAAATTGAGATTTGGAATTACTGGAAGTCAGAAAATTAAAAAATTACTCAATTTTCAATTTTTATTGTCAAGAAATTGGCAAGAGATAGCAATTGATTAGAATTGTGAAAATTTTATTTAAAAAACTAATACTTTTATGAGATTTTTTACTCCAAAATAGACGGACTTAAATATCATATAGTAAACATTAAATTATAATACTAGTACTGAAGTATATGTTATTCCAAGAGAACGGGGAAATTATGTTAAAGTTATGATCCTGAGGTTAGAACTGTATAAATATTCTTATTCATGTTATTAGGACGCGAACTTAGTTTCTGACCTTTTTTAACGGAAAAATGACATTTATGATGGCAAATTGATACACGTTGCTTTATCAAAATATCTTCCGTCATTTTCTACTACTTTTTTCCATCTTTCTTCTGGCCATATGGCGATACCGTGGGGAAAGAACGATGGCGGTTTCGAGGCGATCCAATTATCCACAAATTCTCGTACTTCTTGAAAATAAAAATTACTTTTTTAATTTTTTAAAATGTTTTTCATAAAGTGAAGAAAATATTTTTAAATACCTAAAAAATACAAAAAAGAGACTATAATCACTGC
Organism: Sycobia sp. Sy_11; assembly: GCA_018907035.1. Lineage (NCBI taxonomy): Eukaryota > Metazoa > Arthropoda > Insecta > Hymenoptera > Epichrysomallidae > Sycobia > Sycobia sp. Sy_11. Next base: position 1,150,705 of record JACCIC010000049.1, on the reverse strand, counting down.
GTTTACATTGTTAATCCCGCCGTAGGCTAGAAGTGATAAATAAATATCTTGAATATTTTATTTTGAATTTATGCCAATACCTTGTATACACATATATTATATGAATACTGAATCATGTGTATTTACACTGAACAATATTGATAGTATCGATACCTCGAAACAACTTAGTTAAATATCTCTAATTTTTGGATCCATTTGGATAGCATATCGTATATTTTTTTAAAAATTATACTAGTAAGCGACAGTTTGACCCTTTAAAACTAATCATATGTAATTTTCTTATTTTGAGCATTATAAAGTTTTTTTTTTTAATAAAGAAAATTTACTTCGGGGATAGTAATACACAAAAAAATTGTTTTAACACAAAAGGTAGTTCCCTAATTTTTTTCTTGGTAAAGAAAAAAGTTATAAAGATGCGAGTATTCTAAAATAAAATTTTTATAATCTGTAAGTGTTTAATAATCTATTAAAATTAAAAGAGCGAACAATTATTAGTTATTTAGAAATTTGTGAATAGAAAAAATGCAAAAATTTTATATTAAGGGGCTGCCGAAACCAATTTTCACTGAGTTGGCAAAAAGTATGCTGTTTTAAACAATATTATATGTTATTAATTATTTGCAGACATTAATTAAATCTGGCATTTATAATTTTTCTGGTAATTGTGTAAAAATGAATACGAATTTAAAATTACATTTTTAAATTTTTGTTAGAAATTGGAAAAACCTTGTCATTTCCACACACGAATTTGCTTGAAACTTAGCAGCAATGTATAATATATGTCAATAAACTCAAATTTACACTAATTTAAATTTAACATATAATATTTTCTGCATTACTCTGGCCTCAAAATCGAGAATTTAACCAGATTTTTCAGCTATTGAAGTGTAAATAATAGTTCAAAACTCACGTGAAATTTCATTTTTAGCGCGTACAACTTTCTTAGAATTCCTTACGAGCTCAAAAATCAACTATTGCACACGTGTGAAAACGTAAATTTCAAACAAGGCACTTTTTTCTCAATCGGTATAAACGAATAACCGACAGCCCATTGAGGATTGCTTTACGACCCAGCAGTTAATTTTACGTGAAAATAATTTTGCGTTGAGAATTAATTTATTGATTTACTTGATTTTTCAACGAGATTATATATACACTTTGGCCCTCAATGAGTAAATATTGAGATGAAAAATTTAAGAGATCCAAATAATTTCTAAATCTATTATTATTAAGCTTCGATTGGATGAGTTTTTTTAATCATACGATTTATATAATAATGTTTTTTTGAATTTCGATTTTGATTATTTAAAAAATTTTTAAAGGGATTATTCTGAAAAATTGTGCAAGAATATCTGTGATTTTTAAGCTTGTTTTAAGAATAGGTTATACATAAACATACGCTACTGCCTTCCCGAAAGTTACTATATATTTCTGGCATGTCTACGGGTCTATCTATTACTTATGAAAGCAAATTTTGTCCTTTTGAACCTCCTCCCCTTCCTTATCAATAAAATAGTAAGAAGTTAATAACCCGGTCCTTTTTACGTAGGACTCTAAATTGATATCAATAAATATTTTAAGTAACATTAAGTACAATCTAGTAATTAGATTGAATCATATTTATAAGGATAGATGACTGATCGAACGAATACTTAAAAGGACAAAAATTAATTTTTGAGATTGTTTCTATAGTTTTTAAATGTTTGGAAATAAGTAATTTAATTTTTTTGACTATCTTATAAAATAAATACAATTTTCTACACAATATACTCCTATACGTTGATAAAAATAAATATTTTATTCTAGTATTTGATAATATATCATTAAAAATTGCTGATAAATAAAGATATTTTTCAATATTAAAAAAAAACAACAAATTTTATGCAGAAATTACATTTTTATGGTATTTATTAACCCTTAATAGTTTTTAGAATTTCTTCAAAGTAATATATTAGTTTATCAATTTTGTCTTTATTTATATCATTTATTGTAAAACTGTAAATGTATATTTGATTATATATCTTATTTGTTATTGACAATTTTTAGAAACATTGCGAATTCCATCAATATTTATAAATAATATGTATGCAAAATGGTTAGTAATTATAACGCAATATTAATATGTATCAAGCATTGTCAGCAACTACGAATCCTTTATATTAATTATCAATAATTGTATCAATACAAACTTCTCTAAAGATCTTAATTAAGAAAAGTACTTATACCCTCCCCCTTATGATAATAACCATAAGACAATTTCTAAACCCCCTCCCCCTTCCTCAACAAGCTTACATAAGTATTGGATAGACACACACATACACACACATACGCGCGCGCGCGTATACAAAACAAACAGATTTAAAATTAAATGTCTCCAATTCTATTTCGAATTTTGCCCATTAGGATGTGAGCAGCCGATGAACGGCGAGCACGGGCGTAGTGTCATTGGTCCGCCACCACCGACCCCGGTCTCTCATCCAATGGGCATGCCGCCCCATCAGTCGCCTTGGCAGGCGCACTTCGCGCGCTTCCCGCCCAATCGGCCGCCGCCGATGCCGCGCGAGGGCGAACAGCAGCATCATGTACCCTATCACGGGGCTCCGCCGCCCATCAATCTGCCGCCGCCGCAGCTGAGGCTCGTTCAGGGTAAATATTCCAAAATAAAAAAGAGAAGGGACGGCAAGGTACATATGTGCGAAAGTTTATAAGTATACTATTATTACATTAATTTTATGTAGATTATATATTATTGTTATATCTATATTTATGCATACGCGATGGGACACGAGCGCGATATGACTGACGACTCGCTTCTTAGCCGAGTTTCGAATTAGCTTGAGTCTTTTATTTCTTTTTTTATAATTCTAATATTTGTTCAGTAGAGTTTAAGGGGATATCAGAGTAATATCTGATCATTATAAAGTCGCGTGAAATAAGAGAAGTTGTTACGGCATAGCAACTTCAATTTCAAATTGAAGTATATTAATGGTGAAAAACAGTGGTTGAGCGAGCTCACTGTCGGGACAAACAATTATAGTGTAAGGAAATAATGCAAAATACGACTGTGAGTGGAGAAATTCGGTTGGAGGCTGTAGACGTCGGGGGGCACACGTAGACATGGGCAGATGATCGGATCATATTTTTTTTGTTATGATAGCTGTATGGCCTAAATAGGGCCTAGGTTAGCTTAAATAAATAGGAAAAAAATATCTTTTTGTCCTTGACTACACGTGTCCCTCGATGTCCCACCGTCTGGAGCCGAATTTCACAACTTACAGTCGATAATTTTCATTACTTCCACAATTACAACCTTTTTTTTACTTATAAAGTATAGCAATTCTTACATTATGAATAATTGCCGTCAAAAATTGCCGTCAAAAATTGCCGTCACAATCGTCATGTTAATCGGTGCAATGACTGTCAGATTTTATTCGGACATCTCCTTCGGCCCTGAATAAGTCTTAAATTTTAAGGATGTTCATGTGTGATTCTACGATATCTTATGAAATTCTTTATTCTCTAATATGTTGTTTTTAAAGAATAACTATGTATTTTTGTCAATTGAAGCTAAATTATCCTTTGATTTTTTTCTTGAAAAACATTTTGAAAACATTGTCTTACTATAAATTTAGAACTATATTTTATATTGCATCATGATCTTTCATCAAATGGTATTTCATAGTTTTTGTTTATGTTATATTTATTGTACAATAAATATGTTCCAAAATTACAAGCTTTGAGCTTTGTAGTGATAGACTCCTCGGAAGTATAGTGCATATTGGCTTTTTAAATATAATATGCGATATTAACGATTAAGAAGAGAATTAAAATAATGACAGCCATGGAGTTCAAGAAATACGCGAAAGCATTGCTTAGAGTAGTGGAATTTCGGAGTTCTTTAAAAATTAAACAAAAAAAACTACAAATTGTTGAAATTCATCAAAGTAAATCATAAAAAGTCTTATAGCCAGAGTTAAGACTGTAAAAAAAGCATCTTGGACACTGCTGTACAGAACTTCAATTTTTATAGAACTAATAATACTGATTTAAGTTTTCATTGTATTTACGAACCTGACACTACTAAAACTTATTTTATAATATTGAATTGACACAAAGTCATAAAGAATGGACGAAAACAATAAAAATTAAAAGTAATAAGAAAACAGACATTTACGGCTGTAATAATAGTTATATTGCTAAATAACATATACTAGGTGTATTCAAATAATAAGGTGACTATTTGGTTTTCTTAAAAAATATTTATTTATTAATCAATACTTACGTCGTCCACTTCAAAGTGACCCCCCCCCCCAGGTATAATACACTTGTGTCAACACTCTTTTCAATCATCGAAGCACTTCTGATAATCATTTTTTGGTATAGCTTTGAGTTCTTTCAGCGATGTAGTTTTTATGTCCCCAATCATTGAAAATCGATGTCCTTTCACGAGTATTTTCAGTTTTGGGAAAAGAAACAAGTTACTGGGTACCAAATCTGGCAAATATGGAGGCTGAGGTATGACTGTGGCGTTCGTTTGGGCCCAAAAATCTCTCACAAGCAATGATAAATGAGCAGGTGCATTATCGTAATGTAAAAGCCACGAATTGTTTTTCGACAATTCCGAACGTTTTTTCCGTATCGCCTCTCGCAAACGGCGCATGACTTCAAGGTAGTACTCCTTATTAACCGTACAACCTCTTGTAACAATTCCTGATGTACTACGCCACGGTAATCAAAGAAGACAGTGAGAAAAACCTTCATATTTGATCGAAACTGGCGTGCTTTTTTTGGTCATGGTTTTTCTGGGTTCTTCCATTGGGATCATTGAGCTTTAGTTTCAAACGCCAAACCATGTACCCACGATTTATCAGCAGTTATAACTCTTTTGAGAAAATCGGCATCATTATTGACTTCAATCAAGATCTTCTGAGCTATGGTCCTGCAACGGTTTTTTTGATCAAAATTAAGCAGTTTTGGAACGAATTTCGCTGACACACATCTCATGCACAAAACATCCGAAAAAATTGCATGGCATGAGCCAACCGATATGCCAACATCTTCAGCAACTTCTCTGATAGTGATTTGAGCTTTAGTAATTCGATTTTTTAACACAATACGTATCTTTTACTACTTGAACGTTTTCATCTTTTGTTGACGTGCTAGGACGCCCAGGACGAGGTTTGTTTTCGACATCTTCTTGGAAGAGCTTGTACATTTTAAACACATTCTTTTTACTCAAAGTAGACTCAGCGTATACAACTGTCAACGATTAGAATGAAAGAAATCTAGGATAATAATTGAAGTATATTAATAGATTTTAAATTTTAATCATACTATTTATACGGCTTCAAAATAGTATTATTTACGTTCGTTTGAAATAACTAAGAACAAATATTGTATAACTCATTAACTCAAATAGTCACGCATGAACCTTCTTAAACATGAAAATATTCGTTGTGAAGTATAACCTTAAGTAAAGGTAATTGTTCTTTGTAAACGGATTATAAGAGCTTTTCATGATTATATTTATATGAAGATTTCCGTTTCTATATGTTTCACATAATACTTCATATAAATATTTGAGTTATAGTTCTGTAAAGTTTAGGATATGTATTTTTTCATCAAAGACATACATACATAATAGATGAAGATATAATCCATTCTGTCGAAGTCCATCGATCGAAAATTATATTTTAAAACATTTTACCAGAGAAAATGTCACTTTTTCAAATTTTTAAAATCAATATTATTCGGTTTCCCCCGTGAGCGGTATCATAATAAATAGCAAAAATATAGTATGACAGATATCATAAACAATAGCACAAGTATATTATTTTTTTACCGAAAATACACACTTATTTTTTATTATTATATTTGATCAAAAAAATCCACATAGACTGATAAAAATTGAGAATCTTAAACTTTGCATAATTATTCAGTTCCAGATGATACAAGTTATTGCAATATAACATATAAATCATATAAAACTATTATTAATCGATTCTGTTCTCTAGAGAACAATTTCAAAACACAATTAGAGTCGAGAAATATGTTTTTGCAAAGAAATACCAAATATTATGCTTTTACAACAGATATATTGATGGTGAAATGCAATACTGTTTCTTATACGCAGGCTATTTATTTTTTCTATGAAATCATCAAAAACTTGTTAACGAATCACTGCATTCATTTTGGAAAAAAACTCAAGAAATAGTATTTAAGATATATGGAAATTAATTGAAATCATTTGCAGTTATTTTAAATTTGATAATACTATAGAATTAAAATTATTTAAAATTAATTTGGAACTATACGGAATCATACGAAATCTCGAAATCATTTTGGCCATTATTCTTTGAGTGAATAGCTCTTCCATTAGAGAAATTTCTAACTCAGACCATAAAAGCATCACACGGTGGAACGAAGCGGAGAAAAAAGATCGACATTTGTATACAGATATTGTATAATGTATTGTAGCGTATTGTATGGATGAACAAAATATTTATTTTAAATACAATATTAAGAACTAAAAATGTTTTAAACTTACATCGATTAATTCAATTTTTTAAAGATAAATAGCAAACATCACGATTTTTATGAAATTTTTATTCATAATATTTTTCTTGATTATTTTTGTATCTTATTTTTAGTAAGCTGGCCAACATATAAGTTGAATTAATCTGTTATTGTGCGTTTACCAAAATTACACTTATTATACTTGGCGTTGATACTGTACAGCCATAGACGCCGTTTCGATCGTTTTGCGCCGTTTCATCCCATCGCTGTTGTAACCATGATTTATAAATGGACATGCGAAGAGCTCTGCTTTAAGCCGAGTTCGATCGTAGATCTGAGTATCCATTTTTTGCGTCAAGTGGAATTTTTCGAAGACGCATTTTACAAAGAAAGCCTACGGAAAGCAAGCTCGGTCCCGTTGTGTCTGCGTAATGTTTTGAGAAAGGAGCTTTTAAAGTCCGTTAAAATAATTAACTAAGGGGTCATTCATAAATTACGCATGATTTTTTGTTTTTTTTTCTTAGAGATTTTTCATCCCCCTTAAAGTACCTGTAGGATTTTTCATGATGCCCCCATTCCCATATAACCTTATGAAAGTTTCCATAAAATATTTATTAAATTTATAAACCTAGTACATTAAATAAATAATATTAAAAATTATTTTTGAAGAAACGCATTATTTATGAAGAATAGTATTTTCTACAATAATGCAAGTTTAAAATTATTACCATATGCACAAATGGTTATCCAATCTTCTATAGATTTTATTAAGATATATGATAGTTTCATTGTGTAGTGTATTCTTTTACTGTTTTTGATACAAATATGAGTAACTTTTCTGCCATTTGAAATCTTCTGGTATTTACTCTACTGTATTCAAAATAATTAGTCAAATCAATACAACTGTTCCAAATTATCATTATGTTAGATGTACAACACTTCGTGTTAGCTTTGTACCTCGATAAGCAATTCTTATTAGCTTTTGGTTTTGGAATGTTTTTGTACGGTGATGCCATATATTTTCTTATGCAAGAACACCGATTTTTCTGTTGTTAAGTATAGAATCCGCACGATGTAAAACAAACATAATCGATTTAACCGACGAATAATAAAAATCCAATCAAATATTGATAGTAAGCAGGTGTTTTTACATATTTCTCTGCACTCGAGTTAATGAAGAAGTGCGTAAGTGGACTGAGGTCTTACTAAAATCGCTCTTCCACAAAAGCACCATGGCTTCTCAGTAATCTTCCAGTTATGATATACCTATATTCTCAGTTTAAAAAAAAAAACACAGAATCTAGTTATGCAGCAACTGCCAAGAGACTGACATTTCCGAAACGAGAACAGGGACTTACCATAGATTGCGCAGATTAAATTTTGATAAAATTAAAAATGTGTTTTTCGCATCCAGAATTTCTGACAACTGAGCATGTCTATTTCGCCGATATAAAATTGGTAGACGATTTGACAGAAAAATAAATATGTATTAGTACAATAAAAACAAGTAACTATAAAACCACTAGTATCTAAAAACAAAAGTAATCATAGTAGAAGAATAAGAGCCTCAATAGCGGCGCAGATACTTCAAAATGTTTCATTTATAACATTAAGGGTCACTTAGCCAAGAATTACATTGAGGCTTCAAATGTAAACAATAATTCAACAATCTTTGGAAATTCGACCAAAACCAATACAATACCCACGAACAACGTTAATTCTAATAAGGTAAACATACTTTACCTTATAATTATAGTAACACTCATAATCTTGTCGATATTAATGATCATTCAGCGCGTACAGCTGAAATTCCAAATGAAAATAATATTTTGTAATATTAATGAATTCAATAAGAGGCCTCGCTTACAAATCAGTTGAAATATATCACAAACAGACTTAAACACAGACTGTAGTCAGGATGTCACCAATATACTCGGAGCACCCAAAATTAAAGTTACCAAAAAATGCAACACAGAAATCGAGTAAATTTACATACAAAATAGTCAGGGGATCAAAGACGTGAAATTTGAAGGAAATAAAAATAAAGAAGTAACTGATAAATTAGATAAAAAATTAGCAGTATAAAAAACTACCTCAATGTTGCAAATACTTTACTTGATTATAATAAATTAAGCAATTATTAGAAAGTAAACAAAACGTAAACAAGCCAACTGAAATAATCTTACATGACACCAATAACCTAGAAGAGTTTAAATCATTCATAAGTGAGGATATATACCTAAATGTAGAGACGCCAGGAGCAAAAATTGTTCTACACGTTTAGTAAACAATATTAAGAATCCTAAGACAAATTTAATTCTTCAACAGAGCCCAATTAATTCTGATTCCGCATAACATTAACTAAATATAAATATTATATAAAGACAAAAGTTTTAAAGTGGAATATAAATGTTTTTAAAACTAATTATGAATTACTACAAAATTTCATCAAGAAAATGTAAAAGTAATATATCTTTAAGAGACGGATATAAAATCTGACCAATTCAGCAAAATTTTTACTTGTTATAAAAAAATTAGCACAGATTGTATTGCAGGTAGTGGAGTAGTTAGTATTTTTATAAATAATAACTTATACAGCGCTGAACACAAACGAAGAACAACAATGGAAATGGTAGCGGCTAAAACAATACTTGACAATAACACCAAACCAAAGTAACCAAATGTAACGTCTATTAAGTTATTAGAAAAATATGCATATGGAACAACTAGAAGACCGAATATCCCAGCTTCTCTTTTCTTGGGAGACTTTAAAAGCTACAGCATGCTTTGGGCGCATAAAAAACCGATAAAAGAATAAAAGAGATATTATTTTTGAAAACCTCATAACTAATAATAATCTAATCTTAATAAACAATTTAAATCCCACGCGCTGCAATGTTTCCACCGAAAAAAGTAGTTTTATAGACCTTATGTTAAGCTCTATTGAGATCGCAATAGAACTCATGTATCTACATTTAAGTTGGTGGCGTACGGGGATGCACATGGGGAAGCGACTATGAATAATTAAAATAAAAAATAAATAATGAAATAAAAATCATAGAGCAACGTGATTCTCTTTTAAAAGATCAACGACAACTGAATCTTTGTTGATAATGCATGAAGGATAAAGTTTCTCTCTATCGGCTCGCGAAGGAATTAGAGCGAAATCTTTCATTACCTGTCAGTAAGGTCGACCACGCTCTTACTTGACTGACTGTATATGATTTTAAATCATGTTTTGTTATTAAACCAAAAACTTTGCTATAAAAGAAGAAATTGAATACAAATTTCTATTTATAGTAAGTTAAAATACGTTGAGTTAAATTTAAAATATATATGACTATATAAGAATAAGAATTACTTCTGGGATTCCTGTCAATAATTCAACATTTGAAGTATTAATTTGAAAGAGTTTATTAAGCTCATTCAAAATATTCTTTGTGCTTATATTACTCATGCTTCATATGCGAAATGTAATATTTTAAAAGCAACTTAAAAATGAAACTTGTAAAAAAAAGTTTGTCAAATTTAGCATATGCAGCGCTTTATTCGAAAAAAGAACCATATATATGCCTGAAGTGATGCAGCAATGTGTCCAATGATATGTTTTACAATGGATTATTAATTTTTTACATTAACAACAAATGTATTTCGTGTACTAGAACAAGACTATTGTTTTATTTATTTAATCACCAAAAGCATATTTTGTTACTGAGGTAGGTAATCTTGAGATCTGCGGTTCTTCTGGACACGTGTCTAGTTTGCTTATGCAACGTAATTACTAATGTAAGAAACTTCAACCCCCCCCCCCAAAGATATCTTACATAATTTATGAATGACCTCTAGATACACAATATAGTGCATCTACGTACAAAAAGTGCTTGAAATAAATCTTTATTCAAGTACATTAACGTGGCTTTGCCGAAATTGTTATACAGCCTTTTTTAAGACTGACACACACACACACACACACACACACACACACACACACACACACACACACACACACACACACACACACACACATAAGCAAAATAAAAGTACATGATACAAGGCGATCAGAGAAACGCGCACAAATTTTTGGTTCCGATTTCCGCAGGCGCAGATGGCAGTCGATCACCTAGTCAGAGCGGCCCGCTGCCAGAGCATCAGGTGAGCGCGAGCCTCGAGTACAGCAATAACAATAGCAGCAGTGGTAACAACAACAACAACAGCAGCAGCAACAACAGCAGTAACAGCAGCAACCATCACCAACACCATCATCATCATCATCAGCAGCAGCAGCAGCAGCATCAGCATCAGCATCAGCATCAGCATCAGCATCACCTTCCACCTTACGCGGCGGCAATGAAGCAACAACAACAGCAGCCGCCTCCGCCGCCTCCCACCGCGGCCCTGCCCCTCGTCCAGTCGATCTGCAACCCTCCGCCGCCCCCGCCCTCGCCGCCCACGTACACGCAGTCCCGCCAGCAGCACCATCACCATCCTCATCACCCCCGCGGCAATCATCATAATAACAACAATCACCATCACCATCATCATCCCCCCCATCATCATCATCCGGCGATGCCCCCGCGCTACCATCATCCCCACCATCAGCCCCATCATCATCAGGTCGTTGTCCCGGTCTCGCAGAGCCTCCAGTCGCCGGCCACGGCGGCCGCGGGCCCACCCTGGATGAATTGAAACGACGGCTGGGGCGGCGACACCTCGCACTACATGTACCCGCCGTCTGGGGGACATGGGGCTCTGCTGCCCTTAGCCTGATCGTATATTGCCATGCGAGCCGAGTTCTGCATTACGCATAAACACACTTCCTCGGCGTTCCGAGCGATCGCGCATACGCGTATATAACGTATATACAGCTATATGTGGGGAAGTGAAAGGGGGATACCTGTTATTCGCCTGGAGACTGGAACGAATCGACAATTAGAATATCGCTGCGAATCACAGCGAGGCAGAAGTGTACCTATACATGCAATTTATTTTACGGGCTTCGTTGATTTACCGACAGTCTGGAGTTCTGTTATGTGTGTATAAAAATAAAAAATAAAAAGAAAGTAGCGCTGTCGGTCGAGCCACGAAAAAAATAACGCTTACTTTAAGCCGAGACTCTCATTATTTGAGCATATAAAAAATTGCGCTAAATTTGCGCAGTTTTAGATTTTTTATGCGGCATATATTATTATGTCTTGTGAAAAATATTAAGAGCTTGTTGTGTTTTTTTTTTGTTTCGCGTTAGTTTTTCTTTGCATTTGCGATGTTACAGTTATTTTTGGTTTAATTTTAAGATTTGAAGCTAAGATTTAAATTTAAGTAAATCGATCAAGTTAGTTAAAAAGTATCTGAGAGCAAATGGAGATTCGAAGCAATTTTTTAAAACGATGATTTTTATAGTAAAAATTCTTATCGTTTTTATTTCCTATTACTAATGTAGGAGCGTTATAAGTAAATAATTACGACAATCAAAATCCATTTTTATGAAACCATTAAATTGAAGAAAATTTAATTTACGTCTATCCTTCGAAAAATTAGAAAATGTAAATTCTTCAATTATAATAAAGGTCATTCTTTAATTATTATGCGTTATGAGCTATTTGGGTAATACATTTTTTTTAATGTTAAATATAATACACTAGTAGAGCAAAATTGTTTTTTGTTGTTGTAATTTTACTTGATAAAAATTATAGCCAAGCTTTCAGATGAAGTACTTATAGTTCGCTTTCATCTTGGTAGTATCATTCATATACCAATAACAATTTAAAAGATATTCTTAAGTAATTTGAAAACGAGACTCTTGTTTTATATGCAGTTATACGCATTATATTTATACAATTATTTTCCAAAATTATTGCCGTTCTGTAAATATAGTAAAATCAAAAAATAAAAAACAAAATGTTATATTTAAAATCAATACCTGCTCCAAATCCAAAAAATTTGCAATAACGCTAGAAATGTGATGTACATATATAAGTATATGCAATATTTTACATGTTAAATAAGCATAAAGAAAAGGAAAATGAAATTGTAATTAGTCTATTGCTACAAACAAAATAAAAATCGAATAGAATAAATAGTTTCGATCATAAGTGTATACATAAATACAAATGTCAAAAAACATTTTTCTCTTTTTAATAACGACGAGATCGGCAGAGATATTGATATTTATTGCGTAACGAATGAGCAGCACTTCAACAACTGGCATTTTTTAAAATTGAATATTGCCTATGTATAAATATAAAAAAAATTTGTATACTATTTATCAGGAAAAAATATACTTTATTTTAAATTTATTTTTTAATTGTAATAAACACGTGTTATCAAAATTACTCACGTTTTTGTTCATATTGTCAAATTCCTTATGGAATAGACTGGCATAATGCAATACTTTTCATTATTTAAATAATCTTTAATATAGGTATTGAGACTTACAACAAGTTAACTAGCAAATGTATTTCAGGATACTGAACATTGGCACTCAGTGATGTTAGAAAATACAAAGTACATAATTATAAAGATACTGTAATATAATACACTGCAATCAAAATCGATCCCTATAAAAATTTTATTCGCTTCGTAAAATTTTCATTTTATTTTTTATTTGCTGGGAAGAATTCTATAAATTATTTTCTATTCCAATATTAAGTTAAGAACTCTTGGCAAGCAAACGAAGTCTCGTTTTTTCAACTGTTTACTTGAGATATTTTTTAGTTAATAAATCAATTCGTGAAAAAGTTAAGAGCATTAACATAAGAACGGAAAAGAGGATAATAGCTTTGAAATATTTTTAAAATTCAAGCATCCATAAATTTTGTTTTTGAATATTTTGCAAAGTAAAAGGTGTCCAAAATTTTTATACGACAGTTTGAATTGTACCAGTAACGGTTTCAATGCGCTCAGGTGAATGCTACAAAATATAATTCACCGGCAGCACCAGTTGGTTCCAGGCGAGACCTTATTGTATGCCAATCGCTAATATTCAACTCGCTATACAGCTTCGAAATGGATTGTTTAAACCATATTTTTCATAGGACTATTTGTACATATAAATTCACACGTAGGATTACGTAGAATACATATAGTTAATAAATATAGAATCGAACGTTCTAGATGTCCTAAAATGATTTTTGCTTTGTTACATTATATAGATTAATGCTCTACTTTTGTGGAGTATGAAAGCGATTCTTTTAAGTCAATGTGATAAGCGACGCGATTTTAGATATAAAGTTCGTTATGAGTATATAACTTTCACGCGAAGTTCAACTATTTAAATGATAAGGTAGTGTGTTAAGCTAGCATTATATATAGTTTTCTGATCATTATTTTCTCTTTTTCTCTTTGCGAATATATCAATGTTAAAGACTGGGAAACGAGTGCACAGTAAGAAAGGATGCGTTTCAAAACAGTGTAATATTTGTAGATGGATTTTTGTATTTAGAAAAATAAAATAGGTTATTGATTATTACATTTTTGTACATACCATTACAAAAAAACAGACTACTTAACAGTTGTGCAAATGAGTGATAAACAGAGTAACTCTGTTGCCATTGAGTGAACGAGAATATAAGGAATAACTACGTCGATTTTTCAATCTTAAGGGAATTTGACATTGTAGATAATTTAATTGAAGAATTTCGAGATTGCAATATCAGTTTGTACAGATAGGATTAGCATTAAGTTAATATTTTATCATTTAAAAAAATAATAATAAAATCTGATGAGACTCGAAAATCTTCAACAGCGGATGTACGTATTCAATATTGCATTTTTGTGCAATGTATTTCGCGCATCGAGAAAACAAAATTACCGAAACAAATTTTGAATCGATCTTTTATTTATCAATCACTATATTGTTATTGAACTGTATTTTCTATTTCAAAAGAAAAAAAAATAAAAGTACACATCAATTGACTTTGCCAATTCATTTACCCCGCAACGGTTTTGTAATAACATTTAATTTTGTTTTCATTTAATATAAAGAAAATGCCATACATTTATATAAAATATATTTTATCTATCTATTACTTAACTTTTAATTATAGTTGACTTCCAGTTACTTTACATTTAATATGTTGCAATTTTTGTTTTGTTCTATAAATGATTATTCGTTAAAACATGACTCCACACTTGAACTACAATAACAAAGAAATCAATAGAGTGTAACAAGGTCAGTTCATTGTTTAAGAAATGCAACGACAAGAATAATTAATATAGAAAATGCACTTACACTCTGTTTTAAAATCATTATTTTATATAATTATTATAATAATTATTAAATTATTTAATATTGGTTACAGTTAATTATGATAAATGATTTAAAGATATCAATTTCACAATACTTAGATTGAAGAAATACGCCGATATATTGTTTTGTTGAATAAAATTGCAATTAATTATTCAGCATATATATTTGTCTATAGATAACTGACTTTTCGAATCCAGTATATGTATATTTTTTAGATTTTCTATAAAAAAGCATACTTCCGTCGACTTAAAACTTCTCAAGCTTAAGATATTTTATTTTCGTTAATGATATCTAAAGAATAAGGTAACCTAGAAAATAAGATATAATTTCAATGTATGCAAGTTTTATCAAAGAAACAATCAAATCTAGTAAGAAAAATTCTTGTCTGAACTACCTAAACTGAATAAATATACATTCAAACAATAAGCAAATGCGGAGTAAAATTAAATCAATAGATGGACGGGAATATTGGTAAACGTTAACAACTAGACGAACAAAATAAAATTATAAATAATTCAGAAATAATGTCAACTATTATGTCAAAAACATCTGTGAAAAGTCAAGAATTAAAAACAACTTTCAAACATTTCTATTGCACAAAAATAATGTAAAAATTAAATAAATAAAAAAAATACAAATAATTTATACTAATGAAAATATTGACTTAAATATCAATATTTTATTAAATACGAGCTTAAAGAAGTATTGAAAAATAATAAAAATAAAATTCCTGGATTACATTATAATCGGAATATCTTCGTAAAAAATCGGCCGGATGAAACCATAATGAAACTGTTCGAAATTTACAATCTAATTTGGATAAAACAGTTGCATGAGGTCAAACTATTGCCATTACAATACGTGAAGCAGGTAAAAATACGATAAATATAGCTACATACATATTACTTTAAGAAGTTCTTTTGGCAAGACATTACAGAAAATATTAAATCCAAGATTAAGACTAACCCAAAAGAAGAAAGATATTTGACTCATAGACCAGAGTGATATATTTCGATAAATCTATTCCATATAAATTCATTGATGAAATATAAAATAATTGGTAATATGCTGAGATTCATACTTAAATTATTCCAATATAGAATAATAAAAGGCAAAATAAATGATACGTTTTCAGAACCAATAATAATTGGAAATGGCATAATACAATTATAAATATGACTATCCATAAATTAAAGGAAAAAATGTTAATACATCGTAAGTTGCATATAGTAAGACGATCTCTTGAGCAGGCTAACAAAATTTGATTAAAATTTTATAACGATAAATCGAAAGCTATTATTTATAGTGATTCAAGAAAAGTATATGACGATTTCATAAGTTAGTAACACTGTGTCGTAACCTAATTTTAAACCTAACATTCTTAAAATGACGTTAGCTAAAACTGGGGCTCAAGCAAAGAAGTCTTCATTAAAAGACATCAAATATTTTATTCTAAAATAAGTCTTTATCCAATCAAAAATTTAATTTAAGATTATAGTCTATCATTCTGCTAAACATCATCGTACTTGAACCTATTGAACCTATCTTAAAAGAAAGCACGAGATTGCCCACTGAAGCATTTGTTACTAGCCTTGAGCTAAGTATTTTAAAAAAACAACAATATTACAAAATTAAATCGGAAAAACGTGGCCACAAATTACACTACATCAATAACAAATCTCTCTAAATATCAGACTGATCTTTTTGCAAAAACAAGAATCAGCTCAAACAAACCGTTGGATTTTAGACTGTGAAACTATTTTCGTAACACTAAAATAAATCTGCAACAAATTCTCACTTCTAAAAGAGAATATAAGTAAGGTCTGGGAATCATAAAAAAAATTAAAAAAAAAACATCGTTTTTAAAACCGAACAAACCAATCAATTACATACATATTGTAAAGTTGTTTATAAAGCAGTCAACAAAGCAGAATTACCAGTAGGCATTTTAGCAATTTTCCGTGAGAAGGAACAAATTATATTAAGATTTTCCCCTTGGATAACTAGGAATAATATATCAATTACGAATGGTATTTGAAAAATAATAAATACAATGGATGCCACTAATAAGATAATTATCTAGTACCTCATAAAACGATCTTAAAAATTATTAACATAAAATATTATAATACGCTAAATTATTTATATGCATCTCAAATATACTCCTGCAAAATAAAAAACTGAATTGATAGGCATAAAAAAACATTAATTAGAAGTAAAATGAAGAATTACAATTCTTTTCATTATCTACATAAAAGGGGCTGTTCCGCTATTTGACAACGTCGATGTTTGTGTATGTCAGTTCGGTGTTACAATAACATAGATATTCTTTTCACTTGTTCACAATTGATCTAAATGCCGCTCTCACGTCACATCGTTATCTGTTGTTACTTTATACGTAACGGAACTTAACTTTTCTAAAATGCGAGTTTTTCGCCATTGATTTGTAACACAGTCTTTTGCAATTTCTACATCACCTTCATTAAAACTTAAATTTCTGTTATCTTTAAAATATAATTTCTGATTAGATTGACTACATTTTAAATTGTTGCGAGCTACATCTGACATTGTGCTTAATCCAGTCCTTAAGTTTTTATCTATTTGTAACTCAGCTGGCGAATATCCTGTAGAACAGTTCGTATGCCGCGATAACTTATCTTGCATTAATACTTTAAACTTATATTTAAAATGGCTTACTGCCTTTTTGATTGCACCATTAGATATCGGATGATACGACACTGTTCTGTAATGATTTATACGGTGCTCTTCTAAGGAAACTTTAAAATCTTCCGCGGCAAATGAAGGACCATTATCTGGAGTTCTCAAACTCTAAAATACTCTTTAAAAAATTTTGTTCTTACAGGTGTTGCAATATTACGCGTTTCCTTTATATGAATCCATTTCGAGTACGTATGAATGATAACTGAATACATATAACATACGATTATTAATTGGACCGGAATAGTCTGCATGTATTTTTTGACTAGGCTTTCCTGGTCACTGCCAAACGTGCAAGACCGATTTTTAACGGGTTTCCAGACTTTTTTAAACACAAACTACATGACTTTGCAATATTTGTTATCGTTTATCTTAACTTAACTTTATCTTCACTATGCCTAGATGAGCACATTGCAATTCTTTTAAATTTTCGTTTCGCAGCGCGTACGGCGCTACTGCATATGAACGCAAAATATGCATCCGTTGTCTATAGTTAATTTCATCTGTTTATTTTCATATACACATAAGGTATCGTTTTTTTTCAGGCCACCTTTCCTTCAGGTAAGTTCAAATTTTTCTAAAATTAACACCGTTCCCAGTTTCGTGTCTAACAGCTTTTAAATTAATTGACTTTCTTATATTTTCGTTTACTAATTAATAATTAAAGTATAACTAATCTATACGTTCTGTTTTACTTTGAGTTGCCTTGAATTATACTAAATTCTACTTAAACTTATGACAGCGCATCTGCCGGATAATTTTCCTTTCCCTTTCTATGTTTAATATGAAAATCGTAATCCACTATCCCACTTGTTGACATTCTGAGGTAGTGCTTACTTAGAAACGAATATATGAATGACAACGGCGTATGATCTATTTCGAGTAGGAATGAAAGAAACATATTAATGGAATGTTTTGACGTCAAATAAACTAATGTGAGCACCTGTTCGAATTACAAATTGTTTCCCTCTGTAATTGCGAATAATTACATCCAGCCTCGGAAAAGCCCATTTAACCTTTGATGATGCATCGCATATTACTTTAATAGATATTTCCGTGCTGTAATAAACTAAGACCTATAAGATTAAGGATTATTCCGCAAGCTCAGACCTCCACTGCCACTTGACAGTTGCTCTCAATAACTCGTATAACAGGCTAACAATTTTAGCAAAATTTCGTATAAACTTAGCATAATAATTAAGTGATTTTAAGAAAAATCGTAGTTCCATGATATGTTTAAATTTAAATTCTCTTTTGGCGTCCGACGTTTCGAACCGCTACGGTACATTTTCAAGGATCGTAACGGTTCGAAACGTCGTACGCCAAAGGTGAATTGAAATTTAAGGTGGTGTGAGCAGTTATTTTTATTATTTTTAATTTTAAATCTAATTTCTTTTTAGTAGTAAGTTCTATTTCCGATTCTTTGGGGGTGATCATAAACAAGAACGATCTGACTGTTATTATTTTAGTTAAATATATTATAGTATAAAGATTGTAAGACCAATAAAAGTATTTATTAAGTTAATTACATAATTTTAGATTATTAAAGAGTGATAAGTGTTGTTCAATTTACCTCACTTCAGCATTAAATTTACATTATTATGATTTTTCAAAATAGAAATACTTTTAAAAGTTTCTCTTTTATATCTACGTTTAATACCTTGTTCTAAAATCTTTACATTTTCAAAATCAAAGGAATGTAATAATTCTAAGTTGTGCTCCCTTAGCCCACATGTACCATTCGTACTTCATAAACTATATACTGATATTTACGTATTTTTGTTTTAAGTATCTACCATTTTGTCCAATTGAATATAATATCAGATAATATATTAAAATTTTGCGCATAATCCATTTGATACTTAATGGTAAATTGACTTGAAATAAGACGCATAAGGAAACACCCGCGCGAATGTGGTCATAATGTGGCTCGAAAATATTTCTCGAAGACGCCTCTCTCGATTATCTCTCAACTCTGTACAGTCGCAATTATATATAACCAACAAAAACATCATACATGGTCTTTCGAAGGATTTAAGAATTGAGAGGAAGATAGAGTAAGAAGACGGCAGGAAGAGAGAAAGAAAGAGAGAGAGAGAGAGAGAGAGAGAGAGAGAGAGAGAGAGAGAGAGAGACAGAGAGAGACAGGACAGAGACAGAGAGAACGAGAGAGGGACATGACTGAGATCGCAGGGCCTTCGACCTCCCGCGCGGCGATATCTGTGGCTTTTAAACGGGCTCGTCGAAAATTTCCCAAAAATTTCGGTCTCGCCGACGACGCGGAGGAGGCAGATTTTAGTTCCGAAGTAAGCACCACGTGTTATTTTACAAACAAGGATTCTTTATTAAGCAAATATGCCTCTGTCTATTATCAAAGAGAAAGAAACTTCTTAAATTCCATCAATTTGCTATACATTTGAAACGTATGACACTGAAAAATTTCATTTTATTAGCGTAAAATAATAATGCAATTTATAATGTAATAAAATGTTCACATTTTTAATAAATATAATAATTTCGCTCAATAATACACACACACACACACACACACACACACACACACACACACACACACACACACACACACACACACACACACACACATATATATATATATATATATATATATATATATATATATTATAGTGACACTTTTGCTAAAGATACATAAAATTTTTTTCTTAGCGCTATCTGCGGCAATTGTAAAATATTACACTAGTGATATCTGGCATTGATACTGGATTAATGAATACGTATCATATTACTAAAATGTTAACATTTTGCCTTTAAATGTCAGCGATCGGTAAAAATAAAATGAACATAAAGTTTATTTAGTTGCATTAAGATGTTTCTGTTTAAAAGAAAAGTTTTAGCGTCTGTTTTTCATTAAATTGTAATTATCTTTTACGCCTTCTTATCCAAATTAACTTTAATTTTTTTACTTTATCCACGTTATTATTTACATAATTAAATAATTAAATACAAGAAACTATATTGCTCCTTTTGCCGACTATATTATTTTTATCCTCCTTCGTTTTTGATAATTTGCGAAGTTTTGATTATAGGCTGAAAACCAATACTATGAAAACTATATGTACGGTCGTCAGGCGTGTACTTGTAGATTCAGTATATATGTAGTATTATTGTGATGTAGATTATACGTTTTTCTATTTTACTCGCTCTCTTCGTATTCGAGCCTCTTCGACTTCGGTCAAATTCACGCAATAATCAATACAGTATGAAGATTCGACGAAGAGCCCGAGCATTGCCCAAGATACGTCGGCCCAATACGACGAACAGCGGCGCCCGTCGCTCACGGATCCGGACAATTCGTCCACCGTCAATAACTCGCGCGGGACCGACGGCTCGGCAGTCAACGGCGACAGTCGTCGCGAGTTCTGGCAGCGCGCCTGCCCCGATAATTCCGGGAACGCCGGCGGGCCGGCCGTGTTCCCGGGGCCGGGAGCCGCGACGCAGATGGAATTCCCGGACGGGAGGCCGAGCGCCCGTCTGGAGCAGACGGCTATAGCGGACGGCACGGTGGTGGATTCGAAAGAGTATATAATTCTTGCCCCCCGCCCCGTCTATCACTTAGCGATTTCATATATATAAAGCGTTCTTCTTTACTGCATGCATCTCGGCTGCGTGGCTTGATGGCTTTTTTATGCAACATTCTCAATTTTTGTTTGTTTTCAGCAGTTTATTCAAGGAACGTACGATAAGCACCTGAGATTTATATAGTTCCAAATAATTTATTACGTAATTGCGTATTATTTATATATCTATTTAAGTTTTTAAGGACAATGCCTAAAAAATAGCTTTATGAATCGCTTGCTTGGAAAATTTAGAAGGCAATTGTAACAGCAAAATTAGTTTAACAATCAATTTTTTTCATCGTCTGTGGGTACTTTAATTTGGTACTGCTATGTCATTTATAACCTCGAATTACATAAGCTATAAGCCAAGATAAAAAGATTTTACTTAAGATTTTTTATAAACAAAATAAAAATAGAAATTTTTACAATCACAACAGTAGCTATAAAAGCCTATATTAGTATTATTATATTGCTAGAACATTATACTGAAGCATAAATTGCAAGTCCTAATACATGAAGTGTTTAAGTATTTTGCGGGAAAAAAACAGAAAAAAAAAACAATTTAATATTATATTACACAGTAAGATAAATATATAATCTTAGTATTGTGAATGACCGGTATAATATAGTACCGAAACGAGAGATACAACATTAGGATAATACATCATTGATGAGTGTTGTTTTTTCAATTTTACGTCTAGTTGATGTCATAATTCGCATAAAGTAATTTATGCTGTACGATAATATTAAAAGATTATATACGCGTACGCGTGCGCGTGCGTGCTTATATATAAAAGAGCTTTAAAGGATAAAATAACCCCGAATATATATATATATATATATATATATATATATATATATATATACATATATAACGCGAAACCTTTCTAACAGCATCACTAACGTTGACGAATCAACGCCAAAGACGAGTCCGAGCAACTATGATTTACAAGAGATCCAGAGCAGCCTCGGTTTAATTTGGACCGACGAATCGGACAACGCCGTTAATTTAGGTATATATGCTTATATGTAGAATAAAAAAAAAAAAGACATCGACGGAAGGCTAATTAAATGTCGCTATTTCCAAGATCCTTGAATAGCTTAGAATATAAGACTACTTGAGAAAAACTTCATATAAAAAATAGTAGGATTTTACTCTCCCCTCCAGACCTTAGCTATTTTGAGCTTAATATCATTTTTTTTTTAAATTAAAATCTCGATTCTTAACTGCAGATTTTCAGAGAGGAGAAAATTTTACGTAAAAAAATTAAAAAATCTACGAGTCAATTGTAAGGCTTACTCTGCTTCTGCTGATCTATCATTATAGATTTATTAATTAAATTTAAATGATAATATCTAAAAAATTACGCGTAGCGTATATTCATGCAAGTGACACGTTTTTATTTAAAATTATTTCCTCTATTGGAATTCAGGACCGTGGATTTTCCGTTTGAATATTTTGTTGTTTTTTTTTTCATCACATGATATTTGTTCCATAAATTAACTTCAATTTTAAATAACTGCGAAGGGTCATGGTCAAAGTCATTGTCATTACTTAATTTTGTGTAAAAAATTGCTTTGTACAGATCAGACTTTGTAAGATATTTAAGAATCCCTCTAAAACTTCTCGAACACACTTTATCGACAGCTGATGAGGGTAACACTATATCCAATGCAAATTTTGAATAGAGACGATTCCAACACCAATATTTTCAACACACACACACACGCGCGCGCGCGCGCACACACACACAAAGTTCAGAATATATATGATGATATTGAAAATTTTCTGTTGATGGGTATTTTTGTTTCATCAAAATCAGAATTAGAATCTTTTCTCGTTCAAATGTATCGGGTTTATGTATTGGTGTATATATATATATATATATATATATATATATATATATATATATATATATATATATATATATATATATATATATATATATATATATATATATGGAGACCCCACGCACGTATCATCAATGAAACAATCAATTTGATTCTGTAGCATATTATAGTTTAAATAAAGTATTATATATATTGAGTTTATGTACATTGATATTGAATTTGAATCCTAGTGGAAAATAATAAATATCTTCTGTTGGATTTAAAAAAATTTATTTTAGTCTTGAAAATGAAAATTGGCAGCTTTTAATAATTGGATAAGATAGAATTAGAAGAGTTAGAAGACAAGTGAAAAATTCAAATAATATATTAACTGAAACCACTGGTCTTTGCCGACGTAAATATTTTTTCTCTTTTAGCTTTGTATGATGCCTTTCGCACTACTTTATATATATTTTTTAAAGAACTTATTGAATGCACTATATACCGTAAGTATAGAAGCAGTCGTCTAAACAATTTTCTGGTGAGAAATCATTATAGAAATTTGCCGACCTCGATTTATGGACGATACTCAATTAAATATAACGAATAAATTATTTAAAGAAAAATTATACCAAACCATTTTCAGTCATTCAGTATGGTCAAATGTCAGATAAATTGTTACAACGGTTATTCTTCGAATTGTTCCAGGCGACTGTTTCTACTTACGGGAGAAAATTCTTGAGATTGATCTAGATTAAGTAGAGCAAACCATCGCCAATAAACGAATACCAAATATCAAGATCGATCGCTGCAGGAGCCAGTAGTTACAATTATTTTTTTCATGATTTTAGACTTTAATTATAGAAATTCTTAGATTTTGCTAAAAGTTATATTGTATAGATAAATCACCCAGTGCGCTGCGCACTCACGAATGTTGCCGTACAGATTTTATTGAGAGTTGCCAAACTTTCCTCAGGAGTTTGGCATCTTTTTACCAACGCCTGGAAATACAGTTTTTTTAGTTTTTTTTTTTTTTGGCAAGATAGTTTTTTTCCGTTCCGCAATAGAAATCGTTTCGGTTGCCTCTACGATCGATTGTGCGTCAACTATGACAACATTTAAATTTATTCAAAAAAAAAAAAAAAAAACAAAACAAATTAGACAGAAAACAGGAAAAAAAACAAATAAATAATTAAAGCGATTATTAATATTTGGCGAGGTATCGGGATAGCTTTGACGTAAATCCATTCTTAATCGTGCAATCGCCCCTTCCCCCCTCCCGCCCTCCTCGCCAATTGTCACAGGCATCGGCACGGGGCCGCAGTTCGACGGACCGCTGCGGATCGCCGACATACCCCGAGGCGAACACCTCGCGCTGCCCGATCACGGGGCGGCGGCGGCGGTGGCCGGTCCGACGACGACGGCGACGACGGCGACGAGGCCACGGCGCAGGAAGCACCGCTGCAGCGGCAGGCGCCGGGGCCGCTTGAGCTCCCAGTCGTCGCGGCGCTCGGGCAGCCGTCGACCCGACTACTACGGGGAGGAGCAGTTGGATGAGGAGGAGGAGGAGGAGGAGGAGGAGGAGGACGTGGAGGAGGCGTTGGTCGCCGAGGCGGAGGCCGTCGAGGACGAGCTCCTGGCGGGCCGTCGTGGCTGCCCCTACTGCGGGCACTGCGAGCAGCACGGCTGCTACTGCCGTCGGCGCTGCGGCCGTTGCGGCCAGCAGTGCTGCTGCTGCTGCTGCTGTGCTGGCGGGCCGCACTGCTGCCAGTGCGCCGGGCTCTGCTCGAACTGGTGGGTAGTGTCTGTTATTCTCTTATTATCATTATCATCGTCGTTGTTATTATTGGGAGGAAGATTCGTAATCGAATCTCTCACCCCACCGGGGGGGGGGATGAAAAGTGGCTTTTTTTTTTTTTAACGGAATTGCGCATTTTGAGAAGTATCCGATGAAACGATGATTTCGCGCCGAGTACGACGGCGTTTCTGACAAAAAAAAAGACTGAAAAAGAAAGAGAAACTGCGAATACACGTCGTTTTTTTTTTTAAAATAAATTTCGCGAATTTTTCGATCAATATATACCTAATTTTTCATTAAATTTTCAACTTAATACTAACGTTATGGCATTTTCAAATGAAAAGAGGACAACGTTTATGGATTTAAATCCGTGAAAAATGACTTTCGCATCTAAGTCTTTTGATAATAACGTTATTTAAAAAATTCTGTGCTATCGTCAAAACGCAATTCTTGTCATTTTGTCATCCTTATATATATTAAAAATTAGATAAACGCCGGGGATATATATCACTTGTAATGAACCAATTGCTTTCAATAGGAAGAAATCATCTTACAATTCAAAAAATAATTCAAAAAACAAGTTCAAATTACCTTATATATATATATAAGAAAATAGGTTTCTGGGATCTATTGTTTTATATTTAGAATCCAAAATTCATTTTTGTTACGGAAAGAGGTAGTAGTGGATCATAAAAATATGACGCATTTTGCGTTTTTGTTAGGAAACGGCATTTTAAAGCAATTTAGAAGTAAAATTTTAATAATTAAATATTTAACAAATGAAAAAATTCAGAGTTAATCGGAGGACCCAGACAAACATTTTTACATGCTAAAATTTATTTGTCTCTTCTGTTGATCACATATAGAATATAGTAGGAAGTCTAGAATTGTATTTTATATCAAATTTTTTATATAAACTTGAATTATATATATAAAAGAACAAGAGAGAGATAGAGAGACAAAGAGAGAGAGAGAGAGCGAGCGAGAGAGATCAACGCTTTATCTGTGTCTGAAGGAAAACGGTCGAGCATGTTGTAGTTTAAAAAATCGTCCGAGTAAATGCTTTATCGTACTTATTAGTAGCCAAGACATTCGCTTATATAAATAGACTTTATTATCATTGGATTTGTGAAAATTGAGTAAATACATAATAAGAAGTTCCTGGTGTATTTCTAACAAAGATACATTCCCTTCGATTTTGCATTAAATCGGGACAAGTTTATGGCGGTTTATCAAAATACGGGACGGGCATTATACACGTTTTCATTGTTCATCGGTGGGAAAGACTCCGTCTGAATATAGGTGAAAACGGTCCCAAAAAGTCATTCAGGATGTAATTTTTTCTTGACGCGACATTTCCTTGCACAAAAAAATAATTTGCCTTTCTTCAAATCATCTTAAATAGATTAAAAAACAAAATATCTGTACATGTTTCGATATTTGACGTATGGATACTTTTGAGACTGTTTGGGAGTACCTTAATGTAAAATATGTTATTATCACGTAACATTTCCTATATTAATTATTTAAATTTTTCAAAATGTTCATTGTAATTCTCTTGCGCGCCAGCTTATGAACAATTATTATATGGCGATGATACCGAAAAAGGTCACGAGCCTGTACGTATAAAAGAGTTTCCAAGATTAATATTATTATATATATATATATATATATATATATATATATATATATATATATATATATATATCTGTATACATATTGTATTCGAATGATACAATGCGATAAATGTACAGCATGCGTCGAACGGTATGTATGTATATATACGTATATCTTAAAGACAATCTTTTATCGCCGTGCAGAGCGATATTATGTAGGTTCCGTTAAAAAATCATAATGTATAAAAATTTATTGTTTTAAAGGCGATGAGCCGCTCGAGCGAGAATAATGATAAAATAGAAGACCCTTATCGCTCCGACCGACAGAGCGGCGGGAATATACATACTGCCGAGCTTTTTCAAAATCCGCGGATCTCTTCCCCCTCCCCCCTCCCCCCTCTCTCCCTCGCTCTCTCGGCAGTTACACACTGCATGCACGCGCGCGCGTGCGACCGACGCGAGAATTTCGCAATGTTATTATTAGTGCGCTTTAGTTCGCCGCGAGCAGGCGCGTATTACGCATCTCGGGCTCGCGAAACCGCAGAGCAATATAAATCATAATTGGATTTTCTTTTTAAGCGTGCGAAAAGAAGAAAATAATAATAATAACGAGAAAGTAAGAAAGGAAGGCTGTTTCTTTTAAAAAGTGTTTCCCCCCCCCCGCTTATATAGTTTTCCGCGTATAATATTAGAAGGGTGCGCGAGTTCGTGACTTGACGGGCGAGAAAGGATATTAAGTTCTCGTCTCTTTACGCGCATCTCTATATATGCAACATCGACTTCACACAGAGTCAGGTAATTGATTTATATGAAACCTATGTTTTTCGGATTTCGATATATATATATATAACATAATGTGTCTGTCGAAAATTTTTTTCTCTCATTACCGAGAGGTGCGCGTGTATGTATTATAACGCATTCTTTCGTTAATATAAAGCGCGTCCGCGAGCGCGTATATACGAAATGACGCACGATCCGCTTACTAAGCGATTCTTGAAAATCTTCATTTGCATTTCTAAGCGGCCTTTGTGCACAAATATTGGGAAATATATATATATATATATATATATATATATATATATATATATATATGCACAGATATAAATCTGGCGAGCAGATAGTAGTGCGTGCGATACACTCATACATATCTTTATACACACGTATATATAGTACAATAATGCATTAAAAACATTTTCGGACACATTAATTATCAATTAGGGGCTATCGAAGTCAACCTTTAATAATCAGAGCAGAAGTTACACTCTTTTGTGTATTTGAGTTAATCGTCATGTACTTTTATTACGTTATTACATTTTATATTGCTTGCACAGCTCGCAAGTGTCGATTCATGAAACGATGTGGAAAATTGTACGTTCTTATTCAAATTTTAATTCTATAATTTTGAACCTTATAGCCTGCTGAATTTACTGTAGAAATTTCGGCTGATAACTTAAAATATACGTAAACGTAAATAGTAAGGGTAAAGATTAACTAAAATTTGAAAAAACTATATATATATATATATATATATATATATATATATATCCTATCTATTTATTTGTCTAACTATATATATATTTCACTACAATATTATATTCAAGGAGGTTATATACTTTGGAAGAGTTTCGAGCAGGTACCAGTAGCTGTATTTTTGATAATTCAAATACACGCTGAATTCGACATGGTTACAGATAGTTTATTCAGTTTACGTGCAGCGGAATCGTCGTTCAGTTTAGTAGAAAGCTATATATACCATTGGAAAGGCTGAATCGTCTTATTTTAAACGATAATTTGGGAAATTGCGTCATCGCAATCGTAATCTATAAAACTAATGTCATTAATGTCATTCCGTTGCATTAAAACTGTTGCTGCAACTGAATTTTAGTGGAAAAACGATCGGGAGCGGAGCATGCGAATTCAACTTGCACCGACTGTTTACTGCATTAATTATACACACCGCTATACCGTATATTATATTCTGCATATCATATATGTATATGTAATATTCTATATGTACATATAACTGCATATGGTTATGTACTCCACGATCATATTGCGATAGAATAATGGCAAAGGACTATTTACGACAAATATACAAAAAGGCAACGAATAAACACGTATTCTGTATACATATTGAAATTCTAAAATTATACCTTTATTATTTTTAAATTCGTAACGTTCTCATTCAGAGACTTTTAACTAGTCCGGTAATGAAACTTCGTGGTCGTCGAAGTCAATTTTTATCGTATTTTACATGTTAAAATGCTGCAACATTTCAACTAAATACGTTTATTTTCATTTTAACACATCTCTTGACTATAATTTTCTTGAAATTTTAAAAGAATGCAGAATAGACGCAAATAAATTAGAAGACTGAAATTTTCAATCATTTAATTTGTGTATACATATATGTCTGTGCGTATATACATATATATATATATATATATATATATATATATATATATATATATATATATATATATATTGAGAAGAATAAAGCCATTGCCGAAAGAAAGTTATATCGTTCCGCAAAAGTCGATTCAATAAAATTTATCTCATCCAGAGAACGTGTACGGCATGTACAATACAAATATGTCAGACCGGAGTATATTATATAGATAACACAGCGTTTAAAGAGAGAGAACTTATATTCTTATTGATAAGTAGGGTTTTTAATTCAAATATTCGTTAAAATGCGTTTTACTATATAGTCTATAATTCCTTAGAAGATTATTATAATATAGTCTATAATTCCCTATATATTAAAAATTAACGCGAAGAAAACTCGATGATGCATATTGTAAGCCTTGGGCGCTACCATATTCTTTTTAAAACAAATTTACGGATTGCCGAAATTTTCCTAACGCAGACAATACTTTCGCCTGCTCACTGCCAATACACGCGTCTCTCCCATTTATTATATAGTTTTGCAGGCCGCCGGTACATAGTAGCAGTGCATATTAGATTTAATTTGCCAATGGACGAGCTGTCGCTGCATCCATATCAATTATCACAATAATCATATTTTATTATTTATTCGTAAATATGTGCATGCAATACGAAGCGAACGGCGATTATTATGTGTGTATATATATATATGTATGAACACCGTTATCAGCGGCTACGAGCGACACTACGGGCTGACTCCCGCGCACAAGCACCACCACCGCCATCATCATCATCCGCACCACCTGCAAGACCACCGCCGCCACCACCAGCACCAGCACCGCAACCTCCACCACAGTCAACGCCACCACCACCACCATCACCACCACCACCACCGCCACCACAACCACCGCCACCAACGCCACAGCCGCCACGAGCATCGGGAGCCCGCCACCCCGGCCCGACGAAATTCCCCCCTCTCCTCCTCCTCCTCGTCCTCCTCGGCCCGCTGCTGCGTCGGCCGGCGCCCGTGCGCGGGTCACCCGGGACACGAGGAGGAGGAGGCGGCGGCGGCGGCGGCCGAGTACGCGGAGCTCGATCGGCGCCCGCGTGCCCATCGGCACGAGCTCCCCCAGCCGGGCTGCCTCGTCGCCTGGCCGGGCGGCGGTGGCGGCTGCGTCCCCCGGCGGCGCCATCGCCGCCGCTCGCGGCACCATCATCGGCGCCTGCCAAGCGGCCGCCGCGGCGGTGGCGACGGCGGCGGCGGCGGCGACGACGACTGCTCCCGCGACTCCGGCATCTTTCCCAACTTCCGCTACGAGAACGAGAACTACGTGGAGGAGGAGGACGAGGACGAGGACGAGGCTGAGTTGGAGGAGGAGGAGGAGGAGGAGGGGGAGGAGGAGGAGGCCGCGGCCCTCCTGCACAAGGACTCGCTGTCGATCCTCCAGGAGAAGTTCAGCGCGGCCGACGGCTGCCAGGACGCCGGTCCGGCGACGATGAGGTGGAGGCGCGCGGGCGACCGGGAGGCCGAGGCGCGGTGTCACCGGGTCAGGCTCGGGGCGCGGAGGTCGCGCGGACCGAGGACGACGACGACGACGACGACGACGAGGTGCGCCGGCGACGCGAGTTACTGACCAGCGTTCTATACATATATATATAAATATTGTGCATGACAACGGCGACGACGTTGCCGGAAGGACTGCGCGTGTGTAAGATGAATGGATGGTGGCGTATACGTACATGTATATATATATATACTGACGGGCACCGAAAAAAACGCTGTAATTGTAATTTGATATAAACGACTATTTTTACAATACATATATAGAACGCGTTCCTCAGCGGTGTGTTT
Source organism: Sycobia sp. Sy_11 (assembly GCA_018907035.1). Classification (NCBI taxonomy): domain Eukaryota; kingdom Metazoa; phylum Arthropoda; class Insecta; order Hymenoptera; family Epichrysomallidae; genus Sycobia; species Sycobia sp. Sy_11. The sequence continues at coordinate 1,120,146 of JACCIC010000049.1, read as the reverse complement.
TTTATTGAGGGGGGGGGGAGCTGCGGCAAGTCGCGTCAACCGGTGTGATGCTTGAGCTGATGTTCATTTTATTTTTCACTCTCTCACAAACAAGCTTATTTTATTGTATTGTACACAATAGTAGTGTTTCAGGATAAGATTATTTTATCATCATCATCATCATCATCATCATATCATCATCATCATCATCATCATCATCATCATTATTGTTATTATTAAATTATTAAATATTGATGCTACATGGAAAATCTTTGGATACGTTTACTATATCGCGACCCCTATGCGATCGATCGATCTGGCCGTATGCTCTAACTTATTAAATATCCTTATACCGGATACAAAACTGGAAAAGTCTTCATGCTTGATATGGGGGACTCGTCAAGTTCTATAGAAATTCACCGCGGAATGCCATTTGGTATTATCATGTATCCCTTGCAGAAATCATACGTACGAGACTCGATCTATTTGCTACGACTATGTCGAGCAAATAGATGGAGTTTTTTTTTTTTTTTTTATTATCAGCAAGCGCATACAATATAATCTTCACCCGGGTATATCTCGTGAGAAAATAAAATATAAGCACCACCTTTTCGCTCTAAATAAATAAAGTCTAAAACAAAAAAAAAAACTATATTATATATGCAATGTCAAAATTGCAATAACGCGATCGCGTGGAAATTTTACGTTATCTCTGTGATTTTATCGCCGCAATACGGGAAACTATTTTGGATTATAAAAGAAAATTATTGTTTTTATCGACTTCTAAAAAAAGTAAAATCGAGAAAAATAGAATATCTACAATATGTAGTTCCCCATAAGGATTTGAATTTTCGATTATTTTCAAAATAACGGAATTATAAATACATATACTTACCTGATGGTAAAATGAAAGAGTAATATAAATTTATATGAATTTTCAAATAAAACTTTCATTTCATTTTAACAAAGAACAGGAATAATTTAAGTTTTGTATATAGAACACTGAAAAGATTTAGCAATTTCAAATGTCTCAATTATCGTCCGTCAATAATACAAATTTAAACAATAAATAAATAAAAAACTTTGTCTAAATAATTAATTAAAATAATTAATGCCGGTGTAATTTGTTACGGAAATCCTTTTTTTTCAATTTCAATTAAATCGCTTCATTAGCAAATGGTACCTAAATATTACTTAAGAAATATTTTTCCAGTTTCTATAATTAAACGAATTAAGAAAATATTGAATCAATCTTATAATTGAAATATTATATGGTAATGCAGCTTAATTGTATATACTTAAACTACTTACGCATTCCATCATATATTCTATCAATATTTCGATAAGCATAAGCTAAGTATATATATATGTATGCTTCAATCATTATCATTATATAAATTAGTCTACTTCATTTTGATTCATATTTCCGAATCGGTAAAAAAATTGATTTTTATGCCGTATATCGTACAACTGAAATTAATTCAATCTGAAATATCCTGTACACATATAATATCGGCATTTCGATAGTGGTGTCTTTATTTTACGATAATCTTACTTTACAGTTTCAAACGAAGAAAACTACAAGTGTTTATACAGCTTAAGAAAGTGAAATTCAATAAACTAATGTACATCGAACTAGCTTAGCTCTCCTTTTATAAAAGTACTTCCGAAGTTTTGCGAGAAAATTCGCAAAAAACAAAAATAATAATAATAAATATATCGAAGAAACGAGCCTTAACCAGAATAAGCGCCTAAGTATTTCCAAACATTCGAAAAAAAATAACAGTTGGGCGTCCAGATTGGATATTTACTACTTCTATAAAATTTACAAATATTCTTCTATGCACATAGAGTTTCGCTTTTGAACACAGTTTCGCACTTTCATCTAAACAAGTAATTAAAAAAAAAAAAAAAAAACGGAAAGAAAAATTGGTATCGTACAATAGAATCTTCTATTGGTCACAGACATTTTGTCGCAAATCCATAAAATTCTGCAATGTATATCATTATATATCTTTACGTATAACATTTGTTTTATAAAAGTCTTGTTTGAAAAGTCTATAAACAATATGATTGCCAATTGTTACGAAAAGTACGCGTGTAATAATTACGCGGGCACTGTTTTAAAGCAACAACGTTCCCGTATGTACTTTTACCTCCGTACTTATATGATAATAGATTGCCATGCGCGGGGAATTGGAATTATTGTAATTTTTGGCCATTAACCCGAATCGAGTTTTGTCATTATTCGAATTTGGTATTATAATCGAGGCGCGCATCGTGAATAGTCCAACGCTTGTCTATACGAGCTGAAAAATGATTCTTCGTAAAAAATTAAGTGAATATTATATATGATATATATTAAAATAGAAAACAATAATATATATATATATATATATATATATATATATATATATATATATATAAGGATAAATAATTTATAATATAATATAACGATAAATTATTATATCTTGGGAGAGTTCTTTTAGCTCCTAGCCTCTTGCTCTCTATATACGTCGTGCTAAAAAAAATAATAATAACACAACTATTTCGCGCGCATCGCGTTTGCGGATCCAACCTCGACGCATTGCGGTATATTTCATTCCGCGTTACAGTTTTTCATTCGTTATCCTCGGCCTCCGTCTTATTCTCGCTCTTGGCGTCCTCTTCGACCGGGTCCTCGCCTGCCTTCCCCTTACCCTCCTCCGCCTCCTCCTCGTCCTCCACCTCGGCTACGACTAGCGGCGTCCTGCGCGGACTCGGCTCTGGCCTCGTCGTCGGACTGCTCGATTTTCGCCGCGCTGAGGGCCTGGCCGCTTACCGAGCTCGCCGATTCGATGGCGGCGGCCTCCTCGGCTTCGGCCGGCGAAGCACCGACCTCGGCCTGGTCGACCTCGTCGGCGGCGGCCTTCCTCTTCAGCTCGAATTTCACTTCCTTCACGTCGAGCTCGGAATCGTCTGCGTTTCGACGATGATTGTATCGTTTTTATTTTTGCGTTTTTCATTTTGAAAAGCCAGGATTGGACGAATTGAAAAGCGCGGAAATTATATAGATTCGCTCGCGCACGAGGGACTGTCGGGGTAAATTTTATCGATCGAGGAAAAAGTACTTTATTAGAATGCGAACGTTAAATTATTGCCAATTATTCAGTTAACCGTGCTCTTTATTTTACATATATGCTAAATTGCCGCAAAGTTTCAAGAAGATTCATGATACGTCGTAGAAATCCAGGGCTTTTAAAATTTCATTTGCAACGTATAGCATTTGGTGATAAAATTTTTAAAATGTTCTCCGTTCTACACCGTTTAATGGGCTCGCTGCACAAACTTTGTAATAAAGTAGAATGCGTGTCAATGATGTGTGTTATTAATTAAAATTTGACAATTTAATAGTCCTCATTATATAAATCGGTAGATGATGAATATAAATAATCTAACAAGATTGAATTAAATTAAATGAAGTTTGGAAAGATATTAAATAAAAAATAAAAATTTGCATATTAAATTTGTTAAGATTATGCAACTAAACAAATAAACTAAAATAAAAGTATGATATAACTGATGTTCATATACTATCAGCCAAAGGTCATTTTACCCTCATTTCAGTCTTTTATTCATCAACCGACAGCAGATCAAATAAATTCAAATTTTTTAAATAAACATACATTTAATCGTATATGATTATTGAATAAATTTTCGATATTTAGAATTCTTTAATTAAGTTTTAAAAAAAGAAATATATATATATATATATATATATATATATATATATAATCATCGTACCATCGGATGATTCCGATTCGCTGGAGGTGTGGCTCACGAATGGTATGTCCAAGGTCTTGGCGCTGGGCACACTGGTGATGAGCCTCTCTCTTTCGCTCACCTTCATGGACGGGCTTCGGATCACGTCGCCCGGATACTTCCTTGCTCGATATTTTCTGTAGGCGTTCTCGAGGGGAAGAAGAAAATGATTCGATTGATCGAAAATCGTTGTATTAAACTTTTGGATGTAACCCTTGATGGACTATCTTAAAAACAATTAGAGCTACTTATCGTTAGGCAGCAATAGCTACAGAGAATCAACAAATTCATAATATAGGTATTTGCAAAACCATAAAAAAGGCTGTAAAAAATGGTGAGGGTCGAGTGAGAGTCAAATATGATGATAGATTATTATTCTACAGACGAGGAGAGCAGTAGCTGAAAGAAATATGCAGTGTTTCGGTACGGCAGGTTGGAAAGTGGGTTAGCGATAGGGTTATAACATCAAATACTGAAATGTCTATTGCCTTTAGAAGGCAACTTAGCATCCATAGTAAGTAAGTTGATTTACCGATTAAAATATTTATTGATTGCACATTATATTATGCAAATCGTACAAAATAATATAATACTTAAGATTCGATAATTAGATAACTATGCATAGCTGTGGGGAATATATATAGAAGGTGTCACGAAGAAATTCTTTATTTAATTTAAGGATAATTAAAGAAGGCACCTTAAACCTTACGAACTTGTTTTAAATCTTAAATAAAAGAGACCGATCTTTTCATGTAGTATTATTGGACATTATCATGCCATACTATACGCCTATCAGATTCATGAAATTTTTATTTGCAGAAAAAGTAAAGCCAGTAGCTGCTATTTCTTTAGTCTTGAAGAGATTTAATTAAAGATAATGGTCTCTGTTGTCCAAGTATGAATTGTCTCGGATTGTTGAAGATAGTACTAACCAGGGGTCATCTATATCATCCATCTGCCAATGCCGGTACATTTTCAATGATTTCTTTTCATAGCAGGAAGATAGAAAGACAGAGAGGACGTAAAACAAAGCTTTTAGATAGACCAAGATCAAACGACATAAAAGAGAAATAAGTGTCATTACAGATCCATAGTATTTGCTTTCTAGAGGTAAAATCAAAGCAACTTGACAATATTAGAGAAGCATATCCTACAGTATGCAATTGTCATAGTCAATTCGTGTGACAATCTTAATTAAAACATTATTAAGTTTTTAAATCTTAATTAAACATTATATTCCAGATTATACGCGTGTGATTGTGAATAAGGGTAGTCTGATTGTCATTGCATAGTTATACTCGTTTATAAAAATGGCTGTAAGACCAATAAAAATGTTTATGAGCTTGTTTTATGTCAGCCAACCTAATTAAAATTGATAACCATATATATCCACGTTTATTTCTAAATATAATCGTATTCGAGGAGTTGTGTTATAATGATATTAATGCGTGAATGAGCTGCGAGGGTGGTTATATATTAAATCAAAAATAAACGTTCAGACTACTTTCTATATGCGAACGTCTACACAAGGTTGATATAGTATGAGCGATTATCTAAGTGATAAGATAAAGAAAATAAAACCACCCTTTATGCATAAGAAAATACTGCTCATTTATATGATTAATGCACCACCATATAACAAGTCCATGAAAACGTTGGTGAAATTAAACGAATTGTGTTTCCAATTATTTGATATGAAACGAATACGCTGGGGTAAAACTAATTGCAGAGATTGAAGGAAGTGGTTGACAAAGTGGTACATGTACAGAAATTAGGGCAGCACTGGACTCAATTTGTCGATGTTGAAAGAGGATTGATTGATTTGATAAATAAAGTTATTGAATTATAAAGTTACAAGAATGGATGAATAAAATTGAAAGAATTTCACGCAAAACCTTTTGTTCTATTAGTTAGATCCGGAACTCATTGAGCGATGTGCGATATAAATTGCGAGTGCAGTGTGAGTGAAAAACGAATAAAAGTACATCAAGAGTTTCTTTTGATTCGTCAATGGCGTGAAGCAATTTCATCACAAAATCAACTCTACCTATCGTATGAAAATGTCAGGAGTTGCGTCTACTGATACAATAATAATACATACATATTTATAGTTATATATAATTGCGCAAAAGTTAAACAAATACAAAAATAAAAATATAGTTGCATGGAAATGAGATTTCCTGCATTTTGGTAGCTATATATACTAATGAGAGGTTCATCTCATCGGAGAACTAATATTATCCAGGAGGTAACATATGTATTTCATATTATAAGGAACTAAATATCTCATGATGTTTTTTGTTATCCAAATGGGCCTTTCTTCCCATTATTTTTCAATAAATACCATATTAAAATAACACATTTCTATTTGATACTACATATACTGTTATACGTGGATTGGAAAACGTTTTGTCTTCTCTCTACGTCAAATGTATTTGTTATAGCTTAATAGTGTAGTATTCATGATGCTTTCAAACAAATAATCCTATTTGAAAATAGAATTCTTCTGAATCAAGTTAATTTTTATGGGATCTTTTTAGAAATTTAAATAATTGACGAAAAAAGATTCAAATCATTTTTAATATTTATATCAAGATTCGAGAAATTAAACTACATTACAGATTAATGCTTGAATACGAAAAATGAATAAATATGAATAATGATTATATTACTATATCCTAAATTGTTATTTAATATATATAAAAAAAATTCATGTTTTAGATTGTCACAATATATCGATAAACAATTAAGGAACAATAATAAAAGCTAATAGTAAAAAATTGAATATTCCAATAAATTCAAGATACTGGTATTAATAGATTTAAAAATTCATATTTATTTTTACAAAATCAAAACATACTTTGCACTGACTTGTTTATATTGTGAAAAATTGCTTTTTGACATTTTTGATATATAAATGATGATGTTAATCATCATAAAACATTATGTGAGCAGAATTACAATCTAACTTTGCAGATCATTCAAATTCTAATTTTATTTGATAATAAGTTATTTTTGCGAGCTTTAATAATTTTTTGAGATATATTTTTCTTTTTTAGAGTGAAAAAGTGTATAACGATAAGATATATTATGATCTAATGTGGAAGCTAGCAATATAATATTTATTGTATAAGAAAATGTGATCTGTTAATAATATCGAGATACATCCGAGACTATAGCAGGTCGATTTAAAAATAACGTTTTGATTTAATATAAATGATTACGAATACTTAAATTATTTAACATTATGCATTTATTCACATATTAATTTTTTATTTTAGTTTTTATTATTCTTTCTTAATTTTTGTTTTTATCGAGGAATTATGAAATTTTAAAAAAAATATTTGTAGTGTTTGATGAATTGAATATAATAATTTAAGCTATGGTAAGCTACTCAGTATTCATATTTGTTACTTTTTTGGTATTTAAGCATTAATTTAGAATGAAGTTTAATTTATTTTATCTTGATGTTAGTATTCAAAATCATTTGAATGATTTTCGTAATTATTTAAATTTCTTTAAAAATTATATAAAAATTATTTTGAATTGAAATAACTTTAATTTCAGCTAGAATTATATGTTACTCTTAAACTGTTAAACAAAGAAAAATATATTTGAAGTAGCGAGAAGTCAAAAAATCTTCCAACAGATGAGTAACTGTATAGATAGTGATCAAAAAGAAATTTGTTTTTTTGATACAGAATTATTTAGAGAATTTAGAAATAATAGGAAGGAAGGCATCTTTCAAGGTTAAGTATTTAGTTTTCTTATTACATTAAATGCATTTTTCACTTCCTGAAAAAAAAATTGATTCTCCGGCGAGATGAGCCTTTCCCGGTAAGTATATACTTTCGTTATGTCTTAAAGTTCCGCTGTATTGCACTTCGTCTTTGTCAACTCACCTGGATAATGATCGCTGCCTCGTTTGCGCTCATAAGAGTGAGACCGGTGTGTTCGTACATCATGGCGATCCAGACATTCATATCTACCTTGTGCCGATAGGCTGCATCCCCTTCTTGCTCGAGTCCTGTCCGACATAGAATGAATACCGAAGAAAAATTAAATGAATTACCGCGTCGATATCGCGTACGCGAGGTGATAATTATAGAAATAATAAGACGAGGATTACGTTTTATGGCTTCTAATTTGGAACTTTTTCTCTGGTAGTAGCCTCGGTAAGCGGCCTGTAAAAGATTATAGGATCGAATCAAAGAACTGTATATATAGTAGAGGATGAATGGAAAAATTATCTTATACATATACATCTTTTTTTTCTTTATATATCGTTGTTGTTCTATAGGTATACTTGGACATTAGATTATCGTTCGTAAACCCCGATTGCGACTCAAGCAATTTATATTATATGGATTTGGCGCGAGTGTAAGACAATAAAGCGTTCTTTGCGAAATGTCGCATCCCGTCGACATATGTAAGGATGGGTCACGGGCATTCGAATGAGGAATACGGATTTTAAGCAAAAGTGATTCAATCAATATATATATATGCCTATAAATCGGCCGATCTTGAATTGATAGATATAATGACTAAAAAAATTATATGGATCTTCCGGGCATATGTAGATTCATTAGAATTTTTGTTGTCTCTAAATTTCATTTATTTTTTAAATCCGGCGTCCTAATTCGGATTTTTTATTAATAAAACAATTTCTAATTTCACAACATATGCAAATTAAGTAAAGGAAAGTTTATATTCTTTACGTAAAGAAGCACTATATATCTTAATAATGAAAGAATTTCAAGTTATAAAACCTTATAGGGCTCATTTGATATGTGAGTTGTCATCTTTAGTCTGGATCAAATCCATAACCCCAATATTTGAACATCTCATTATTAGATATATTTATTTTATACTTGATCAAGATTATCAAATACTTTATAACATATAATGAATTATTTGTTAATTTTTATCCAAGAATATATTAATTTTATTATATATAAATATACTTATCAATATAATTCAGCGATATCACAAGATTCCTAAATCATTTCAAATAATTGATAATATTGTATCTTTTTTTTAGAATCGTTTCTTAGAGTGATTAGTCGCACTTAATGCGAGCGGCTAGTATTATAATTCATCCTCAATATTTTTCTAAGACGAATTGTATGTATAATAAGTATGTATGTATAAGAAAAAGCGTAAGTTCTTACTTGAATAACCGTAACCGCGTGTATCGCCTCGTCCACAGTTATACCGGATTTTCTCAAAATCTCCATGGTATTCACGGTGGCTCTCTGCCAGGTGATTTCGCCCCTCTGCTCGGCCAGTATCAGTCTCTCATAATGGCCCCTGAACAGTGCCTGAATGATGGTAATGAAATTACGATAATGAAGGATTGCGCAAATTATTAATGATCAACGTAATAAAAGTACCACGTGTACTGCGATTTTTCTCTCTCTCTTTTTCTCTCTTTCTCTTTTTATCTCATAGGTAATTAACTAAATCAATACTTGAATAAAGAAATGAATAAATAAGTAAATAATTAAACGAATATAGATCTATTTTCACCTGTATCTGCGTCGCAGCACGCTGCGCTTTCGCGTAACTCGCCCCAGTTTCCTTCAGTATTCTGCATATTGATATTTCGTTGTTATCGTCCATATAGCTATCGTCTGTTCAAAATTCAAATAGGCTAAATTAGTTCCAAATGTAAATTCCAGAACTTCCGTCTTAAATATAGTGTTATAGTGAAGACAATTGAAAAAGAAGGGGGTGGATAACAGGTAGCCTCTATTGATTTTAAAAACTTTATTGATTTTGGCCTTTTTGATACCAAAAAATGAAATATTAGTAGCGAAATTGAGAGAAATAAGGGGCGAATGAAGGTTTTTGAATATGCTAAATTATTATGAAAGAAGAGATCATGTAAAAAGGTTATTGTTTTGGAAATGTTAGGGAGGTCCTATAGGGACTAACTGAACAGTCAGTATCATTTGCCTGAAGCACACCAAACGATGTGGTAATGTTGCTGAATACGAAGATGGGCTTAAAAAGCAAGGATGAGAATTTCCATAAATGGAAGGAGGTATGAGAAATCTAAATTTGGAGAAAGTAAAAAGAGTTGGTAAAATGCGATATACATGAAGATGTCATTATATAGAAATGAATGACAATATGTGGAATTGTGCTTAGAAAATCGAAACGAAATGGAAAAACTTTTGTAGCACTGAAAGGACTGGGGAGAGCAAATGATCACTTTATGGAAATATTAACAACCAGTGATTTCAGGTGGCCAAAAAATATATTGAAAATAGAAACTTAAAAAAATTAAGGAATCTTTACCCAACGTAGAGAGGAGAAGTCTGAAAATGGATTTTTGAAGAGAGCGATAACTAGGGTTCCTGTGGGTCCATTTTGCTAGAAATTTTACACAAAACGTACGTAATTCGTTTGAGTTTGCTTGCGTACCTGCCGGGTTCGCTTGTGTATGTTTATAACTCATATATGCTAATTCGTACTCTATCGTTGGCACTTTTGGAAGTTGTGCAATGTTTCGGACAGCCAATCGAAACAAACAAAGAGTAATTCTAATTGTCTGATCACTCGCCTCAGAGGATTATCAATGATTATAAAGGATTATTTTCTCAAAAATTATCAGAATTATCAATGACCATGTTAGTCAAACAGAAAAAAGCAAAGAAGGGAGACTACTGAAAGCAAGAACAACGTGTATCAAAAAGATAGAGTAAAGTCGAGAAATTTAGATACTGGACAGAATATTATATATCAATACAGTTTGGACACTAAGAATAGGAATGAAAAACTAATATATCTAAAAAAATGCCTCATTAGTAACAAATATGTACTAATGTGAATTTATAAAAAAAAGAAATCTGTATATATATATATATATATATATATATATAGAATAAAAAATGAATTTTAATGTCGACTTTATAATATTTTTTTTTAAAGATCTTGTAAAACGTTTTGTATTTTTCGAGACAAATACGCAATAAGGTACTAAAATTTTTATAAGATATTTCATGATTTTTACTATATATATAATTTTGAGTATCATAGCGTTCGTAAATCAGCGCGTCGTAATGCATAAGAATGCGCTTTTATTATCATTTTCGGTACGGCATATCCCATTAATATGATAATCGCTTCTGCATCGATATCATAATTACTATATACAAAATAAAAAAATTTATCGTATATAAAAATACGAATTATAAATTATTATATATACTATTATCGGTAATCGAATGATCCGGTGCCCGTGCAAGCCACGTGAACTATATATATACTATAAATATTAATTGTAAGAATATTTTTTACCATCGCATCCACATTCCTTCCTTTGTTTATCAACGGCGTCCAAATAAGCTCGGAATGCCTTCTATGTAACGTGAAAAGAGAACAAATAAAACGACGATAAGTTATATATTAAGATATGCGAATGGGGCAAATTAATATAAGTATATAACATGACCGCCTTTTCAAGACCATAGCGTCCCATAACTACAATTGTGCCTAATTCTAGCACAGAACTTGTTTCTCACTCCGAGCTTCTGACTGGAAGCTGATTTGAATAAACTTCCGACAATCACCTCGCACCCCTTTCTCCTTCGATTTTGATAAAAATTTGTCATACTTATATTGGTCGAGGCTGCTGATTATGAATGTCGTAGTGGCAAAAATCTATTAAACAGAGGTTCTTCGAGATTATCTCAGATAAATAAGAGAACTTTTGAAACATATGTTTCAAATAAAAATTACGAAAAAAAATAATTACAGATCTCATCAAAATACAAATCTGTTTTATTGTATACACTTTTATCGATACAAGAGATATTTCCGGGATGAAAAACCAAACTCTTCCATTCTCTTTATACTTACTTTTGCACTTTATCCCGGAAAAACTGTCTGTAGAGAAAAAATGCATAGAACAAAAAAAAAATAAACTTATTTCAATCATATCTGTGCAATATTCGTTTGAAATATTTTTTCTTTCATTTTTCCATTTTTCCTCTCTTCAGAGATAAGCTCGAAAAAGCATCGTTTGCATGGTTTTAGATATGAAAATGTAATTTCCGCTACAATAAGCCACTCCACGCGATATTCTCAATCAGTATCCACAAAAAATATAAGCGTTCAAATTTTCATCGCCCACGTGGGTATTTTTTGGAAGTTCCCTCACTGATTTGCTTAAAAAAAAAAAAAAAAAAAAGTATCGCAATATTCTAAGGGTGGATGCAATGAAAGTTGACCTTTTCGCGTGACGTGTGACAACATTAGAAATCAAACTACTATAGCTCGACTTTGAGAAATGAAGGCTATTATAGTTGAAAATGATGTTAATGGTTAGTTCAATCTTTACATTTCGTTTAAATGTATAAAATTTTTTTCTACACACAAATCTTTCTCAAACAGTGCTAAAATTAATTCAAATATATCTAATATATTAAAAAATAAATAATTCACGCATAGAATAAAAAACCAATGCTATCTTTAAATTGAAATAAAATAATTAATATAAATATTCTATAAACAGAAGTTATGTTTTTACTTAATCATTACTGAAACAATACTTAAAAATATGTATTTTTATACATAAATTTTTAAAGGAACGTTATATGGTCTGCGTGGGCCTTATAAGATCCTGGGACTTATGAGGCCTGTGAACAACGACGGTCTTGCTATATATACACGTTTATCGTTTTATTAATAAATTTGTGAAAATAACTTGGAGCCTCGGAGCCACCGCGGCGATTTCCGCCAATTGGAGATCGGTGCCTTGTAGAATCTCGACGATCTGCTCGCTTTTCAGCACGACGTTCGAAACGATGGTCACGGCGGCTATTAATAAATCAAAGAAAAAGGACGACTGAGGATTGTATAATATATCTATTGTAGCAATTATCTTTTTTCCCACCCGTCGATGTTAAGACAGTGACCTTAAACACATATAGTACTCGCATAATACACTTTTTGAGGTCAGTGCCTAATATCAATATACTTTTGTTCTTATATAAATATATACAAATATTTTCGTGTTATTATTGCTATTTTGTTTATGAAAGAAAAAAATTCTAATAGTAAAATACGTTTGAAAAAATTATAAACCTAAGAGGAATAGACAAAAGAGGATATTGTATTGAAAATAAATTATACATTCTATAAAATTTGTAATGTAAATTATTACTAATTATAAAATTGTATTGCTAATGTCATTTAAATGGAACCTAATGGTTCTCAACCATTTTAATAATCAATTCTGATGTTTGTTTCAAATATGAAATGAGTACAAAAGGCATTGGGAAATCGCTTGTTTGTAAAGAAAAATTTAACGCTTATACTAATTCTTAGGTCTTACGTAATTTATATCTATTATGTATACGCCGAAATAGATCGAGATATATAATTATTTTTGATAAGCGCTTTAAGCGCGCAGCTTGCACTGGACGATGATAAAGATAATTAGGGCTAAAAATAATTAATTACGTTCCATTCAAATCGTAAAATATTAACCGCGAATTAAAACTAATACGAAATCAAAGAATGTCGCTGTCAATGATTAATTTATAATAATGCGATTGAAAATTATTAGTTCAACAACTAAAGCTCTATAAAAAGATTAATTGGGATATTTTATTAACATTATGGCTTTGACCGTTTAAATTAGTTGATTATACATACAGTGATTATATATATATATATATATATATATATATATATATATATATATAATAAAATTTATAATAATTTAAAAAACATGTATATATAAATAAATACGCGGATGAATAAACAATACGTAGTTGTCTTTACAAATTTTCTATATGGTCTCTCGGCTTTGGTCCACGCTTCTATTTATACCTCATACGTTCAGACTTCGTAGGGGCCACCTTACATTGCTATTGATATTTATTCAATAGTTTGAAATATGCAAGAGAACTAAAATATCTGTTACCTTGAAACTTTCCGTAAAGAATAATAATTGCGCTATTTAGTATTTGGAACGAATTTGTTAAAAGATACTGGATATTGTTACTATTGTCGTTGTTGTTGTTGTCGTTGTTATTGTTGTTGATGATGTTTCTGATATTATTATGGTTGTTGTTGTTATTATTATTATTAATCATAATAATAATATAATAAATTATGTTTTATTACAATAATAACATAATAAGAAAATGGTTATGAATTTAAAACACATATAATAAATTGAAAAAGTTGCTTCAGCATATATCATTAAATTTATGAAATTTTTACTTTTACTATATAATTTTCATACTGAAATTATACTCATGCAGTCAATGGCATCGGAAAGAATATTTAAAAATTTGTTAATTACAGTTTAATGATCTCTTTCTCAATTAATAGCTTATAATTGAATTAATATAGTAATAAAGATTTTAATAATTAATTAATTATTCTCATAAAAAAATATTTAAATTAAAAAAACAATTCACATACAAATTAACGCCGCATTAAAATCAAATTTATTGATTTCGAGTCTGTAAAAAAGTTAATTTGATAAATTATACTAATAATAAACCATTCTTTTAAAAAATAGTTAATTATATAAAGAGACAGTTAGGATTCATAAAATCTTTAATTGAATTTATCAATTGAAATTTAATACGAACTATAAAACATCTATTTTTTATTATATTCTTAATGAAATGTCATTAAAGATTTATATACCTTTAGCATTTTCGCGAGTTATTATCAGGCTGTCCAGGTACTCGGCCACAAAACAAAATATATCATCTGGTTGCGATCTTATAACCTATAGAATTCAAACATTTATTAAAAAAAAATGAGCGGATATTCTGATGAAAATTGCAATGAAAATATAAAATCAATAAGTTTTTAGTTGACAAATCGCTATCTGAAAATCTATAAACAGATATAAAATAGGGTTTAAAATGCCTGCATCAAAGTAATGGGTTTGAATTATATAGTTAGTATTTAATTGAACTATAATTATACCTCGCGCGAGATATCCGAACAGAGTTCGCGCAATCCATTAGGGACTTCGCAAATTTGCTTAGCCCTATGCTTGTGTAGCATAACATCCATGCTTTGCACTTTTATTGGAGCTTTCTATTTTGAAATCTATTTTCTGAGGCAGATTCAACGTTTAATATTGACGGTAACAAACCACATGACAAATCAACAAATGGATATATATATATGTATGTGTGTATATTTATCTATATTATATCATGAAATCAAGAAAATTAAATCAAAAGAAGAATATGAAAAATATCTTTAACGTTAATTTCTATAAAATTGTATGAGATATAATCACAAAAGACCGAGAGACTTAACATTAAAGAAATTCAATTAAAATAATTGTTTTTCAATAAAAGAATTTATAAAGAAGCGCTAAAAGAATATAAATGAACAAAAATATATAATCTTCTAATTTAAAATTGATTTTAAATTAATTTTAAAAGAAAACAAGGAAAAGGATGAATTTGTGTATGTCATTTGGAAAAACATCAGTTTTTTGCCAATAATTGATCATTAAGAGTAACTTTTATAAAATTACGTAATTACGTCTATATTATTGCACAGAATGAGAAAACAAAAAATTAAATATTACAATTCGCTAAAAATGCTTGTAATAAAAGAATTTTATTTTTATCCAAGCAATTGCAATCAACGACGGCTATAAAATACTCAATCAAGTTCAAGCATTCGCAAACACACATACACACACATGCATGCACGCACACACACACACACCTAAAATGTTATTAAGTAATATACTTCCTAAATAATTTATTATTTAGTGAGTTTGACATTATCAGATGAAAATTTAATTTAACTTATTAAATATAGTATATTCAAAATATTATAATGTTAAAAATAATCGAATAGTTGCTTTGAAACACAATTTGCTGCATTTATATGGTGTATTTGATAAATATTAAAAGTTCGATGATAAAATTTTTATGCATATAATCTCAAAACATATTGCCGAGGCAAATTATAAAGCGATAAAATATTAATGTGACATATTTTTTATTTACAAAAATATTGTAATATACGTATTGGCTATCGTATATAGCAGCCACATTGTTAGGAAAGAAAAGATTTAAAACAAAATTAATTAATACCAAAAGCAGTATGAAATATCGTTATATATAAGGAAAGAATAATAATTTGTTGTGTAAAAAAAATAATTAGAACATTCACAACAATTAATGGGTCGTTGTAAATTGTAGAGATTTTTATTATTACGCAGTTTTATATTATTACTCTAAATTTTATAAAAAGTTGAATAAATAGGATATATGTGGACATAGTACCATAATTTTATAGCACGTAAACTTTAACTTTTAATTTCGATAAAATTATAATGAGATTGCGAGATAATTTTGGACCTCCTCGAAAATATATATAGTAAATTGTGCAATAAACAATTTTATGAAAGAACTCTTCTAGTGAGTAGTTTAGCGAGCTATATAGGTGTTGGTATCCTGACAATACAATTGGAAGATATACAAGCGAGAATGAAAATGTATATCTGAATTTTCAAAATTATCACACACACACACACACACACACACGCGCGCGCGCGCGTCTTAAAAATATCGAGTAATAGAAATTAATAGAAGTACTTTAGAAAAGAAAAGAAAATTTTTTTTCCAATTTCACTCAATGGAGACACATGAGTCTTTTGAAATATATAAACATAATACGCTGAATAATCGCTATCGTTCAACGCTTATGCAAGGCCTTGATAAAGTTAGATATTAAATAGTATACTATCTTCGCATCTATTTCTTATGTACATATATGCGCTGTTATTGTTAGTGAAAAGACAAGATAACGCCGTGATATACTTTATTTAAATGGAAACTTTGATGGAAAAAACTCGACAAAATCTGATAAAATTAATTTGTGCTATAAAATCACCTTATATAAATAGTAGGATGTGTTTGTTTATTTGTTTTTTACATTAAATACAGAAATATCAAAGACGTAAACGTATAAAATATGCATAATCTATATAAATCTAAAATTTGTTGCACCGATCATTTTACATAATGAATATAAGTTAATTTAATTTCAATTCAATTTACGTTTTGCTATGGTTCCATTTTAAAAACAACATGATGTGGAATCATCATCAGCATCTAAAGACAGGTGACCTATTCTTAGATGTACAAGGGGAAACAGTATTTGTCCTTAAATTGCAATCTTTCATATATACTATAATTTATTAAATGAAGGGCTGTATTTTAGTTGTAATTAGAAAATGCGATTAATATATTTAATGCGATTCATCTTAACAACTTTAATTATATATATATATCGGGAATCTCTGGCGTGGGCATATACGGTACGTAGATATTTGTCTTTTAGAACATGCGAATCAAGCTTTGCTAACTCGCCACGGCGCTACGATCGGATAAAGCTGGTAGAATAAGCGAGGTAAAAAGCTTGCCAGCGTGTATATCTCTGATGTATCTCTGGCCTGCTCTGGCACATCAGCTATATGGTTTACGCGAGTGGTAATCCGGTAATAGCTGGTAATTTCGAATGCGCGGGACGGCGAGGCGCCCGTATGATATTTAACAAACATATGTGTATATAATTGCGTAAAACGTGCGAAAATATGTAAAATTGAGGATTTCGCTGCGCAAGGACCGTAAACAATGAATACTTGAAATTTTGTCCTTAATTCTGCGCCTGTCAGTATTTATTTGGACTCGCTCCCGGGTTATTTCCCTGTCCAAGGTCCTCTCCCCGGATCCTTCTCCCGAACAATTCGCCCGAGAAAACTTATTATCCTTTCCTTCTCGCCCGTCGCATGCCGTTGCACATTTACCAAAATGATAAATTAGACTTTGCTATTTTCGTCATGCGCTAGAGTCGTTTTCTATCCTTATATTATAATTTTTAATAATTGCTTAATGAGCAATTGGGAAATAACAATTTATAAAACAGACAGATGTTAATAAATTTTTACAATAAATATTGGATAATGAAGTGTTTCCAAAGCTTCAGTAAGTCGTTGGGATTATTAAAACTGGCATATTTTATACACTTTAACCCATGGAATATTTATCTTGAGATCTTTTTTTTTTAATAGTACAGGATGTAGAATTAAAAATCATTTTATTGTTTATATAAAATAAACTAATAAACTAATTTTAGCAATCTTGAAGTCTTTTTTATGAACTACTATAATTATCCTAGCAGCGAGTCTGTATATTCTCGTGGGATAAAACCTAATTTGAAACTCAATTGTTTACGGAAATATATAGGATGCAGTTAATAATTTATATATCAATTTTTTGATATAGGTTCATTGTACAAAAATGCATGTATAAAAATTCCAATTGTGCCGTTTTTACAATTTTGTCTATTTGTAAAATAGAAATCAATTAATATTTTTGAAATTCAATCTGATAATTTCGATTAAAAACTTTATTAATCATTTTGATGTTTTTGAACCAACAGTATAAACCCTAAAATTTCCAATAAGAAATAACTAATGATAAAAACAGTCTACTAATGCACGATATATACTTATATTGTATATGCAAAAAAGGGTCAAGTGTTTATAGCTGAGATATTTGTTTCTGTCTCATATGACTCTTCTATACTTTAATTTTTGGTCTAAAAACATTCCAAAAGATTAGTTATGGTTTAAACAGAATGTATCGTGTTTGTTTTCCGAAAAATATTAATTTATTGTAGTTTTACAAAGAGTCTAAATTGCTATAAAATAATAGATTAATTTCAAATTTAGATAATTATAACTTTTAAATATATATTGTTTCGGAAGATGAGCTTTGGAAGGTTTTTTGTTTAACATGATCTAGATTTTTATTAGAAATAAATTTCCTGGTGTTCGGATTTAAATAATGTATATAAATTAAGCTACTGGATATTTCATTTTCATTCTTATTCGTCACGTAAGAGTAAATATATAATTTTATGTAATTTTAAATGAATGTAACTTTCTATTAAAACATTCAGTTTTTAATTATATTATATATATATATATATATATATATATATATATATATATATATATATATATATATATAATATATCAATCGATAATGTCATTTTAGTCTTTTTAATTGAAATTCGGTATTGCACGATACACGAGCATTGGATTCTAACTCTAAATATTTCTGGGACTTTGGCACAAACAGTCTTTAATGCTCCCTCTGATGATTATCACGTTCCAATAATAAATGTGGATTCGTATACGATGCTTCTCGCTGTATATCTATATACTAAAACTGCGTATTTCGTAGAACGCTCATTAGAGTTACCAAACGGCGTTTTTATATAATTTCGATACGTCAGTGATGGCAGTTATATAATAAAAGCGTCTCGAAAGTCATTATAAAAGAGCGATGTGTCGTTTGGAATATTAAAATTACGTTACGTATCTCAAAATTTTATATTCTAATAAAAGAAAACTTTTGAGGAAATTTCCAAAAATGTCTTCTAGGTCACGAATAATAAATTATAGGTGTTATATACATATAATAGAGTCAAACTTATGAATTAATCATATCTTTCAGAAACTGGCAAAGCACAAGACATCTTCGTTACAAAGTTCTAGTCAACCGAGGAACAAATAATTAGTCATGTGCATAATGATCTTGTAAATTAATAAAAAAAAAAGTTTCCTTCACTATCTGGTACAGTAAACTCAGCGCATATGACGCAACGCGCGCGCCGGTTTCTGAATTTTTTGCTCCAAAATCCATCATGCGCGTGCGTGCGTGTTAGGTGCGTGCCTCGTGAGTGTGCGAGCCTATAGATATAAATGTATGCACACATGCAAAATAATTATACCTATAGTGCGAATACCATGCAAACTCTTCATATCACATGTGTTTTATATATATATATATATATATATATATATATATATATATATATATATATATATCAAAACACTAATAAAAACTATTCAGCCCCCCCCCCTTTTGTTCTTGTGCGAGTTTCACGGCATCGTATGATCGCAGTCTAGAACGAGAACACGCGCGAGCGTACGTCATACAATGAACTATATTTATTATTTGGTACCTAAGTTTGGCATTTATATATATATATATATATATATATATATATATATATATATATATATTCAGATATAATATTGAATGTGTTGTCGGTCTAATTTTTTAATATTACAGCATAAGCCGCAGGCTATAAATGTCCCATGGGAGCCGCTTTCTGATTCAATATATGCAAATGCCAAAAGTATTGCTGCACTCACAGAATAAACTCGTTATTCTTTTGGAAAAAAACTCTCCCTTCCTTACTTTCTATTATTTGTACGTACGTACAATTATATATACCTGTACGTCGAGAGAGGTAAAAAGGACAGAAATATATACTCGTCTAGAAAAACCCAGCTCGCCCCCCTCCGCCTCTCTCAACCCTCTTGCTCAGTGGACGCAGCGCGCCGCCGCGGCCGCGCGGCAAAGAGCGAGAGAATTATATAGTGTCGTTTCGTTTTGTCGCGTTCGATTTCCCCGCCGCGTATCAGTTCCCCAATATCACGCCCCGCATTCGGCATTCCCACGTCCGGAGTGTCTTTCGACTCACTGGTGACTTCTTGGACCGATTCACCGATGTAACACACTGCGATACTGTTGCCCGCGCTTCAGCAGTTTCGTGGGTTCCGTTAAATAAATATAAATAAGTTGTATGTCAGGTTGTGCACTGTTGTTACTGTCATACGCGTAAGCAGCGGTCAAGTGTATACAAACACAACTATCACGCGCGGTGATTCGTGTAGACGTGTGTACGCATCTGCGCCTATTATCTGCTCTTATACATACATATATATATATATATATATATATATATATATATATATATATATATATATATATATATATATGTGCTGCTACGTGCGCGCGTGTGCGAAGGTGAAGTGCGGTGAATAGGCATACGCGCACGGTATATACGCGCATCACTGCATCAGATTCTGAATACACTATACTGTTTAGTTGCATCTTGCATACAGTACACATTTCGCATTTAATCCTGAATTCCTGATCTGTTATGGATATTGTGTATATTGTTGGTTCATTTTTATCGTGAAGGTTTTTGGCCATTCATGACGAGAGAAGCAATAAGCTGCTGTCTGACCGTCCTATTTGCTGCATACATATTCCTCGAACATGATCTACTCTGCTGATGGTGAGTGTATATTCAAGAGTCAGGTGATAGAGAGAGAAAGAGAGAGAAAGAGAGTGCGAGAAAGAGAGGGAGAGAGATAGTAATATTGTGAATGATGGAGTGTGGAGTATTTCTAGTAATATGTCAACAGCGTATTATCATTATTATTATTATTATTATTTGGACGCAGTCCGTTGTTTTTTTCTGTCAGGATTATATACTTTATAAGCTGATGACCGCGTGTACAACTTATTGTACGAAGTACGAGCTATGTCTCGTTTATATTAATAATATATATCTTGCGTAATCTTTTCCAATCGGTGCGATGTATATAGCACACAAGCTTTCGGTTCAATTTTGCATAACTATGTGGCGCGCGCGCCCGCAGCTTATTGGAGAGAGAGCTGCGTACGGTCCAAGAGCCCAACATGCAAGTCCCGTTAGATTATACGAAAGAGATTTTCTGCTTGCACATTATGATTATAATAGCGTCTCTTTTATGGAGAGTTTATTTTTAAAAGCAAAAAGTCTTTTAGTTAACTTATTATTACACGAATGCCGTGCGACATTGTCGATATTGCATTTTGTTGATCGAGACTTACGATTTGTTTATTAGCGTTTGATTTTATATGCTTTGATAAACATTAATGCGATATAAGTAAATATTGCAATTGTATAAACACAATTTGCACTATATTAAAAAATATTTCAGTTTCCACAACCTACTTTTAAGGTTGTCTAATAATCAAAACGATCTTAAACTTTAGTATTATTACAGTTTTTTGAAAGTTTATTATAATATTTTGACAATTTCATTTTATCATAATTAGATTTAATTTTTAGTAGTTTTGATAAATAAATATTTACCTAAAATTAAACCTTCAGTGATAAACAACACTTCTGATGCTGTATGTTTAAATGCAATAATTTTTTACTTTGATAAAAAAATGTCATGTTTTTATATTTTTATATAGAATTATTAACTTCTGTAACAAATTCCAATATATTTGGTTCATTTTAATAATCATAAAATTTCAATTTCCATTAAGTTTGAAAATTGTAAATTTAGTAATTTAGTAAAGTTTTTACATCTTAATTTTTAAATTAATGTTTGAAAATAAAACTAATTTAAATTCTGTACTAATGTACACAGCAAAAATATCTAATGTTTATGTATTTTCATTTTCCTATTTATGAGGAAAATAATTAAAATAATCATTGTTCAATTTTCATTTTGTAATTATATAGTCTCTCATAGAGTTAAGAAGACTCATCAGTTAAAAAAAACAACTGTGTTAATGGTTTTTAAATGGTATATGATTCTTGTATAATACTACATTTTAAATTATTAATTAACATGAAGTTTTCTTTATTTTATTTGCAATAACTAGCAATCTATTATATTATCTGCTCAATTTAAAAAATGTTAATATTTTATATTTAAATAATGTTAAATCATATTATTTCATTTTCAGATAAGATTATATTGGAATCAAATTTTTGGATTAAAAGATCTAATCAAAATAAATATGAGACCAGAAAATTGTGAAAATTACCTTAATGAAGAGATTATGGCTTCAAACGGATATACCAATGCTTCGGCTGTATCAGCCAAGCAATCAAAAAACAACTCACCACCCTGTGAGTCTGGGAATTGTATGTGTGTGCTTGCATTAGCCACCTTTATTTTATTATATACTATCTATTAGCCTCACTTACATAATAACGATTAGTAGAAAGCTAACTCTTTATTGTTATAAAAGTTTTGCGGTGAATAACATAATTACAAGTTTTGCAAGTGATATTGACTGTAAATTGAAAATAACATGTTTATTGATATTTTATAAATACTTAAAAACATAGTTGATACAAAAAGGTTTTTGAATATTCTAATATGGTTTATAATTTCTAAGAACTAATAATGTAGGGTAGAAAAATTTGTAGTTGATAACCTTAATTTTTAAATATTGTATTATGCAATGAATTATTCAAGTTATTTCTTATTTGTAATATTTATAATTTAAATTTAAATTTTAAAAGAAATATAAAAAATTAGATTCAAAATATTAATATAGTTAATAATTAAAATCATTTCCATTTTATGAACAAAGTTAAAAGTAAAATTTTGTTTCATAACGAATCTTACGACCTTTAATTTATTACTTTGTTATAAAATTGAAAACTAATGATAATCAAATTTGACATAAATGTCATTCATGAAATGTATTGAAAAACTAATGAAAATATTAAATTTGAAGAATTCAAGTTATGAATTTATTTATATTAATTTTATATCAATGAATATAAAATGGTTTAACTTTGTTTTTAAGTAGATTAATAATATACTCTAATCTACAAATTTTATTAATTTCAAGTTAAGAGAATAGAAGTGCAGTTAGTTTTATTTTAATAAATCATTTACATAATTGAAATTAATAACATTAGAATGTGTAATTCCTTGCATTTGAATGATTTGGAGCTTACTATTATAATAATTTTTTTTCAGCAATGCCATGGTTCGGTATGGACATCGGTGGAACATTGTGCAAACTAGTATATTTTGAACCAAAATATATTACAAAAGATGAAGCAGATGCAGAAGTTGAAACGTTAAAAAATATTCGTCAATATTTGACTAAAAATTCAGCATATGGAAAAACAGGTCACAGAGATGCACATCTTCAAGTAAGAAGAAGATATAAAAATTTAATTTTAGATATTACATGATTCATAAACATTAAATGATAAAAACAATATCTATACAATATTTTTATAGTTGTCACAACAAGAAATTGAAATGTCTAATAATGTAATGTAAATAAACTATATTGTTTTATTGAACATATAGTAATAATATTAAATTTATTTTTACTACATGTGGAATGGTAATTTCTTGTGAATATTTGAATTTCCTTCATTATATATGGAAAAATTATTTTTAAATTTTCACAGCAAAATATTACCTGAAATTTCATAACTAAAAAGTAATTTAAATATTTTTCTTTATTGTATTAAAATATAAATACATTGTAATTATTTTTATATCATTTTATACATTTAAATAATCTCAAATATTTTTTAACATTATGCACTGCAGAAAAATTGTTTTTAAAAAAGTTTATGACAAGGGAGAACAAATTTCTATTCTATTTAGTATTGAAGAGGTCATTTTAAGGTTAACTTAATTGTTTTAATTAGAATCTTTATTTTTGACAACAGATTCTAAAATACAAAAAAATGTCCAGGAAATAAGTTCAAATGCATAGGTTTTTAATTGTTGTCAATGAAATTTCCATTTTATGTTTAGATAGGTAACTCGTAGCAATCTGTGTATAGCATAAAGCTGAATCATTTATCTTTATCAATATCTTTATGTATAAATTGGTCAAATTTGAATTGACAATAACTGAAAACTTACTTCACTTAAATTTATCCCACTTTGTCATGAACAAATTTTATAGGAGCAATATTTTCATAGATTATTTGGACATATTTAAGTGGATAATTTATAATAATCCATCTTGTATATAATTGAATTTTATATATAATGATATTAAATCATCAGAGTTATTATTTAATATTTTCTAGATGGATGATGTTTGTATACGAGGTAGACATGGTACACTGCATTTTATTAGATTTCCAACATGTGAGATGGGCAATTTTTTGGCACTGGCTAAATCTAAGGGTATGGCTAATCTTGTAACAACAGTATGTGCAACTGGTGGTGGCGCTTACAAATTTGAAGAGAATTTTAAAAAAGAAGTTAATTTGAGCTTAGCCAAATTTGACGAATTAGACAGTTTGATAAGGGGTATGCTTTATATTGAAATGACAAACCCATGTGAGTGTTATTACTGGGCTAATCCTACAGAAGACACAAAATGTCAAAAAGTGCCCTATGACTTTTCTAAGCCATATCCTTTTTTGGTATGTTTGGATTTCAGTATTTATTTATGCTATACATATAATAATATCTGTCAGATAATTTTAACTTTATTAAAATAATTCATTTATAAATTTTATTTTAAATTTTATTTTTTCTAATATTTTTAGATTATACCAATGACTTTATATTTAGAAATAATTAATAAAAACCAAGAAATGAATACTAATTATGTTTTAGGAGTTTAAAATACCATTATATATCATTTAAAAATTTTTTGTTTTATAGCTTGTAAACATTGGATCCGGTGTTAGCATACTAGCTGTACAAGGTCCAAATAATTATAGGAGAATAAGTGGTACTAGGTAAATAAGAGAAGCCAAATAATAAAAGCAGGATTTTCATCATTTATTAATTAAAATAATTGAACAAAATATTTATGTACAGAAATTGATAAATACCATTGAATAGAATTAGATTTCAGTTGTGAGTTTAGCTTTGATTTATATCATTTTATATCTTAAATATAAAATACCTAAAATCAGAATTCTATTATGTTAACATTTTGAAGTAGATAATTAAAATTGCGCTTTTGTTATAATTTTCTTTCAGGTTATTAAAATAAATTGTTAATTAATATGGAATATTGAATAATGTTACAGTTTAGGTGGAGGCACATTTTTAGGATTATGTTGTTTACTTACTGGCTGCAATACATTTGAAGAGGCAATTGAATTGGCAACAAGTGGAGATAGTACCAAAGTAGATAAGTTGGTTAGAGATATTTATGGTGGAGACTATTGTCGTTTTGGTTTGCAGGGAGATCTTGTTGCGAGCAGGTAATTGTATTTTTAATTAAAATATAATTAATAAATATATTTTAAAACTTAGTTACTGCATGATAACATTTTTAGTTGTTTCTATTAAATTGTGCATGCAGTGCATGAATAAATTTTTAGATACAATTTTATTCATTTTTAAAGTATTAAAATTGTAATTATTAACGTCAAAGTCCTATTACACAAATTTGGTATATAAAAGCATTAGATTTACTAAATTTAATTAAAAACTATTACACTCACGTCAATTGATGTATAAACTCAGTTTAATGTATTAATATATCACTATGTATGATATAATTATTTTGGTAATTTATCTAATACTTATATATTATAACTTTGCGCTTTTATCAGTTCATTGTTCTGTTATTGTGAGTACGTATTATATGAACAGTTATGTTTTGTAATTACTGATACTTAACATTTGCATTAATGATTCACTGTAGATGGGTTTTGTAGCATTTTGTTTTCTAACATTAGCATGTATTTAAGTTTTTACGGTGTCTATAGTTTTGGACAGATGAACTCTAAGGACAGAAGGAATACAGTTTCAAAGGAGGATCTTGCCAGGGCAACACTAGTGACTATTACAAATAATATTGGTTCCATAACAAGAATGTGTGCTCTTAATGAAAAAATTGAAAGGGTAAGTTTCTTTGATGTTTTCTTTATAGTTTTTTATATCATTGATTAAAACTTATATCCATTATTTCTTTATTTATCTTTCTTCAACATTATCCATTAATATTTTTATAAATGTTTTCTATTCGTATGGCAATATATTGTTATTATAGTATAACATATATAAATAGAATCGTTAAATAATTAATTTGCCAAATTTACATTATATTTATAAATGTAAATTAAATTACATTTAGATTATATTATATTAGATTTCATCTATACCTTGATTAATTATATCAGCTTATCTGATGAACATCTTTTAATCTTAAAGGTAGTTTTTGTTGGAAACTTTTTACGAGTAAATCCTATTTCAATGAAGCTGTTGGCCTCTGCAATGGATTATTGGTCAAAAGGAACACTTAAAGCACTTTTCTTAGAACATGAGGTAAGTTAGCATAAGATTTTCATTTTGTCATTGTGTGGAAAATGATGTAAACGATTATGTATTAATTTTACAGGGTTATTTTGGTGCAGTGGGATGTCTATTACAATTTACTGGTAACACCAGTTAAAGAAGTTAATTACTACATAACGCTCAAATGCGATAGGAACATATTAATGAATTAAGTAGACTATACAAGATATAAAAATTTAGTTAATTTATTTCTTGTATTTGTTTACTTATTGACGTATTTATTACTTTGTACACATGTACATATATGCATATATCATTCCAATTATAAAAGGCAAAGGGGAATTCTTTGACAAATTTCATTATAATTGTTACTCATTTATTTCAGAATAATATTTTAATTTTTCAAACAAATGGGTCAAGAATTTATATGTAAGTTTTCATATCTTCAGAAATTAGTTATAGCTAAAAAGTGAATTCCTTGAAAAAATAGCACAATTTTAAATAAAAGATTTTTAATGCTTTTATACGTTATTTATTAGAGAAATATAAAATGTTATATAATCAATGCATGTTAAATCAATTAATTTTTTTATACAAGGTATTCACTTTTAAAGCAATGGATCTGAGTAATGAAAACGTTTTTATACTATTGTTAAAGAAAAAGTTCAGATAAATATGTCTTTTTCTCCGTGCTAAGTGGAATTGTGAAAGTGATTTTTATAAGAAAAAAATTGTACGTACGTGTTTTCTTTGTTAGAATATTGCAATAAGAAGTTTTAGATATAAATTTTTTTTTCAAGTTTCATAAATTATATGAATTGTTTAAGAAATAGGTGTACAGCATATAAAAAATTTAAGAAACTGCTATAATTTTTTAATGAAATGAATAAAATCGCTCAAAATGTTATTTATTAAATTAAATATAAAATGTTCATTTATTCACAAATTAATTTTCTATCATTCAGTATACCCTGTTATATTAAGAAATTAAAAACTGTACATTCATTATGTATATATAAGGGAAGGGAAAAACATTCCAAATATAATTGTACAAATAAAAAGCATAATAAGTTTCAGTTAAACAGAGAATGCTGTTGTTAAGGTTTTAATTAGAATTGTTTTTTTTGTTTTATAATAAATATTAAATAATTTAACAATATGTATATGATACAATTTATCAAACAAACTACGTACAATTACAAAGCTTTTTATTTTTAATTAAAATTAAAGAGCAATATAAAATATAGTTAAATTTTATAAACACTTTATAATTATTGTTGCTTTTGAAACTGTTTTTCGTTAATAATTTGCACAAGTTTTCAAGAATCGAACAAATTGGACATTTTGCTGTGTCATTTAAATTTAATTTCAGTGCAATTATTCACTCTGTGTAAACGTTTATCAATATATATATATATATATTACATATATATAGTATGAGATAGTATCAAGAAATAATATCAATAACATTCGCAGATAATGTACAGTATTAAAAATAAGATTACATTATATGATTTGTGTCTAATTACTAAAAGGAATATATTATAGTCAGTTACTGTAATCTGGTGCGCATGCTCGCAACTTGTTATAAGACTAATACTTTATTACTGACACTCCATTTTCTCTTCATTTATCGTTCAACTCGCCTTTGAACGATTATATTATATCTTTCAAAATTTAAACGCACAGCAGAGTTAATTAAAGTTTGTTAAGAAATCAATTTATCAAATTTCCACAGCCTTGCATTTTAAAATCGATGATAACATTGCTATGGTATTAATGCACTGCATTAGAAATATAGTGAAAGGATATCCAAGAAACTTACTGTCACTATATATTATTATTAAATCATATTCACAAAACGAAAAATTATATACAAACATATATATTTTCTTGGTACTATCTAATTGAAACTTTTGATGAAGAGAACCATCCAAGAAATTAAGGCACTGAGGGTATTAGATATCACATCAAAAAATAATTCCTCGCAAGTGTCCTAGTTGTTTATAGAGAATGTATTCGCAATTTCTCTTTGCGCATATATATATATATATATATATATATATATATATATATATATATATATATATAATAATAATAATATATTTAATGCCGTGACCTGCTCGTCGCCGATTTCAAGACGATGTTGGCTGCCCTCTCGGCTAAAGCTATTATTACGGAATTTGGTGTACCCGAGATCGGTGTTGGCATCACGCTGGCATCGACTATTCGTAAACCTTCGACCCCGTATACTCTGCAATTTATTATGTAATATTGTATTATTATTACGGCAAAATTACGACGACGCAGACGTGCGTCTGCATCGATGTTGCAATGATTGAATATATATATACACACACACACACACACACACACACACACACACACACACACACACACACGCAAAGTTTATAAGATTTGATTGTTTAGACTTTTTAATAAAGTTAGTTTTCAATAATTTATCGCATGTTATCATTTCATTAATTTAAATTGTTCAAAATTGTTGAAAAAATCTGTTGAAAGTGTAGAAAAGTTTAAATCTTTATAAGGCCCTCTACGAGTCTCAAAGTAATAAAATGATCTCAAAAAAATTTACGTATTAAATTGTTTTTTAATAGATACTAATATGATAATTAATTAGAATTTTAACTCGACATATGCAGTTGTCAATTGAAATTTATAACAGATATAACATTCTGACGAAAACAACAATAGACTTATACTTGTTTTCATATAGCTGTATTTTCTATCCACTAGCTTTTCTAGAAAGGACCTCGAGACCATAAAACAAAAAATTCAAACTAATCTTATATACATTCTTCTTTTCTCGGACTTTTCTTTTATATATCTGTGAAAATATAGAATCGTAAACCGAATTGGATGTGATTATGATCTATATATATATATATATATAGTCCAGCAGAGATCTCGAGATATATTCGAAAAATCGAAAAACCTGCATTAGCCGCGCGCGTGTCAATAAAACAATAATTCGTATTCTTGTAGCGATAAAAATCTAAAAAGCCCAACCGTCTGTATTATATACGTACGAGGTAAAAGATAAAGTATATATATATATATATATATATATATATATATATATATATATATATATATACATCGTAAATGATATCTCCTTATCTTAGGGCCCTGGCCCCCTCTCCCCCTCACCGCGGGCTCACCTCAAAAACTCGTCAACGACTGCGCCACCGCCTGCGTCGCCCCGATGGCCCATTCGGCAGGTGCCGGTCGGATGATGGCTCGTCAGACCCGCGACTCTTATGGCGCACTCGGCGTAACCGTCGTCCCGGTAATCCTGCACGTGTTCCTGGCATTCCTCGAGCTCCGGCACGTGCACCTCGGCGCCGAATTCGCGGAACAGCGGCGTCTCCAGGAGCAGCAGGCCCAGTCGTATCGCTAGAAAAATGCGTGCGATTGTTGCTTTTTATTTTTTTTTGGACATTTTTCGGTAAAACAAAAAAAAAAAAAAAAAAAAAAAAACAAAAACAAACGGAAAGTACACGGAGGGATGAATGTCAGAAACATCGAAGTTAAGCGCGACGAGAGCCAGTGAATGATAGTATGAGAAAATTTCAGAAATTTTTCAAACTTGACGTTAAAAAATGTGTTGTTCGATAGCACGTATAATTAGCTTTTTTGTCGCTGTATTACGAGCCACTGAATGTTTCCATGATCTTTTTGTTAAAATTTGCATTTTGTTTTAAATAACGTTCTGGCAAACATTATTTTAATGAATCACGATCAAAAAGTATCGGAGAGAAACAGTATATATAAAAAAATAATTTGCAGTAAAAAAAATATATTGATTTTTTAAAATCTAATATATAGTATTATAGAGTAAAGCAGTCATTGGCATAATTTCCATTTATTTTCATGAAATACGAGATATTTTACCGATTCATATTTTACATATTGATGTTTCATTATATACCATCGGCTATTTTCCGTTTAGTTGGATTCAGTGGATGACGCATGCATGGGAGCTTTCTCATCTTTCCGAGTGAGACGAGTTTAAAGTATATAGGAAAATCTTAGTAGTTTACTTGGACACAATTAAAAAATAAAAACAGAATAAGTTTTTGGTAAAGAGGTGTAGAACAAAAAATACTGATGTGATGCTCGATTTTTTGTTTGAAATATCAATTTTTTTAAAAATAAATTTCTCCAAGATAAAGGCAAGAAAGTCATGCCTCGTATGGCTTTTTCATGATTTTCATAATTCTAAATTGTTCTCATTGCCGATTTCGACAATGATATTCGCATAACCAATATTTCAAAATATGCGTTAGCAAAATTTTTTAAGAATTTTTTTTCGGGTTATTGTTTTATAGTAGTTGAATTAATAAGTTTCTTTTGGGAAGGAGTTGCAAGGAACAATTGAACAAAAACTTTCACAACGTCTCCATTTTCGAACAGTCGCAGTATTTCGATTAAAGTACGAAAAATGAGTAACACCTTCTACTCGTCTGTTTTTATTTTTTTTTTTGTCGATAGGGACACGTGATTTTTTGAATCGTCATAGTATAGAATAATTAATTTATGCACAAAATATTTTTGAATTCGGAGAAAATATTTTTTTTCTTTTAATATCATTATAATATAAGGAATTTGGTGTAGCGAATTTGATCAGAAACTCATCATTAATACCATATGTTAGACGATTTCAATAATCTTTTACCGTGTCTGAAGTTTTACAGTGTAACTCAATTTTTAAGAGCTTTTGAAATTTCCTCATGTGTATATATTGTAGGGACGTCATGTACAGTATAAGAATATATGTAAGCGATACTGCGCATAGGCCGACTGCATAGCAAGTATGCACCGTGTAACAGAGGCGGCCCCGCGGCCCGCGACCGGCTCCCTCTCCTTGTGTAGCAAGCTAGCTGGACTGGATGGACGTACTACAGAGTAGGCGCATCCAGCGGTGTTAATAAAGTATAGCTATTACACACGTGTCTCTTTTATCCTCACAATCCTGTGTATCCGCTCGGTCTGGGAGGCGGATATTCACTCGCCCAGTCCAAGCACTAGGTCAAATCCCACAATATAAATGTGGATCGCGCTGGCTGATCATATATATATATATATAATATGTACGCCTTTGCGTGTGTGTATATATGAATAAATATATATGAACTCGTGTGGTTTAAGACAAAAAAGGTTCATCCTTGAAAAATGCACGTTAAAAAGTAATGACTTTTTTTTTAAAGTTCGAAATTTTTTTATTTTTCTAGCAGTTTCGAGATAATGCTTGTAAAATCGTACTTTGGAAAATTATCAATAAAGAAGTGATAAATAATTTTTTTCACTGATTGACAATTCGAAGTCTCAATTTGGAAGTAAATATTAGTGTAGCGGCCACGCCATGCCGGCGGTTCTCAAACTCGCCTTCGTGGCGGTACCGCGCCGCTTGATTAGTTATGATTTACGTTGTTCAAAACTTCAAAACGACATTTCCCGTTAAAAACGACGATTAATCATTTTGAATGATTTTGGGCCAAGAAAAATATTCTTACAAAACATTATAAAAATGTAGAATTTTTTAATATGACATAATAAGGGGTCAAAGGTTTATTATTACAGCAACCCTTATATTAAAAAAAAAAAATTATAAATGCAAATCATTCGAATTGATTAATTACACGTTTTGACGAAAAGTAAAATTTTGGAATTTTCCAAAAATCTTAATTAATTACGGTTTTTACCAAAGTTTCTAAAAAAGAGAAGGGGAAAATTATTATATAATAAGCGGGACGATGTAAAATGAACGGCCGGATCTCGTCCCATTGTACCTTTGATGGTGCAGTCGACGTCTTCGCCGCGCTCGAGGAAAGCCGGTTGGATGACGGGATGGTCGAATACGCTGGCCGATCTCAGGGTCAGATTGCCCCGGCTGAGGGGCTGCTCGCAGCTCGACATGAATATGAAGCCCTCGCGCGACGTGTCGTTGTGGGTCGGGAAGAGCGATCTGAAAGTCTTGACGATGCACGCGCGCGTCGTCGGAGCGCTTAAATTATTAAACTATTTTGCCGACACACCCATATACATAAGTTATATATATATATATATATATATATATATATATATATATATATATATATATATATAATATTTAAAATCCGTAACGCATGGAAAAACTTAAATTTTATATTTTTATTAGTACTCAAGATTGCATTCATTACAATTGTGATAACAGAAAAAAAATTTTCTGTTATCAATTACATATTTTTTTGCTTTTTGCTGTATATACAATAGTAATTTGTTTTCTTAAATAATACAATTATTTTACATTAACGTTTGATATATATATATATATATATATATATATATATATATATATATATGTGTGTGTGTGTGTGTTCGATAATTTATTGATTGTCTTGAAATCTGTTGCTATATAATAATTTGGACTCGAAACGTTATTATATATCGATTAAAATATTTTCTTGAGGTTATTGTCTTAAGTAAAAGTTTTTTCACTAATATTTTCAAAACTGATACCAATATTTTCTTAAAAAAATACTAAGGACCAAGAGATAAGACAAAAATAAAGAGTATAAATTTGAAGACCAAAAGGCAATAATTGCGTTAACAAGACTTTTATCGATACCAAATAAGACACATATTGTATATGTTAATATACCTTTACTGTATATATATATATATATATATATATATATATATATATATATATATATATAATATGTTATATATATTATAAACGTTATAATATATATATATTAATCATAAAGATCTTTTATACTTTTGTGTTGATTGTATATAAAAAAAAATAATGAAAAATTTGTGATCATTTCTTTATATATAAATTATATGCTCCATTAAAATATACCTCGGTACGATAATTTGAGAGATCTTTCAGGAGTTTTTCGTCCGCGGATCCAATGGCGGCGAGAATGATGGAGCTCTTGTCCAGTCGAGCCGTAGCCATGATTCCATTAGAGGCCAGAAGCCCTATATTGGGGGGAGGCATATGAGTGCGTAAGAACCGGCAATGGAAAATCGATTTCCTTCAAGCGAATAAAAAGTGATCATTTTTTCCCTATAGACGATGTTTCGTGCAATTGATTTACCGAGTTACTCTATTCTCCCCCCCCCCTCCCATGCAATTTATATTATCGAGTTACAGTACTCGGAAACGTCTTGACAAAAAATTAAACTTCTTATTGATATACGAATGCTGCACACTATAAAGTAACGAGAAATTTTATTTCGCCAGACGATTGATTATGGGATAGATTAATGAAACATTTACGTTTCAGTAATCATATCAAAATTACTTTAATTATCATGATATAATTTTCACATTGGATTACAGTATTTTTTTTTTAAAATTCAGGTTAGGTATAATAAGTTATTATGCATATAAATAGACTGTTGGAATGTGTAGGCTCTAATGTGGCCGAGTGCAGGGGCGACATCAAAAGCCCTGTCCGAGCAGTGCGACGATGAAATTTTTTTGATACATTACTATTACATTGCTTCTAGATGTTTTAATCTGATTCCTTTTTTTTAAATAGTGTAAAAATATCTAAATACTATGTTAAAAATAGTACAATTAAAAAAAGACAACATAAATATTCGTAATAAAATGAGATTTCAGAACATTGTATTTCAAAAAGCGTCCGAGTATTAGGTACTTTATTTTATATAATATATGTAGATAGAAAATTAAATATATTAAACGTACGCGTTAGAATTAACTTTTTGTTTTAGCATGATGAAAAGTTTCTCATGACGTAGCATATACTTTAGTCGAATTCTATTGAGATACAAATAAATTTAATAAAACAAACAAAAAAACTTCGCAATACAACAAAAACAACACGTTTATGTCTATGTGCAATTTTAGTGTATGCGATGCGAAACGTTATTTAATTCGTTATTCGATGTTATTTATTTAGTTTTTATTTTCTATTTACTTATTTTTTTTTTTTATTAAATTTTAATCGACAGAACTGGAACAATAAATATATTATAAGCATTCTTACCAGTTCCGAACAGAAAGTAATCAATAAGGGTGGAAATTGATTGTACTTTTTTTGCCGTGATACTGATTGGCGCCGCGAGATTGAGGAAGACAGGCATATTGAAGTGATCGGCGTAATTTTTTCCAACCGCCGGATTATCGACTCGTACGGGAATCTACACATGCACACACATACAAAACGTCAAAAAAATCTAATAAAAATTTCACATAATATATTGTTCGTCAACGAAATGCGATATTTTTTTTTATGTAGAAGAATTTGTCCATTATACAATTTTTACAACCCAGACAGTATTGAACGTATACGCCTTTTCTCAATAAATAAATAAATAAATAAATAAATAAATAAATAAATAAATAAATAAATAAATAAATAAATAAATAATAATAAATAAATAAATAAATAAATAAATAAATAAATATATATATATATATATATATATATATATTTAAAAGAACGTGCATGGAATTTCTCCTATTTACCTTGTGCCTCTTCAATTCGTCGCTGGGTCCGATGCCGGAAACCATCAGCAGCTGAGGTGAACTAATTGCGCCAGCGCACATAATTACTTCCTTGGCGGCCTCAATTTTTTCACGAATCCCGTCGCCGTACTCAACCTCGACGCCTTCGATTTTGTTCTTCGAATTAAATATGATCTATGTGTGTGTGTGTGTGTGTGTGTGTGTGTGTGTGTGCGCCCGCGCGCATGTTTGTATTGAAGAAAAAATAAAATTTAATTTCTAGAATTAGTTGTTACTATTTAAATACATTATTATAAAACATGGCCAGATAAAAATATCTTTTAAATGAAATATTGAAAATATCTATTACATACATTTTTATGTATTATCAAAACATTAGAAAATTTAAATTATTTTCAAGTTTAATAAATAATAATGACAATTTCAAGGTATAAGCATATATGATTTTTTTTTATTTCGCCATATATAATGCAGATTTCTGAAAAAGAACTAGACCGCTGTTTATGAAAATTGTATTTTTTATCAAGTAACAGTTTGCTACTATATTAAATACCTATATAATTGGGACAACAAGTTTTCACGTAGTTTTCAACATACGATAAAAAGATTATAAACTAATGAAGGTTGCTTACAACGAAAGAATTAAAAGACCAGCCTGTATTTATGTATTATATACACTAGAAGCTACGTTTAAAATTCATTCCAACTTATACTTTGAATGATATTAAGGAAATTAATTTTTTCTACCTTAACTTTTATCCAATTAAAAAAAATTATATATCTTTTTGACTTTATGATTTTAGATGACTTTATAATTTTGACAATTTATTACAGTATGCCTGAAATCACGCGTACATCAAAATAATAAATCGAGCCTTACAATCGGGGGGACCAGCGAATATATCTACACCATATATTGTACAGGTGGAAAAAAAACAAGGTGCCAATCAGAAAATCGATGACCCGCTTTTGACCGGATAAACGAACGAAACCCATATAGAGCTTAATGCACGAAGCATAATTCCAATTGCACACCCCGATTCGAGTTCATCGTGTATATATGGGCGATGCTCTAACAAATAAAGTATCGGGTGAAAGAATTTTTTTTGGTAACGAGTTTTTTTTCAGTTTTTTTTTTAACGGCTCAAATAACCATACGACGTAATATATTGGTAACATGGCAAAAATGTTTTTGAAAAAAATTTTCATTTTTTCATTATTTAAATTAACAATCTTTGTTTAAAAGTATTCGAACACCATTAACCAAAGGTATTTAGCGATAACAGCTTCGATATTAATGTAGATATTAAATCCACCTTATGATATTTGATCATCGGAAATTCTATATGTACAATGTAAAATTTAAAGATAATATATTCCGTATTTCAGATGTTAGGCTTCGATTGGTACTCATGATTTTCTCGATTTTTTTTAGAAATTTTTTATATAACTTTTTTTAAAATAAAGAATAAAAAAGGCTTTTAAATTAATAAATTTTATTTTTAATGCCATTGTATAGTTTCAGAGTATAATTGAAAATCAAAAATCATTAAAAACTTGAAAAATATTCTTGATTTCCTATGTGTGCAGCATTAGCCTGTGATTTCTTGTACTTAATAAATCTGAACATATTCATGTGAACCGATTTATTCAATACAGCAATGTTAAATATATATATATATATATATATATATATATATATATATATATATATGTATGTATATACACAGAAGACATATTTTGACATATTTGGAAGATTACATCGATGGTTTGAATAAAAATTTTAGAATAATAGAATTGATTTCTACAGAAAAACAATTATTCATCGATATTTTTCCAAATTTTTTTGTAATATTGAAATAATATATATCTTGTACTATGCGAGTGACGGATCCTGAATTATTCCTGCGAACCTTTTATCTATAGAGCATTCAATACTTCTGTGCAATAGTTTGATAATGGAGTGGAACGGTCCTGCCGTCCAAAAACGGTATAGGTAAAAAAAAGAGAACTAAGATTTTCAACATAAGTTTTTATTCTTATCCAAAAATAAATTCAAAAGTAGTTCGAAACGTGATTTGTAATTCGAATGAATGACTACTTTTAAATTTTCGTATAATTTTGTCTAGATAACCAGACAATTTAAATTAAAAACTCCCTTTTTTGGAACGGCAGGACGGTTTCGATCGTTCCACAACCATGTAGTTAGATATTTAGCGCTGCCGTTAGAATCTTATCGAAGGATTCACTTGTGCGACACTAAGATGCAATATAGTCTCAGCCTCGGACGCGGAAAATTGTTTATAATATGAATTTAAATAATGGAATGCTTTATATTTTATATATACCTTGGTAGCCATCGCGTTCATCAGTATGTGGAGATTTGGCCTGCGCCAGGCGCGCACCAGATGCGAATGCAGGCTGCCCCACCTCGAGCCCTGGAAGAGGGTGCTCTGGGCGCGGGCGATCGTCGCCCCGGTGCCGTTCAGGGCCTCGCGCGCAGCCAGCATCGCGCGCACGAGGCCCTCGTGGGTGGGCGCCGAGCGCAGGTACATCGCCGCGGCGACGCTCCTGAAGTAGGGCTGGAGCTCGGCGTAGGACCAGCCGCGCGGCCAGTTCGCGTAGTCGCTCGGCTGGCCGAACGAGTGGACGAGGTAGTTCATCTGCCCGCTACCGCCCAGTCCCCTGCCTCTGGGGATTCGCTGTTGCTGCAGATTGTAAATGAAATGCAATTTATAGCGTCGTTATACGTAGAAATTTCATCAAAGATATATGTAATGGATCTGCAACTTAAAAAGTTCGTATTTTACGATGAAAATTAGGGCTTTATTTCAAGCGGAAAATGAGCAAAGACATTATTCAAGATATTGTCAAACTCTGTCTATTACCTAGAAATTTCAGTCAATTTATGGATATCATATTAAAAAATTGCTGGTCTTGTGACGCCAGAAACGAATCAGGCCAATTCTTCACGCCATTGGATCGAGTCAGGCATACTTTAGATTAGAGCACTCTGCATGGATCGTAATCAGAGGGAGCAAGATCTGTAATGGGCTGGGCTAAGAGGCCAGCGAGGCAGAATTTTACATCCGTTATTTTCCAAATAAGTTTTGACGCAACGTGTGGCCGAGCAATGTCACGATGGAAAATCAATGTAGTCTTGTGTCCGGTTTACCATTCTAGACGTTTTTATCGCAATGTCCATTTCAATTGTGCTCGGCCGAATGATTCAGCGACTGCTTGACGATTTTTCAGGAGATCATAGTATACCTCACCCTTATCTAATCCCGTCAAATACAGAGTCTTGGTTGTGATGATCCGCGAATTTTTACGTTTTATACTATCGCAATAGATTCACTTTTCATCTCTATAGTAACAATTCAATGTAAAAACGACGTCTTTTTGGGAACACATTCCGAAGTCAAAAGACAATTTGCGACCTTTCTCTGCGTCAGTTCATACGGCGCTCAATTTATTCGAATTTTTCGACGAATCCCAGTATAATTTTAAAAGCATGGAAATGGTTTATCCTGTATTATTTCCAATGTTTTCCCAATGATGTAGAACGTTCTTCTTGCGTTTGGCACCGATCTTCATCGACGAATGCTTCCAATTCTTAATCGTCAAACTTTTTTAGCTGGCCCCGATCGTGGATGCTTTTTGGCTTCAATAACAAAACACTTTTGAAACGCGCAAACAACTTTTTTCGCATTCTAATATCTGAAGCATATTCAGAGCGTATTTCTGAGAGCAAACAATGGGCTTAAGATATATTTTTCATTAAATGAAATCAATAATGAAAAACCTCCCGCCTATTTGATTTTGTTAACATGGAATTCGACATTTTCAACGCAAGAAAAATTTTTTGCCTACAGACATATGTCGGCTTACACAGGGTCATTATAAAAGAAAATGACGCAGAGAATAGGTGTGAAGTTAGTGATAAATACGAAGTTTTTAAATTGCAAACAGGATGTATATAAAACACTTTAATTAATAAATACTATAAAATGTCATCGAAGGTCAATTTTATCAATATCCCAGAAAGTTATAAAATCTAGCGATGACAAAATTTTATAAAGTGCATAACGTAATTCAATACAAATGACAAAAATAGTACGAGATATTTCAATCGCCGCCATCCCTTCAATACATGCATCAAATATAAATATTAATGCTACAGTTTTATATATGGGATTAAACAGAATAAATGGGCAGAAAGCTAAATAATCTCATCGACTTTCGAGGAGGTGACTCTTCATTGCTGATTTTAATTTACTCAAAGATGGAGAAAAAATTGGATACAAAAAGAGATATATCATCAATAAAGGAAAATTCTATAAAGAATTATAAATAAAAACAATACAAATACTACAGAAATAGCTATCCACTAAGGCAGTCTTCTAAAAATCACAGATAATAATGCGAATAGCAAATAAAAAAATGCCAATCTAAAAATCAGTTAGAACAAAAATATATAGTTTAATAATAAACGAAAAGAATAATATATCCGTACAAAGAAAATAAACTTGCACAACTCTCAATTCATTCGCTCGAACCATACGTCCGATCATATACACTCTCATGTAAAACATAAAAAAAATTAGGTATACAAGGGACAATATTGAATAAATTAATATACATTATCATACTATTGAGTCATGTTTGAGGACGTGTCTTTGCATTGACGATTTAAATTTACTAAGTGACGGCGAATTACGAATCTCTGTACCGATAGATTATTTCAGAAATGCACACCTTGCACCTGGAGGGATCGCCTGTATACCAGTTCCAATTTACCGGCTAAAAGGAACGAGTTCTTTATCGGCCACGCTCCTAAGGGTGCGAGAGAGAGAGAGAGAGAGAGAGAGAGAGAGAGAGAGAGAGAGAGAGAGAGAGGATTGAGATGCGGTATACTTGATAATTTTTAAACGATCGAAATTTTTGTGCTGTTCTATGCATGTTTAATAATATGTTTAATATATTACATAGCCAGTGACGCAACAACTCATCTCTACTGAGTCAAAATACCTAAAAAAACAAACAACAACAAAAAAAAAACAAGGATAACACGAATGTCTTTAAAGATCAACATTATTTATTTCCGCGAATCTATAGTTTTCCTTTCGAAATTTTTGATTAGGTATTACTGGATTAATTTATTCTCGTTAACTTTATCTACGATGTAGAGGGGACATGTGGCTCGAGTAATTTGAGCGGCAATATCGTTTGACGAAATATTGTTTTTATTTGCAACGTAAAATACCAATAATACATTATTGACATACTATTTATGTCTCAACTAACCGTCTACTTCAGAGATTTATATTCGAAATTTGTGTCTTTTTTTGAACCTGCACTTGTAATTTATGGATATCCAATGCGAGATAGCATCCAAATGTATCGGTTCAGATTCCCGATAAAAGCTTATAGTCTCAAGATTTGCGTATTAACTGTAAATTCCGTCCTATTTCTAGACATTCTATTATTTTTCTATAATCAAATCTTTGGATGAGACCTTCATAATCGTTGTACATAAATTGTTAAATATTCAATTGCTTGGATGATTTTATAATTTTTTTTATTTTTATCATTCCGTTTTATATAACGATTCTAAATAATGAAAATAATAAAGAATAAAGAAAATATATTTATTGACATAAGTAACTGGACACCCACAGTCGAGGGTGTCCACAATAGATTAGGGTAGATATCCCGGATATCCCAGATACCCCTGATACCGCATAAAACCCCTAGTCGTTGCACTCCTGGTTGTAAATATATTTCTCAAGTTATTTTTATTGTAATGTTTTCTATACTTTGAAAACTGTTGACCAATATCAATTATGTAGAAACGAATATATTCCATAAGCATTTTCAAAAAAGGAGGTTAATATAATATCAATTGTAAATAATATCGACAGATGTGCTGATTGCTTAACACACTTTTTCCCTGCGAATAATTTAAATGCATGTTTTTAGACCTATATTGATCAGCTAAAGTTCTCATACTTTAAACTGGGAATTTCATATCAATACTAAATTACTCGTTAAGAAAATGTTACTTTATTTGCGCTGTTTGAATTAACAACTTTATATCTTGTTAAGTTGTTATCGTAACTTAACAAGTTATACTTTTACTAACAATATATAATCTTAAATGCAATTCTTCGAAAAAAAGGACAATCGTTTTCGAATCTGTACATGCAAAAATATTCATACATAAATTATAATAATAATTATTAAAAATAGTCATATTATCAAGAAAAATATTAATACTATTATTTTTTTCAATTTATAATTGTTAGAAAAAGTTACAAAATTTTGCATTAATTAGTTTTTTGTTAACAGATAAAATAATTTTTTTAAATTACGTTAAATCAATAGTAATTTATAGTTTTAGATAAGTTTTGTAAAATATTAATTTTTTTAGAACTTTCTTCATTCTCGACGCAAAATGTAAAATCTGTGTTATGATTTTTTATTAAAAACTTTTAAGATAATTTTAAATTTACGAAGAATCCTACGGTATTTTACGATCCA
Source organism: Sycobia sp. Sy_11 (assembly GCA_018907035.1). Classification (NCBI taxonomy): domain Eukaryota; kingdom Metazoa; phylum Arthropoda; class Insecta; order Hymenoptera; family Epichrysomallidae; genus Sycobia; species Sycobia sp. Sy_11. The sequence continues at coordinate 1,078,399 of JACCIC010000049.1, read as the reverse complement.
TGTTATAATTACGATTATTATTTTTTAAATGTACTTTAATTAGAAAGGACAATGTTTTTTTTTTATAATTTACAATTATTCCTATACCTCTATGTAAAATTCCAACGGCAATAATAACTCCTGATTTCGTTAAAATTAAAAAAAAAAATATCTTTGTTATGAAGCAAGTGTTGCATTCCTAACTTTCTGTACTTCTGACGGTAGAGTTACGATTGTAATCCAATATGCCAAGTGGAAGTGTTTCATTTGTACTATAAACGAGAGTGGCTAACGAACGGAAAGTGCTATTAAGAATGCAAAACAAGCTGTAATGTTGTCAAGATAAATGATAAAGATTTTTACCAGTTCTATTACTATGGCAATGGATTTTACTCTGTTCATAAACTTTTATTCTTTCTGACTTTATAATTGCATAATCGTTTTGCATAGATAATAATTAATACCTATATTAATTATCTATATTATACTTATTTTTTCTATGCTTAAATTAATATATATATATATATATATATATATATATATATATATATGTATGTATACATATATATATGTATGTATAAATTATATAAAATTACTTTGAGTTTCAAATTACAATTTATACTTTAATATTTGTATATTTATGACATTGTAACATTTAAGTTATATGTCAAATGCATCAATAAGCGTAAAATTAATAACATTATTGTCGACAAAGATGAATAAAAAAAAGTTGAATATTTACTAATAGCTAATTTTGTTACGGCGGGTAGGCTGAAAAATATTACAAGCACAAATTTTCAATTAGAAAAGTTTATTGACGCAAAATCATTCAACTTTATTTTTTCAATTAGTATATTCCAGTTACATATTTTACTAACAATATAGTACATTGATTAATTTTTAATTTTCAATTTTTAATGGTAGTTTTTTATTACAGATTCTAAGGGGAGGGGTTGATAAACAAGGATAGTCCGACAGTAATTTATTACCAATCATTGGGTAATAAATGAGTAATATGACGAATTTGAAAAAATAGAAAAAATGAAAAAATAAATTTATATATATATAAATAATATATATAAAATATATATCCTTACGTAGTCCCATAGTCCGCGCGAGGAGAACAGCTGGGGCTCGGTCTTGAAGCCCCAGTCGACCTGGCTCCTCTGCAGGGTCGGCGCCGCGAGTGGTATCGATGACGTCCAGCCGAAGTAGCCGCCCGCCTCGATCAGCAGGACCGTCGCGTTCCCGTCCTCGGACAGGCGCGAGGCCATCACGCAACCCGCTGTCCCGGCCCCGACTGGAAAATGTTCAAATAATATTTAAGTATACAATGGAGATGCGAAGAATTAAAAATATGAACGGTCAAAATATTCTGGACTATATTTAATCTGTTCTATAGCCTTGCAATTATAAAAGAAACAAACAAACAAAAGACTAACAATTCTACTCGCTGCGTTTTTAATTGTGGACAGAATGGTGGAAAAAACAATGCAAATTTTATATTTTTTCATTACTTCGATGGAGAATAATGCGGAGAAAAAAATTGGATCGTAGATTTAAGATGAATATCACAGTTGCCGTATGCAAGCTTTTTTTTTATTATTGGAATATGGCTCTGGTAGATAGCTTTGCGCACCTGGCATCATATTTTTCACGATCTTACGCGCATACATGCACGCACGCATGCTTACAAGGATAGCCCTCGAATATGCGGTCAAGTCTATATGAGGTTTACAAATTTTTCATAGAGCGCTTACATTTGTTGGCATTTAGGAATATATATGTCTTCATATATAAATTCTATCTACGATAACACCTGTATCATAACACTTTTATTTTAATATTTGAGGTATTTTTAAAAATTATTTCTATGAATCATATGAGCTTGTTTTCCGAGAGCTCTCCAGCTTGGACCGCGAGAGCGAAGTCAAGGGACCTAAGCGCGGAGCAAATGCGTCATTGATCCGAGCCTTCTCAAATAGTTTTACCATCGAATGCTAGACGGATATCTGCATTGCTCGGATTTTACCTCAATGTAGCCATCCTGGATTTTTACACCCGACAACTCGTTTAATACCCTTGAGGGATGTTAAACTCCCACTCCCTACAGGTGATAGCGATGTGATTTTCAGCAGGGGACGTGTCTTTTTTTTTTTAAAAATATTTTTTACAAATTTTAATCTTTTCACTTACATACGCCCATTGATTAAGTAATATACTCACAATTCATTACTAATAATTAATGTCTTTTCAATTATTTATTCAATAAGTTTTGTCTTTTTTTTTTACTCTCGATATGAAAAAATGTATTTTACGTGAAAGAATCTGAACTTCGGGAAAAAAATTTAAATAAATAAATATGCAGTTTCAACGAGCAGATATATCCATTTTTACGATTTTAGAGAAAACAGTTAATTAATTGAATATAAATTTCAATTATTTGCGTGTTTCAAATTAAGAAAACGGCAATATTAAACGCGGTCCTGCACAAGTCAGCCCTTCACTACTTATACCGGAAATCACGTGCTGTGTATTTCCCATTATAGATTAAATTTTTCCGTAACCTGCACTGTCCACTGGTATAATTCTCTAGCCTTCTTGCAATCTTCAAGAGTTATATTTTTATTCTCTCCCTTTTTTAAATATTCTACAATGTATTGCAACAGCACAGGGTGGCGAATTAACTCCTTACGTAAAAACAGGATAATAATACGTGTACAATTTTTAAAATCTTGCTCAGTCTTGCGTTAATCTGAAGATCCTGTGAAATTCTTTTACCATTCGAAAGAATAGAATTTCAGGATTTCAGTCGAGTCTTTATTTTTCCATTCTGATGGATTTGGCGTTAAGGCATTTATATTAAGCAAAATTATAACAATTTTATTATTTTTATACATATTTTTTTTAAGCTTAGACCGTTAATAACTATAAATGTTGTTGAGTAAAAATTACTTATAAATATTACAACATATAATATAATAAAATATACATGTATTCAAAATAAAATTTTAAGTTTCTTAGTACGATTTTTTTTAAAGAAAATTTTTAACGTGACAATATCGTTCTTATAATATATTTGATAGATAAATAACTTTTATTTTAGTTTTTAATGTCTTGTAAAGAATCTTCGCATCAATAATCCAATTTTTAAGGCATTAGGTGTTTTTTTGAATGATAGAAATTCTTTGAGCTCATTGTAAATATTGCATTGACCGGATTATTATAGAATACATTTCTTTCGGGTCTTAGCTTTTGGATTTAATTTCGATCGCCTTTTATCTATCGAATAATGTAGTTTCAAAACAAAAAAACAAATACGGAGATTATTTCAATATATTTATGCTTCACTTTCGTTTCAATTGTATTGCAAATTGATAAATATTTTATTACATAGCAAAGTTACGCTGAATGTATTTGCTGCATTAAAAATTTCCCCTACAATATTTATACGCTTCTAATTTTTGTTTGCCTTTTTCTATCTATCTAATACTTAAATATTAATTAATCACAAAGTCACTTAGTTTTTGTATTATATTTTTAATTTTTTAGAAAATATTATTAATTAAATTTTTTTATGTCATTTAGAAGAGCGATAAGCCTAATATTATATACAGCCGCATTAAATTGACCTTTATTTGTTTGAGAATGTGGCGTTGTCGACTTTTTTAAAATAACATTTAAAGAATCATAAATCAAATAGTTTATTATTTCTCAAAAGCATTGGAAAGGGATTTTGACGAGCAGGGCCGTATCGAGTAAAAGTCAAGACCGTATTAGCCAGGGACTCAGGATTTTTGGGTTTCTACAAAAATATTACACAGATAGAACGGAGCGCGGTTCTTTATGCATCAGCGGCTGTTTACGTATATACGTGCATTATTTAGCTTGATGCATCGACGCTCAATCGGGATGGATATATATATATATATATATATATATATATATATATATATAACAATACACTTATTGTGTATAACCGAGGGCTCGAATCGAAGACGCTTCTTATTTTTTTTCTTCCTCTCGACTCGATAGAAATCAATCGCCTTTCTCTATTTGCTCTAGTTATGCTTCCCTTCCCCCTTTGTTTTACCTGATGCTAGATGTATACCTTTGTGTTTCCTATAAGAATTGCAGCTGTATAAAAAGTAATAAAAAATATAATAAATATATATAAATAGTGTAAATCAACGTGCAAAATCTCGATCGTATATACTTATAAATTACACTTGTCAAAGGTGCATGTCACTTCAATTGTTTTTTTTTTTTAAAGTAGTTGGTTCTTTAGATGTAAGATTTATGCAGAGAATATATTACATAATACACCCACATATTCAATGCGATTCTTTTTCTGTTCAATGTAGATACTTTTTTTTTTTTAAATACGCTTACAATACGCTTAAATACGCTTTTTTCTCGTGCTCAGGAATTTTTATTTACAATAAATTTCAAAAAAAATCTACTCTTTCGCAATAAAAAGCAGTGGGGAGATTATGATTCTGAAGTAGAAAAATTCTCTACCGGAATTATAAATATGCGAAAAAGTAATGCTCGATCAAAATAGTCCTTGTTTTTCACATATTTTCGCAAAAATAAAAAATTTCCACTCTGCCCCATTATGGAAAACTTTTGCGAACGGTATTTGGTTAAAATAATTTTTTGAAGATAATTTAAATAGTATATAATGGCATTTATATGTACTCAACAAGATGAAAATAATATGGTTTGAGATAAAGATAAGAGTGTATATATATGTAGACATATAAATTTTAATTCAGGTGCTCATTAAGCATCCGACATTTCTATATAAACTAATTTCGGAGAAAGATTATACAGGTTTTATTATAAGAATTTCAATAAAGGTGTAAATTCACAAAGATCTATCTTTGAAAATTGACGAAACTGAGATGAACTCTATACATGTTATAATATAAGCTGCAGACAGATGTGCGTTTAAGAAGACTATGTATATTCATTTCAGAAAGATGAATTACAAAATTGAGGCGGATGGCCCGAGACATCATTACATATATATATATATATATATATATATATATATATATATATATATATATATATATATAATAAAAGAGATACTCAATTATCGGCTCGACCTTATCGCTGATTAATTTCCTATTCCCATCTTATATAAATTCAGTCTCCGGTGTACAGAATGCGATTTGCATATCTGTGTCTGTGCGTGTCTGTATCGCCCTTTCCAGTAACGGAAATAGTAGACGGAGAAAATTTATCTAGTAAAAATTACAATCATACCCGGTAATTTGAAAGTAGTCTGTAAAAAAAAAAAAGAATGAACAAATTACCATAATTTATTGTAATTATTACAAGGTCGATAATAAAATTTCAAATGCTCGCTTTTAAAATTACCAATACATACATAGTAACATATCTAACATTTGTTTCTCACAGACTTTTCCGAGTTTTGCGATCGATCCTATTTGCCGGGCACCGTGTCCTAAAATAAAATTTCCATCGGCCCCGCCTATATATCCTTACCCACGATGTAATCGTAGCGCGTCTCCGGATGATCGACCACGCTGCCGGGCTTGCCGAGATTGTGCCTGAACAGAATCGAGGCCAGGGTGACCAGGCCCGAGATCAGCAAGTAATTCCACATCCTTATGTGCTCGCCGACGACGACGACGACGACGACGAAGGCGAGGGCGAGGGCGAGGGCGCCGCGCTCTCGCGGGTGCAGCGGGGGCTGAGCCGGACCGGCTGCACTGGCACTACTGACGACGTTGACGACGACGTTGACGATGTGCGCCCACGTGCGCGCGATACGTATAGTGCCGATGAGAGGCGCGCGAGAATGGGCGAGAGAGAGAGAGAGAGAGAGAGAGAGAGAGAGAGAGAGAGAGAGAGAGGGCGCGCGATGTGCATTTTTCAATATTAAATTAAGTATATTATCTTCCTCCCACCCTCGGTGCGCAGAGTCTATATATATATATATATATATATATATATATATATATATATATATTCGCGTACACTGCCCCCCTCCCTTCAGAATCGATAATGCGAGAAGCGCTATTCTAGCGTATAGTCTTAATAGCATGTATATATATATATATATATATATATATATATATATATATATATATATATACACAGTTGTATGTCACAGAGTAGTTTCTAGTGTTATAGCAGCAGCGATGGCAGTAGCATCGATTCCCGGTTTCGGACACCATGCGTACGCACAAACACACATACATATGTAACATACAAAGTCTTTGCGTCCTTTTATTGTTCGTGATTATTTTTTTATCGCCCCTCCCACCTTGCCTTACGCCTCTTTTTTACCCCCCGGGAGTCTTCCGATCGGAGGGTGGTGATTAGAAAAATGCCGCGCTTTGTTGACAATGGAGATGGGGTGGAGGATATCGCGATTATGGGGCCAGAAAACGGTATTATGCGGATGAGGCGCATTAGTGGGGTGAATCTCGAACAACTTTCGTCAATAATATTATACTTATGCTTCGATAGACAATGAAATAAATTAATCAGCGACGAATCAAATTAACAGCGAAGTCATGCAGAATAAGGTGAAAATCATACGTGTAATGCATAGATATATTTAATTATTTATATATAAATTTTTATAAAAATTTTTTTTATAAAATTTATGTAAGTTTAGATATAAAAAAACCAGATAAATTATAATAAAGAACAGGCCAAATCGAAAATTACAATAATATGAAATAAATAAAAATGTATCAATATACAATTAAAATGTTATGGAGACATGAATGTTTGTTAGTCGAAACTTGCTTCAATGAAAATATATGATTGTTTTTAAGAAAAATATGGTTGATAATAAATAATGGATTAAAAACTTTTTATAACAAAAAAGTATATTAACAAGTATAATATATTAAAATCAATTAATTTTAACGCTGTATTATTTATTATCAATGTGCTTTTCCTAATTATTCTGAATTAAAACAAACATTCACGTCTCCAACTTTCTGAACGAAAAATATTTTTATTCCATTTAATATTTTTTGTTTATGCTATGTCACACATTATATTCAATTTGATCTATTTTTGGAGCAATTGATATCATTTAGTTCCTACTAAAAAAACATTAGTTCTACATTGTTTTTTTCGAAAACGATGAATATTTTTTTTGTTATCTATGTTTTATTAGTTTTTATTTTCTAGCCAAAGTTCAAAAATTCAACTCTAAATAGAAGAATTTTAGTTTCGCGGACTTTATTATGATGGTAAAAACAATTTTATTTCTTCGATATCATTTATTCTTAATCTATATTATATTAATTCATCTGACGATTCTCGCTATTTTCTATTTAAAAATGAAATATATATATATATAACTTGGTTTAACTCACGAAAGATATTTGATTCTATCTAATTATTAAAGATTCTATGAGTGTATTTACATGATTTATATGTATCCTATTATTATACCTTATTATACATGGCTTTATTTTTAATTTGATTTATCGCTCATTAATCTATCTCTTGTACATCTATAGATACATATTATTTTAAACAAAATTTTTGCATTTACCTCAATCCCTGGTGTGCCAACGGGTTTGACAACAGGGCAATATTTTAGGGTAATATGATGCATGCCCGGGCCTACCGTCATATAGTTTCATGGATATATATATATATATATATATATATATATATATATATATTCTCTATCAATGCCTGAATTTTTCTATATTTGAACGTTCTTATACAACTGCCGCTACGCATATTAAACATGTTTCACGTACGGCATATATTTTTATAGATTAATGAGAAAAAGAGAGAAAAAAGAATAATCATGATAATGAAAGACGGCGAGGCGAGGCGTCGGCTTCACTTCGATTCCAACACTGAGAATCATCATCTCCTCGGTATGATAAAATGCGCCTATATACGCGCAAACGACTTGGTGTCGAACACTTGTACGATTTACATATAGCACGTTTTATATTCGTATTGCGTATATATAACGATATCTCTTTCTTATATAGCGTTGAATATATATATATATATATATATATATATATATATATATATATATATATACCGGTTGACGAGCTCTCCATATTTTAATCATATTATAATACTTACAAAATTGGTAACAAAAAACTCAATAATCATATTTCCTATAATAATGTATACCACTGAACTTGGAGTAAAAACAAACTTTTTAATTATTGCTGCTGGTAACTTTACGTATATATATTTTGAACACGGTACTATTGGAAATTATATAGGAATTTGTAATTTATTTGTAATTTATATAGGAATTTGTAATGTATTTGGTATTTCAAATCTATACAGATTTAAATTCAATACAGTAAAGAAATTCATATATATTAATTGATTGTCCATTCTAAAGTATTGTAAATAAATTAGATGCCAATAATAATTGCACTAAAAACTGTGCAGCTTTTTGGATATTTAACATGGATTGAACCAATTACTTGCAAAATTGTATTTTTATATTAAAGTTACAGATTTGGAGACACATGTGTTTCCTGAGATATATATCATTAAATTAGCCAAAATAAAACTTGACAATAATATTAAACATATTAAATTATTATTCGCCATAATAAGGATTTTGGGTGTTAGTACAAAACTTATGAAATAGTGATTTATCCATTTTTTTATCACTTGCCCTCCCTCTATTGAGACCATACAACATTTGCTCAGAATTTAGTCCGAATTTTAACTGAATTCAATTTATTTCCCATAAAACTATTGACTGCATTGTTCGGCTATGCCCTTATATTTAAGATGGTATAAATACTGCTCTTCTTTCGGTCAATGCCGTGACCCTTTTTCCGCCTCGATCATCGTGTTTTTTCATTCGTAACATCCGTAATTCTCGAATTCTCTAGGAGAAGCTTCTCGCTTCTGCAGAAATTTTACTTCACACGTTGATTCATTATTGTATTTGATTGGCTAAGGTTTTCAATTACTTTCCTTGATTATTTCGGTAAAAAATCTTAAGTAGTTTAATTACTTTTCATTGTTTTAACGCTTTAGTTCTAGTTTTATATCTAATCCTATTGTTCCTTTTTAAGTAAATTCTTTAATAATAAATTCATCTACACACACACACACACACACACACACACACAAATATATATATATACAATATTCTGAACTGATTACTATTGAACGCTATGAACGAATTAATCAATTCCCATATTACTTCACCATTACGTAGAAAACGGATCTTTTTTATCATGAATATATTATGTTCACTATAGTTAATTAATTAATCTTAGTATTATATTGTAAAATATCTGCTTATTGTAAGAATATTACTGCCTGTTGAATTATTTATCAATACATAAATAAATAATTGCATTTGATTCTCACTTCCCTCTCCAAGTATCAAATCAGAGGGTGGACTTATTAGTGCCGAAGCACGGTAACTCGACGCTACAAGATCCAGTAATCTTAAAAAATATACTAATAATAAGATCGAGAAAAAATAGGTACGAATCAAAAAATTCTTGTGAACCATTTCTTAAAGGAACGGGGATTATCATTCCGTGTCGCGGAGGAAGTATTCGGTTCTTCTTACAGCAGTATCTATCTTGAAATTTTAGAGTATATTTCGGAGTTGTACGACGAAATAAAATGACATCTCAGAAATATATTTTCTTTTCCAAATTAATCACAAGAAATTATTTACATTAACTTTAGAAATTCAAGTATATGTACAAATCACAATTTTTGTAATTTTTCAAACCTTATTTCTTTAATTTATCCAATTCCTATAAATCAAAAAATAATTTCTTTATAATGTATTCCTATATTTTAGAGACTCTCGGTAGAGGATTTCTAGATTGTTATATATATTTTTATTGACGAAAATGCTGACTGTAGTAAAAAGATTAATGATCAAAATCAGATTTTTAAAATAGTTTTTATTATATTAAAAAAACAAGAAGAATATTTCATTTATAATCTAAAAATTTAGTAAGCATGCTCCGCACCATTCACCAAGCCTGCTTTAATATTAACACAAAATATTTATACACACGAATGCACACCTTCTCAACAGGTGCATGCTAAAGTTTTGAGGTATTACAAATAATTAGAAAAAAATTCTCAATTCAATGACTTAACAAGTCTTGGAACTCAAATAATCGAAATAAAACAAGCAAAATATCGGCATCGTATTGTCTACTCTACACCTGATATTCCTGATATTTCAGATGTTGATCAATGATCAAATATTTCTTATTAATATTTCCTGGATAGAAAGCCAGACGCTCATGGGAGAACAATTTGAGGTTTATACACAGAAATTTCTAGTTCAGAAGTTTAGCATTTATGGATTGGCTATTTTTGGGCTATGGATTTATGGACTTGAATGTATGAGCTAAGAATCTATAATTTAGAATTCATGGGTTAGGGTTGAATGAATTAAGAGTTTATGAGTTCATGGTTGACAGACCAGTATTTTACGGATTTCGTTTTTATTACCTAACGATTCGAGAGCTAGAGTTTTTTGAGTTTTGAGCTTCTGAGTTTGGAGTTTTGGTTTCGAGGATATAACCTAACTTGTCAAGTTCATGGAATAAGATATTGAAGACTATAAATAGTCAAAAGTTTATATGGTTCGCTCGATTGCTTGTTTTCAGTTCATGATCTTAGAGAATCAGATTCATAGGACTTTACTGACATGGAATCCAAAGTTTGGCTTTTATGTACTTGGGCATCATTAAGCTTCTAGTTTAATGATTTGAGTGTTGTAACAGCTGAAGGAGAGGTGAGGCAAGGAGGTAAGGAGGAGTAAATAATATTTCCATGTCAGACATTCGCGTATATACTCCATTTATTTCAACGCGTTCATGGTTGGAAGGCTTACAGATATACATTTATAATTCTATATGTTCATAAGTACATCATCTCTTTGTTTTCGCTATAAACTCTTTCCCATTCATAACGGGGAGGGGCTAGGTCCGCTAAACCTTTACAAAATTTCGCGCAATAACTTGTCTTCTAAAAAGTAAATCGTATGCATGAAGAGTACAGCCCAGTTCCCAATTTTAATTTGCATTGGGGTGCTCTCGATATTTTAAATAAAGATAGCGGAGAATATCAGAGCTTAAAATCAATTCACGTTTTATGATCTCCCTCGGTGATTTTTCAAAATATTTGTCTGGACGTCCGTATTATTCTCATACCTACTGCATTACCATTTACGTAGTACCTGTTCGGGCAGTAACGATTTTACCAAAGGCTAAGACAGAATAGGATAGAGAAACCAATTATTATCATTAATTATTATTATATTAATTATATTATATATAATTATATATATTAATTATACATCAATTATTATTATTATCAGTTGTAATGTCCAGCGTCTCCAAAACTTATGTATGTATGGTAATTTCATTAAAAATATCCAAAAACAACTGTCCGTCCTCGAACCCTTCTTCATAACTTGTTTCATGTACTCCATTTTGTTCTCAGCTCCTAAATTGAAATATTTATGTATTTTTTTATGTGTGATCGAAAGTGTATAGTTTTGTGAAAAAGGGCTTGAGATTTTTGAGGTATGAGTTTATGGATTTAAGGCTTAGGAACTCGGAGTTAATCAGTTTATAGTTCATGGGTTCGAGACCATAAGGCACAAAAATTTCAATTATGAGATTGTGTTTCTATGATTGGAATTACTATTGGTTTTTTGGCTTTAGAACTATTAGCCTTGAATTTTCTGAATTTTATGGACTTATTCTTTCGAGTTTTAAATTAACTGGTTTGACGTACCATTTCAACGGAAATTTGTATACAATTGTATAAGCATAAAATTATTAGCAAGTAGCTTACATTATCTGTTAAAACTTTTGCTCAACATGCTTTCATTCAAATTGATCTTCAAAAACATGTAATTCATTATATGTTATAAATATTGTCGAATTAAAAAAATATTTTCAATTATTTTTGTGTTTATTTTAAGTTTGACCATTTATTTCATTATATTTGAAACACATATATATCCCATAGGTATTAGAGCTAATAATTTGAAACCAACTTATGTATGGAATAATAGTATAACATCCACAAAATAGAAATATGGAAAAATGTAGGTGCGACAGAAAATCAATGACCCACTTGCCGGAACAACGATCGAAGTCCATTAAACTTAATATATGAAGCATTTCAATTGCATATGCTGCCTAATCGCATGTATATCTAGCGCCATTTTTATAAAACAATATAAAAATGCCACACAGCCATTCTATGTAGTGATCGTTACCCGCATTTACGTATTCAATATGCATTTAAATAGGACCGCAGCTTGGTGTATAGGGAATCCGCGCAATCGTAGGTCCCGTAGGTTAAGCAGACCAAAAGGCTGGACCAGTGGTGGAGCTGGGGGAGGAGTGACCAACGCTTCCCCAAAGTCTATAAGATACGAAAATTATTTTCACAAATCAAGCTTTTTACAAGACGAATTATTTCTTTATTTCAGGTGATAAAATATACATTCATAATATTTCCAATTTGTCAAAATTATTTCTTTTGTAGATTTAATTTAAAGGCAAATAGTTTGTTTATTTATATAAAATAATGTAGCTATAAAGTTATCTATTACATTGTCATAGATCCATCTTTTATTGTTTTATGTAAAATATATAAAAGAAATAATTTACATAAATTTGAAACATTATGAATGTAAATATGTACTCAAGGTAGTAATTAGCTTGATATTTTAATATCACGCATGTATCTATTGGTCATACTATATGACTCAGTTCTGTTATTCACCGATGGGTCATGAGACATCTTCACAAGTTCTTGTGGCTTGAAATATGATCCTGTAAACTTAACTACAAACGTTGACTGGAACTAAAATCGCTATTCAGAATTTTTTATTTGTATGGTGCTCTCGATTTCTCTTGCAAGTTTGTAAGCTCAATGATTTGTAGTTCTTGAATTCTTAAGGATTCAAATTGTCATACACTCCTTTTCGTCATTCTTACAAATTTCTGGCGTAGCTATGGAAATATGGTAAAAATTGTCTCCTTCAGCCTACTGACAGTGCATTGCCAAATCGCGATTAAACTCTCACGAACGCAATTCGTAATGTACACTCTATTACTCTTTTTTTTGGTAATGTATTATCTTTTTGTATCAGATACTTTTACTTTAAGCGTACTCATGTAATTAACTAGCACTGAAATATAATTTTACCGTTATTTGGAAATATACTGCTTAAGGAAAAAATTTCAGATTACTTTTCACCGAAATGTTCCTAACAAGTCTCGATTAGATGAATTAAAAAAAACTGACCAAAATTATGTGGAAAACGCATGAAGACAGCCAATAATCTTATAGTTTCTACAGTCCCATAGATTATATTGTACGATCAAGCAACTTATTTTTGAGCAAGCACGCTTCGAACCATAAAACGCTCCGAAGAAAAGAATTGTAACTCATTAAGGAAAAAAAAATTTGATATGTTTCGATTGCGGCATCTACAGTTTTTGAGCATCCCTTCGAGAAAGAGAAAGCGCTCTTAGTTTGGGAAACTGATTGTTTGTCAGACTCGGTTAAATTTATTAAATTTATTAAATTTACGCCTTCGCCATGCTGGGGTAGCAATCATGTAATTTCGCTGCAAAAACTCCACTTTACTTCGTTATTTAATAATGATAAAAAAATTGTGTTTTTCTTTATTTTTTATATAATAATAAAGGTGTGCCGGAAAAACATATGGTAGTAAATATTTTGATAGTTATGATTGGCTATATATATATATATATATATATATATATATATATATATATGCGTTATTAACATTAACTGTATGTTTTATTAACAAGAAATTTAATACTAATATAAATGATTTATTTAGACGTGCTAAAAAATTACTAAAAAATGTAAGTCATTTTCATCTGAAATTTGTATTTTGCATGTAATTCTCTTCCTAACATGGGCCACGACTGAATCCGTCACTGTGTATTGATACTGAAAAATTGGAATTATTAAAAGTGGATTAGAATTATTGGAGAACTTAAAAAATTGGAAGTGTAAGAAAATGTATTAATATCGATTCAAATAATTTAAGTAAAGATTTACTAATAAAATGAAAACAAGTCTTGCAATGAGTAAAATACAAAGTTTAGCTTTTTTTTCAAATTGTCAAAGTCGCAAAGAAAAGGAGAATATAATATATATCCTACTGTAATAATATTAAATTGGATATTTAGTAATGCAACATGATGCTAATTTATTCCTTTAACGAAAAGCTAAAATCTAGCGATCACTTTTAGTGGTGAAAAAACTGAAATACTTAATAAGATAAATGGATGAGATGATTAAATAAATCGATATATACACGTAAATTTATTCAGAACTTTGCGTTAGACGACGTTTTTCATATACAAAATATGTTTTATATATATTCTTTAGTATATTAATGAAAACTATCGTATGTTATATAAGAACATGAAGAATAATAAATTTAAATTCCACGTTTATCTCTATATATTATATTTTAATTATAACTTTTCATTACTATAAAAATAAAGGTATGCATTTCCCAGCTCTGTTCCTAAAAAATATATATATATATGGTATTTTCATATAAAATATTTTATGTATTATCGCAAGAGAGCTCTTAAAAATATACAGTGGAATCTGTACTAATAAAAACAAATTCATTGTAATATAATAAAATTTTTAAGAGGTAGAAATTGGTCAAAGTGTATAAAGCAGTTTTTCATAATAACTACTTTAGACAAAAAACTATGATAAGGTACTTCGAAAATAAATTGTGTAGGTAAGCGAAGGATTTAAGACTGAAGCAATGTATAGTTAAAATCGTGTAACAGTAAATTACTGAAACATTTTAATGCGAATGAAACTAATCTATTTCATACTAAGAATTGAATTATAATCCAATTCCCGCGCTAATTACAGAGGGCGCTGCTTCTGGTGCTGTGCAGTGTCTGTCATCTCCGTATCTGAGTGTGCATATAGTGCACGCTGGGGCACGTGCCGTCCATCAACGTGCACTGAAAATTTATATTTTCCTCTTGTTTTTTGGCAACAAAAATCATGAGGATTGAAACGTGTTATTTTTGTTCGTCCAGGATATATCCTGGACACGGTATCCAATTTGTACGAAATGATTGTAAAGTAAGCATTTTTCAGCTGATTATTCATCTATTATTTTAAATATTTACACTTTTCAATTTGTAGGTTATGTTAACACAACACTTGCTATAAATCACTAATTTTTATTTGCTTGAATTTATTGAAATTAATTAGTTATCGTTTTTTTAACTTTTATTACCAATAATTTTATTCAGAACATTATCAAACCTTTTTTATCATCAAATCTATTTTAGATCTTTAGATTTTGTCGATCCAAATGTCATGCAGCTTTCAAGAAGAAGAAGAATCCAAGGAAAGTTAAATGGACCAAAGCTTACAGGAAAACGGTGGGCAAGGAGTTGACAATTGATCCAACGTTTGAATTCGAAAAGAGAAGAAACAGACCTGTTAAATATAACAGAGAATTGTGGTCTAAGACTATTGAAGCTATGAAGAAGGTAGAAAATATTCGACAGAAGAGAGTAAATACACATATTATGCAGCGATTAAGAAAAGGACGCGAATTGGAACAAGAAAAAGACATCAAGGAAGTACAAAGAGATTTGTCTCTGATACGTTCACCTGCTGCTGGACTTAAAGAAAGAAAGAAATTAGAAGAAGAGGAGGCAGAGAATGTAAGAATGGAAGACAGCGATGATGAAATGGAAGTTCAAGCTGTAGAAGTAAATTAATCTTTAAGAATAGATGTATTCTAAAATATATAAATTTATTTTATTTATAACAATCTTGGCATATTGTATAAGAAGCAAAAAATTGTACAGTTAAAATTTAATAATTGCTACTTTAATAAATATGCAAAAGTTACTACTTATGTAGATATTACGTATAACGTTAATTTTTTTGTAACTAAATTATGAAAATTTACGTCAACGTAAATTTGAACATCTTTTAATAGACAGCTGTTTCTGTAACTAATATATACTATGCCCTTGATATACTGCATTATCAATGGAGATAACTTATACTGTCTGTAATTCTTATTGGTGGATGTCAGACAGATGGAGCTACTATTAGAATTTCAGCATCAAATTCGAGAAAGCTTTTTAATAAATATTTATTTTAATTTTATATAAAACATTATAATACATATAACATTATGTTCAATAAACTTATTTATTAAGATTTTTTAAATCATCTGTTTCTATAATTATTAAAATAAATAGAATTATATTATCCAAAAAGGTAAACATATTTCACGTTGATTTTTCATTTCATAATAAATTTATTATCTTTCAACAATATTATTAAAATTCTTATTATTTTTTTCTTATTTAATGATATCACAAATATTATGACTGGCTAATAAAGATTTTATCTTTATTGTCAATTGCATTAAAATTCTATTTAGAAGTCCTCACACAAGAACAGCAATATTAATAAAAATATAACATTGACAAATTTATAAGCTTTTTACTTTTTATACTAAAGCAACTTAAAATATAGAATTGTACTTACATTGTATGTAAATAAAAAATTATGAGAAAAAATATATTGTTTAAAATAAAAAAAATAAAGACCTTATCAAATATGAAATGGATCAAAGTTTATTATATGTTTATTAACATAAACGTTGCTATGAAAAGCTGCTTTAAAGAATTTGTCAGAATTAGTCTTATACACTAAATTTTCAAATTAATTTAGTCCAAGCAAGAAGTTTTTTAAAACAGTATTTTATGGACAAAAAGAACTTTATGTAGTTAATGTTAATTTTTTATCTTTCTATAAATTATTATTAACATTAATAACTTAGAGCATCTAGATCTACATTGACATTTACAAAAAGTTTTCGTGAATTTCATTATATATTGTTTTTAAGTTTATTTACTCGTGAAATTATGTTATAATATTGATGTTAAATATAATGATGAATAAAAATGATAAATTCAAAAACTATTGTTCTATTTATCTATGTATTCTTGAACATTATTAGAAGCTAACGAAGTCCTGCTTTGGTGTATAATTATATTAAAAATTCCTAAAATCAAACAGAAATGACGTTAAATCTTGATAAAAAAAAACATGCATCTGTCTTATTCTTATAGATACTTATGGATTTAAATTCGAATCTGAAACTATACGTATGAAATAAATTTTCAATTTTCTAATTGACTTATTGACATTTGGAGAGAATTTTAATTCAATATAATATACACCTGTGCGTGAACGTGGTTTTCTGATGCATTGGCACATTGGGCTTTTATATCTATTACATATAGCCAGAGGTTTGCGCAACTATATAATTATATGTAATTATGCAAATGATATATATATATATATATATATATATATATATATATATATATATATGCACATCTACATAGTTCTAAAATATAATATCATAATTCCAAAAACTAATATTTGCGACACGCACTCGTTGGGTATATAGAAATATGAGAACGATATAGAAGGTTTCGGTAAAATGGTAAAAGACGGTAAAATACAATTATTTTGTAAGTACAATAAATACCGAAGAATACTTAAAACGACTCGCTGTTAAACATACATTAGAAGAAAAAAACGCACGACTATAGATAGGAAGCATTGCATATAAACATTCATATAATAAATACCCTCGCGCGCGCGTGTGGCCTTTGGAAGACCATGACGAAGAAGCGCGCGAGCGCGCGGAGGAGGTGCCAGATTCTCGATGATACTGTAAACGCTCTCGAAAAGGATGCGTCCCACGAGGGAATCCCCGTTATTTGCTCATTCAAAAAAAAAAAAAAAAAAAAAAATGCTCCTTAACAACCATATCAATACACGCTCCTGGTGGTAGCGTGCCTATTTTGTATTATACGTTGAGTCATTGATAGTTGGGTCTAATTATTGAATTCAAGAGAGGAACGAAGAAAGAGAGAAGGATGCGGGAAGAGAGGTGGGTATCTAGTCGATGGATTCTTCGCCTACCTTAGAGAATAAAGGTCCATAACGAGAAAAAAAAATTTTTCGAAACTTATCACAATTTTTATTAAATAAATAGTTTAATTAACATTGAGCTTTTTTTGAAAATTTGTATAATTACGTAGTTGGTTATAATTAGAAATGTTCATGAAAAAAAAATTGTTTTAATCAAGTGTTAGTTATTATTATTTAGAATATTAAAAATAACAATTATTTAGAACAATCTCAAAATGTATGCACGTCTGCTCAATTTATTAAGGTTTAAAGGTATTTACAAAATTTATAATTTAATATATTTTTAAGAATAAATTAATTTTTGTTACACTACATTGGCCTATTATATATGTAAAAAAGCAAGAAATCATAGCAGAAATCATTTTTTTTCAATCGAATTTCTCAAACTCTTTTTATTATTAATAATTTCTAAATAATTATAAACTTAATTCACATATAAGAATTTTCGTGGAAATATTCTAACAGTATTATATTTGACAGCTCCTTTACTTTATGTACGTTCCATATGGACGCACACACACACACACACACACACACACACACACACACACACACACACACATGATCTGCTCTAATAATAAGCTGGTTACCGCAGGAGTTGATGAGAGGAACGTTTTATATATTTTTAAAATTGCGAAGACAGATGTAAATCTCTTTAATTCTACAGAAACTCTTATATATTAAATTATATATGCAATTTGACAAACATGACTAGAATGATATGAATGGTTTTGTTATTTTCCTATTAACAAACTGAATCCTTTTCTTTCGATCTATATGTTATAGGATGAAAATGTTCTTTTTTGTTTTTTTAATGTCAGATTAATTTAATCAATTGCGATTAAATTATGCGTTTGCTTTTTGGAATAACGAAATTGTACATACTATATGATACATGTTAGAATATACAACGTAATTCTAGACTTTAGTTGTAATAAAAGTTACTTGTATTTTTCTGCCATTAATATTGGCTCCGCAGACTTTGGAATAGTCTACCGGATGACTTAAAAATTTAATTTCTATTGGTTCGTTTAAAAATCCATTAAAACAGTATTGCTTTATCATATATATTTTAATTCTTGTTTAATAATAAATATTTATTTTACCATAATGTAGCTGCTTTATTTTGCCATTTATTTTAAATTTTGTCAGATATATATATGTTGAATCTTGCTATTATGCTTATACCGCCTAGCAGCTATAATTAATATTTTATATATATATGTGATATTTATGTGATATACGAAGCGATATTATTAATAGCAAACGTCTTCTACATAGACGTTTGCTATCATATTTCAATTACAAAAAAAAAACAACATATACTCGTATATTACAGTATTGACGCAAAAACTCTCTCGCATTCGTTATTTTGGTCGGTCGGGACGAGAGATAGGATCCCGATCTGTTCCCGGCAATTCGCCCAATCCAGCCCCCCCTCTCCCCGTAAAGAAGAAGCAAGCGCGTAACTTTTTCTTTTTTCCCCGCCTTTCGTCGGAGCAATATAATATATTATGCGATAGACCTAGAAGATTTGAAAAGCCGAGAAAAGACACGAGCGTTTATCGACGGCAAAGTAAAGAAAAGGGATAACACACACACACCACACACAAACTTATACGCAAGCGACAGAATTTTCGAGGGTGATTTCGAAGCTGGAAAAATTCGAAGAGAATTTTGCAAAGATCACAAGTTTGTAATCAGAGTAAAAAGAAAAAAAGCGTCAGGAGTAAAAATGCGTAATATATATATATATATATATATATATATATATATATATATATATATATATATATATATATAGTAAGCTCATCGAATAATTTAGTATAGGGCATGGGAAGCGCGTATCTTAATATATTTCATTGGAAATCGAATCGCTCGTTGTAACACAAGATGAGTGCAAAAATATTAATCTCACCGAGTGTTTTTACCGAAAGCATTGAATATTTTGTACACTTTATGTGTGTGTGCGGGTGTGGGGGTCGATGGGTGTAAATATATTCTTTCATTTTAAGAAAACAAAAATTGTCATGGTTTCTTTTAAATAAGTATTTTGTTGTGCCCATACTATTTTTTTTTAACAAAATAAGTTGTTATTATTATTAATCTGTAAATAACTATATAGATTATTATAAAACAAATATTAGTGCAATTTTATATGAATTAAAAATGATTTATGGATTTTCGATACAACGGTATTGATATACAGAAAAATTCGAATTTTATATAGAGAAACAGTTTCGTAGTAAATAAATAGTAATTGAATTAAATAAATATGAAATTTGAAATGCACACAATATTGAGTTGTTTTTAAATAGATTTTAAATTCATATGTCGCCGTTGTACTTGCCAGCTTCTACGGCGCAAACATAAATATTGTTTTAATTCTCTTGAACAAGCTATTCAACTAGAAGTGTTTGTTTGAGCTAAATGCGTCGTTTGTTTCTTTGTGCAGCGTATTTGGGTCAGATTGGCGTCTCTTACAACCTCTATACACGATTGCCTGTCTTGCTGAAAATTACGAAACAAAGTCACGATGCTCCTCACTCGGTTTCAAAATTAATTTTCGCCGAACATTGAATAATCCAACGAGTGGATTAGTTTGATTAAAGTTGAAGGGGGGAAAATTGCTGAAATTAAATAAATTGAAAATATATTTGTAAGTTTCTAGAGTTCGGCAAATGAATAAAATTTTAAATCAATATGAATAATAAATAAATGGTTTTATTTTACGTGAAACGTAAAACTTTTTATCTGATTACATGCTACATATATATATATATATATATATATATATATATATATATATATATATATATACAAAAATTATCGTAGCATCAAATTTATTTATGATAAAATACGTTTAGAATTGCGTAAACTGTATGAATTCGAAGCTGTTTTTAAAATTGCGAAATTTGCCATTCGAACTGTAAATTCATCGTTTTCTACACATACATGCACACACGCACACACATACATATTTAGATTTAGCTCCGTATTAAAGGATGAGCGGCCTCTCAGGCTTAACTATAATTTAGGCCCGTTCTTAAAATTCAATATATTGTTTAATTATTTATCATTGAAATTATTGTTGACTTACGTTTAGATGTCTATATCTACGCCTTCATCATTTAAATAATTATATTAACATACACACACACACACACACACACACACACACACACACACACACACACACACACATTATATATATATATATATATATATATATATATATATATATATAATTTTATAATATTTTTAATAAGCATTGCATAAAATATCTTTATTAATAATTTATACATATCTATTTATTATTTATTTTCGTTAGGATAGTTAGATAAGAAACTATTTCACGCTTCTTACAGGAAATACGTGAAATTGCTATAAAAAGAAATATTTGCCAATATTATATTTTAGTACATATTTCAACAAACAAATTTAATTCTTATAATATAAATTCTAAAAATTTATTTTATAATCTAACCAATTTTTTATCCGATACACACATTATTCCGATTAGTTATATTAGTTACGGACAACTGAAAGAACTATTTATACTTTGTTTCGAAAATTCTTTATTGTACGATAATCCTTGGATTGACTTTCTGAAGAGGAAATACGATTATATACTTAACGCGTTAACATTAGACGCTTGAATTCAATCATCAATAATTACTCGATAATTCGAAGAAATACTATAATTCCAACATTTATTTTTACCTCAATGGTTTAAATTTTTAAACATATAGGGATAGTCAACAACAAAAAAAGTAAGTAAATAAGTTTTTCAGTAATTTTTACATATATTTTTAATTCTATGACTGTTTTGTTATCATAGCTGAATTTGTAGATTGTTCAATTTCAGGGGCCTTTTAGGATGGCCTCCCGAAGTTAAAGTCTCTATATCAATTTCAATATAGGAATCCCCATATATTTAGGTCAAAGGTTCAAATATTCCATGAATCCAAGTGCGTACGTGTATATATATATATATATATATATATATATATATATATATATATTCATCTTTATTTCGCACTCGCCTGCACCGAGCTTCCGTTCGGAAAGCCGGATTATTGCTATTCGGATATTCGTCTCTTATGCGATGGTATTAATTCGTTTCACTTTAATTTAACGTTTTCAAGTCAAAATTTTTCGAGCCAAAAAAGTGACACACACACACACACACACACACACACACACACACACACATGTTTGGTCGTATTTTGAAACACAATAGAATTCAAATATCTAATAAGAGAAAAGAAATATAGGCATTCTCATTATAAAATAGACCTTAATCGCGGTCCATCAAAGACATGGACCTAAAATTGGGTCGGTTGATTAATTAATATAGCTTTTTTGATTGCTCGAAAAATTGGTCCTTCGAGATTTCTTTCTAAAACCGTTCGGTTCTAGAAGTTAAAATAGGACACAATGACGGCCGCATTAATCCAGGCCCTTCTGTAAATTATAAGAGAAAATTTTCGGGCAAGAATTCGTTCGTTTGCGCGAACCGATCGGGACGAGGGCTCGGGGGACAAAAAAACATTACTACGTTCCGTTTTAAAGAGTAGAGGCGACGATTTTCCAGAATTAATACAACGCTTGGGGCTTGAGCGAACGCTTGACTTATCCA
The DNA here is from genome assembly GCA_018907035.1 of Sycobia sp. Sy_11. NCBI lineage: Eukaryota > Metazoa > Arthropoda > Insecta > Hymenoptera > Epichrysomallidae > Sycobia > Sycobia sp. Sy_11. The sequence goes on along the minus strand of JACCIC010000049.1, from coordinate 1,055,721 downwards.
TGAAGAATCCATAATCACGACTGTAATAATTTAGAAATACTACGTTTTTCTCAAGAATTCCATCGAAAGCCTCGGCTTTTTTTTTTCTCTCGATCGTAATCAGAAACTGACTATTTAAATTGGATTCTGGCAAATTTCTAGGCGTAGCAGTGTATTATTTTATGAAAAGTCGCCGAACATAGTTATATTTTAATTAAATGAATATAAACTGATGAATCACATAGCCTTGGCGTAATTAATTCCGACAATAATTTGATTTTATAATTCAGTGTGTCACAGCTACTAGCTTGAGAGATGACCGATTAAAATATAAAGGAATTAATGCTAAAAAAATATAAAGCTGTTAAAGTTAGAAAAACGCGAGCACGATGTATTAATGGTATTTGAAATGTGGGCATCACATTTTCAGGTATAGCATATGAAATTCTATCTCAATTAATTTTAGTAATATCAAAATAATTATTGAGTAAATATTAAATTACTCCTGAGAGTTAGACCATATACTTTGAACTTTTTAATACTTTATCAAGCGATGAGTTATGCCCGGAAAATTTAATTATTTAATCGATGCGATTAATCGGCACAAATTTCGATTTAATTGAATTTAATCGAATTTCTTAACGGCGCTCGGACTAAAGTTTATACGATGTCGCGCACAACGTGTACCAAAATTGGGGCGAAAGGATGTGAATAAATTTAAAGGGCGTTCAAAAATCATCCGAACCCTCTAAATCACAGAGTTCTCGTCAGTTTAAAAAAAAAAAAAATGACGCGTAGACAATAATATTGTATGGTATATTTTCATTTTGCCTGCTTTTCTTACCTCGCGGAAGGGCCAGCGTCTATGTTACGATGGTATTCTGCATTTGCTGTGCAATAATTTTACCTTTTATCTATGAAAAAGCTTTAATTGTTACGAAAAAAATGTTTATATATAATTTTAACTTTTTTATTCTTATCGTTTTTCGCAAGGTAGTGCGAATTAAACTTAAATTTAATGTTCCGTTTGACTTATTTGACAGATAAAATCTGGAAATACAATTGGAACTAAAACTAGAAAACAATATTAATCTCGATAAGATTGCGCAAAGCCAATTCGTTTATACTTATTCATCCCAATAAAAATCTCGCAATTCGCTAAAACCCTCTCCACGAATTTCACAATTTTACAGTTCAAATAATGAGAACAGATATGCAGATTTAACGAAAGAAATATTCATGCTTCTCTATATTATACGCTGTATATAATGTACATTATGAAAATAATTCTCGATGACATTGTACAGTTAAATTTAACACGGATGCCAAGCGAGTAAAGCTATACAATTATTCCGATTGCAATTGTCCATTTTCACAATTATATACTTAGAATTTCGCAAATATTTATATATATATATTACTAGACCAGCGCTTAAACGCATTACGTTAATTTTTCCGATTCCCTTGGGTTTCTGTATATGTTCTCTCGAAGAAAGCCCAGAAATTCAGCATGACAGCTAACCGCTATATTATATATTTATTTGTAATTGGAAAATAAAACATTCGAATTTTATTGAAAATTCTGAGAAAATCCTACAGGGTAGACTTTTACTGGGTTTCAAGGCCATGCGGGGACAAATGACAATGAAAAGGCCAGATGACATTCGCGAAAGATGCCTCTCGCGTTCTACAATTTAAGCGTATATATATATATATACCGATGTCTGACAGATGCGAAAAAGGAAGCAGCCGAAATTATTCCAAAGATCATATATAAATCATTAAAAGCGTTGTCAAGTATTCTTTATACGAGATAATCTTATCGCAAGGGAAAGCAGGAGAACTGCGTCAGTCGATTAATTCGGTGATTCTCCCTTTAGCCTGCTTTAGCTCTCTCTCTCTCTCTCTCTCTCTCTCTCTCTCTCTCTCTCTCTCTCTGACACTTTGATTTTCAAAATGGTTCTATGTGCAATGCTTCTTATTATTATATAATTAACATATATATTAATATATTAACATTGTGATATAAAAAAAAAACTTTTTGAATTACTGAGAGAGAGAGAGAGAGAGAGAGAGAGAGAGAGAGAGAGAGAGAGAGAGTGAGAGGAGAGAGCGTATATTTTTAAAATATATTTTGTTAAAATACATATAACTCTGAAGATTCTATATGTATATGTATATATTATATATATATATATATATATATATATATATATATATACTCTTCATGTGTGTGTATATATATCATAATACGACGACGGAAAATGTGAACCGAGAATTTTTTTTATATAATGATGCAAGTATAATATACATATGTGCATATAAGAAATAATCGTTATATTTATTAACTCGGCAGCCTGGGAATCGTGTGCCTGCAGCTCGTCAGCTTCGAAATTGAAATCGCCATGACGATAGTTATAGTGATGAAAGTCGTTTTAGAAATATAGGGTAATGTAAAAGCAGTCAAATTGAATTTTTAATCATTATTCAGGATATTATAATCGTAAACGTTGCTTAGGAACACACATAAAGGATTTTTATAATTTTAAAAAACGACATTGATAAAATTTCGGACACACGCTGAGATAAAATTTCAGCGATTTATCCAATTAAAATGTCCTTTTTTCCATTATCATTTTTAATAAAACGAGTTCGTATTTAAAAATTGTATTGATTTATATAAGAAGAAAAAAACGGATTTATTTTTCAAATAAGAATATATTTTTTTACTTTCATATATAAATAATTTTAAACGGAGAGTTATTTCACAGTTGTCGACCTTGTTGGAAGTTTCTTTATTATATATATATATATATATATATATATATATATATATATATATATAGCGTAAATTTTTATATGCTTCAGGCGAGAGGTAGAAATCAAACTGAAACCATTATTGCAAAATATATTTTCTTCTACAATATTCATCATAATTCTTGAAGTAGATATATATATATATATACACATGATACAACTTGTTGCCTCGTGTGTTTCTAATAATAATCGGCATGAATGAAAACAATTTATTGTTGCAATTTTTTCGTAAACATTTATATGAAATTGCAATCGTAATATATAAAGAACCAATTGGAACCACGTGTGTCTTTCTGCTGAGATCGAGACAGAGAGAGAGAGAGAGAGAGAGAGAGAGAGAGAGAGAGAGAGAGAGTGCGCGCGCGCGTACATACGTGTATCACCTGGATTAACTTCTCGACGGTATAAATTATATATCAATTACGTCGCTGACTCAAATTGCGATGTAATTCATCATCGTTTGAATAATCGCCGCACACCTTGAGAACCGAGTTGAAAACGAACCAGCTCAGACGTGTACAATATGAATTCCGAACGCTCATATTTTAAGCTTAAATTAAGGACTTTTCCACATATTTCTAAAATGCCTTTTTCATTTGATTAGATTCCCTAACAGTTACAATTCGATGAAATTAAGTCAGCTTATATATATACTATATACTATATATATAGTTAATAATTTTTTTTTTGTATTGCATTTCGGGCATTTTTTACGGGAATCGCACGACCTCGCGTGTGTGACTGCAAAGAACACTTCCAATTATTATATATAATATTTAAAACATGCAATTACGCGCAATTAATATGCTAATTAAAACGATAAATATTAGCGTATATAATATTATTCATATCCCTCGAACTAGTCTGACTGATGACCATAAAATTAATCCGAAGAATATAATAGCAGTGCAACGGGGTGCAAAGTAGTTTTTTTTTTTAAACTTGAGAAGATGTATATATATATATATATATATATATATATATATATATATATATACACACACAATGAGTAACCGTATGTCTTAATTAAATATTTTTTACACCAATGATTTCCAACACATAAATATTGTATTTGATGATTCATCAACGAGTGACGGATAAAAAATATATACTTAACAAACTGTTTGTCCTTGTGGCGAAGAAAATGCATAATATACGTTAATGTATATACAAAGTACGTTGTCTTTGACTTTTTTCCATTATTAAAAATAACAAGCTACAGTTTTCAGTTTTATTGCTTGCAAATATAGATTGAAAAAGCCTATAAAGAAAAGTTTTAAATAATTTTTCATCATTTGTAAACAGAGCATCGGATTTGCGTCTCGATAGTTCTCAAGAATTATTGTGTCATATATATATATATAAGTTCAATCGTAGCCAGCGTTACGATTCAAAAGGTTTTGTGATGTATTGATTACGGTAACATATACATGTGGCTATTGAACTATTTTATTTATTCAGAAATAAATGATATATAAACAAAGGAATTTTTTAATGTTTCTATTTAAATGGATCATAAATATTTCTATAGGGAGTATCGACTGGCAATTATTGCTATCACCGTAAAATGCTCACAGTTATTTCTCGAGGAGCTAAAACAATCCAGTTATGTATCTTTTGTGCATTATTTGCGATAAAATTTACTTATGAATTTGTTGAATTATCTTTTCATACACAGTTTGTATTAATTTATTCTTTAATTTTTTTTTTGGCAATTTCTAAGTCTGCTTTTATAAATTTTCGGTGTCAACATTTTTTTTCACTACCAGATATATAAGAGTTGCTTTCAAAATATGAATTACGAAATTGCCTCTAGTTTACACCGGTATTGCAGCAGTTCCTGATATTTACACGATGAAGAGTCGTCGGGAGAAAATTAGAAATTGGGAAGATGAACTGGACAGGGAGTTTTGAATTATTATTCGCTATGTATTTTTTCAGGAGTTGTTATAGAGAATATGTTGAAGGAGAATTCGCCAGGAGACGCGACGTTTTCTCCTAAATTACAAATGCGATATAATAACGAAAATTATCGTATGAAATATATCTGGAGCGGATAAATAAAATTATTGTTCATTATTAATTCTTCGCCCACTACGGAAACAAGAACACGCAGTCCGATCGAATAAACAAAAAACGATCGAAAAAATTGCGGCTATATCCCTCGCCGCAAATTTTTATCCGCGTTCGATATAAGGCCTTATTTCTCAAACCGAAGCTTTTCCACCGTCGTTAACGTGAATTTTTCAGTATCTCAAAACTGTAATGGAATTAGGGCTCCATAATTGCCGGATAAAATAATAATTCTATAATTTCGAACGCTTCACGCAATTGACCGTCATCTCGAATTTTCTGTAAAAATGTATTTAAGCTCGCGGATTAAGTATAATAAACGTAAAAGTGAGCCCTACGAGGATATATATTGTCATAATGCCATCTTCGAAAAACTCGTAATAATTATACGTTTTTTTTCACATCCCTAATAATTATCGAGCAGTATAAAATAAAAACCTGTTAATAAAAGTTACAGCGAGTGTTATAGATGTCATCGAAGAACGCAATTTTTACTTTTATGTACTTTTTTATTCAGTGCAGAATATTTTCAAATTAATTTTGAACGACTGGTTTATATTACTTTTTTTTTTTTTTTAATGACACGGTATTTTGATCAAAATAAAACAAATGGCACTAAAAAATTCTACTCTCAGGTTTGCGACTCAGAGTTTTCAATCATATATGTACATAGAATATTTTTCACCGCTGCGCCTTCCCCCTTGCCCCATAAACCCCATAATACATTGTTAAAAAAATATATATATTCGAGAATTAATTTATGAATCTATCGATTTGATATATTGAACAAAGTCGTCCAGAAGCATAATATTGATCGAAGCTATATGAAAATAAATAGACCAAAAAGTCGGAATTAATAATATTGTTACATACAAATAATTCATAAACATCATATATATATATATATATATATATATATATATATATATATATATATACAGTCATTTAGTTTAATCACAACTTTATATAGTTTTATCGATAATTCTTTCAAATATTTGTGATCTTTATATATTCTTTTCGTCGGTAAACAATTAAACTTATTATAATTATATATTATATGAGTTATTGACCTGTGCTTCTATTATAAACATTTCTTATTGCAATTTATTTTAGAAAAATAATAATATTACCACTGCTGCGAAAGTTTGTAAGCTATATACGCTCCGTAAGCACCTATTTAGTGGTTACACTATGCGTGTATACTACATGCATGCGTGCATATATATATATATATATATATATATATATATATATATATATATATATATAATATGTGAAGAAGAATACCGATTAGCTGATTTTTAACGTATTAGGGCAGCTATATGTAAGGAGCTACTGCAGTAGTGTTAGGGTAAAACAAGTCAGCAAACAACCATTTTGAAAATTTCATACAATAAACAAATACGTTTTTCAAGCTTTAAACGTGCTTTTTCTCTCGAAATCATTTTTCAAACCGATGCTCGCGCGCGCTGTAACCCTCTCAGTTCCCGTTCCATTGCTTTGAAATTTTCAACCACAGCACCTCAGATCGATATCCCGTCGACGTACACACGTACGTATCCTGAAGATTGATAATATAGTTTCTATTTACGATTAACAGTTGAAAATCGATTTCATGAATTTTATGTTATGCTCATTTTGTGTATATGCTTCGATGGAAATGCTCTTGAAATTGAGAAAAATTGTTTTTTGGTTCCAGATAGCACGTCAACGATGTTACAGCTGCCGCGGCTTTACGCCTTCAAAAAAAAAAAAATGAATGTATCTCTCCTTCGAAATAGAAAATATATATATATATGAATTATATATATGCATACACACACACACACACACACACACACACACACACACGGTTTTATTCCAAGATGCGCTCTCCAAGCGTATTCGTTAATTATGTTCGGTCGCTCGTATTACATATACTTGACACTTTTCTTAATATATGCGTATATATACGTATTATGTAGATCGAGCGTTTCGTAATTAAAGCAAACGTTCACGAACCTTTCCATCATAATTTTTAATTTCGTGCATATATATGTATATATATATATATATATATATATATATATATATATATATATATATATATATATTGTATCAAACTCCTTTCTCCTTGATGTTTAAAGTCTTGAAAAAGACGCGGCGCCACCGTGAGAGACTCGGTCCGAGTGTTTTTCCTGCACACGTAGTCATAAGAAATATTGTGCAGTAAGAGCAAATCTTACTCATATAGCTATATATATATATATATAATGGAGATTGATTATATAAATACAGTGTGGCGATGGATTTTGAATTAGCAATCTTTTGATAGTTAATGAAAGTTGTTCTTCCTATCGTGCGTTGGGAAAGGAAGGATTTTTTTTCTTTCTCTGATAATTTATGAGCAGTGGATTTACCCATATAATCATTACATCGGACGGTTAAAATTTGTTCAATGACATAGCTTTACGTTATGGAAAATATACTAATTTTTTTTTCTTATCAATTCATAATTTTGACCGTATAGATATATTTTTATATCACTCTTTTGTCTCCCACTGTCGGTATGATAAATTTTATTTTGTTAAATTTTTATTATATGAACAATATAAAAATATAAAGATGGTAATTTTTTGTGTATATATATTAATTCAAATACAATTGAAAATTAAGAAACAGTTTCTTTTTTCATATATTTATTTCTTCAGAACATATTTACTCAGCCATTTGTATAAATTAACTGTACCCTCCAAAACTTACGTTTGTAGAAGTTAAATACTCTATGATGGAGACTGACGAATAAACGAATGGAGAATAGAAGGTGGCGATCATAGGACCTGCTGCTGAAATGTCCAGGTGTTTTTTCTTTTGTAAAATGAATATATAATAATGAAGGTTATCCTCGTACTACAAGTCAAAGTGTTACTGACTTTTTGATGACACGTTGCTTTATGACTTTTCGTACGTCAAAAAAAAACACCTGTCATTTGGACAACATGAAGATTATAGCCTCGATTCTGCGACTCTAATACATGGCTTTTAACATAATCATTCTTATTAAAACACTTCGCATTTGTGGAGTCAATATACCGTTGGAATTAAAAAGTTCATTCATCTAAAGTGCGATGAAAATCCAGATATATAATTAGATAATTAATATAATTGTTTTATCTTAATGTTATGTGAACTTAAAGTAATTTTTAATTCTTCTCGTGCTTAATTTTGATTTTTCTTCTGATTATCGATCATTTTTCAAAGTCTCAACATTATTGGATGGAAGCTTTCTAAAATTTAAATAATATTTTAAAAATTCAAATGCGCGCACACACACACAGCACACGCGGCTTATGTGTTGCCACTGTAATTATAATTAGCATTCAAGCCTAGATATTTTATTTATATATATTCATCTTTAGATATATATGTATATATATATATATATATATATATATATATATATATCTTTAATTATCTTTAAATATCCTACGTGGATATAGCATCAAAAATTTATTAAATAATAATAATAAAAATAATAATAATAAAAATAATGGTCTGATATGTGATAAAAATGGTTACTGTAAGGATTAGGATTTTTTTTACCAAGATCTGCTCTGCACAGAGTCGGTCTTATGAGATCTGTGGTCTTAGATGCAAGGCGGAACTAAACTAAAAAATAAATAATTATCCCAACAAATAGTTGTAATTGAGATAATTTTTTTGATAAAAATTTGGTGAAAGAAATTTATAAGGGATGACATTATTAGATCAAGTTGTTACTTCGTTTCGTTAAAACTTATATTAAATAAATCAAGAAAGATCATATAATTTTCGAGGCTCAAATGGAACGCCCGAACTAAAAAAAAATAAATGGAAAGAAAAATCGGAGAATTCTTCCGCCTCCTTTCGCAGCGAAATTATGCGACTAGCCGGCAAAAGTTATCGGATATAATAATGTATTTGCATGAAAGATTAATCAGTCTTAAATATGTTCGCTAGAGAAGAATTGGGAGCTGTAAAATAATTCCTCTGGAATCAATTGCAAAGTACATACCGAATTCGATCCAAGAGATAAATAAAATTTTTTTAATTTTATATGCCCCGTTATCGACACGCTCGCCCCGCACAAATATCGTATACGACGGACGCAAAACTGCATAAAACACGATTAACAATCATTTCGGTTCTTAATGCTCCGCGCATGCAATGGAAACATAAGTTTTATACAAGAGTTTGACTAACAAAATTTTTAGATATATAGTACGTGTTTCTATCTAAAATATACGTATTTTCTCACGTAAGATTCAATATTGCACTGTTGATAAAAATTAATACTCTTGCAATTCGAGCTGTGCGCGTGAAATAACCCCTTTGTACAAGTATTTATCTATTTCGGTAACTTTATATATATATATATATATATATATATATATATATATATAGTTTTCTCAAATTCCACTGTATCGTTCCTCTATAAGTTTTTCACTCTAATTGATTTAACATTTGTATAGTAGGGGGGGGGGGGAATGGAATGTACTTAAAATCGCTCCAACAAATAATACGGACGAGCGAGACAGACATAAATATAAGAATCCGTCAAAATATTTGCTTTATTGCATTGTAAAAAACAAAAAATATATATATAAAGGATCCACTAATCCGAAAGGTCTCGCATTAATAATATCTAAGTGTCGGCGTTGAAATCCATAAAATACTAAAAGGTATATCGGTGCGGAGAATGAGTTGCGGCCGCGCGGTTGCGGCGCTACTCCTATATATATATATACATAGGTATATATATTTTTTACTGACGCTCTGAGGCCGACATTGTAAATTCTTTCTCTAAGTATACATACATACATACATATACATACATACATACATATATATATATATATATATATATATATATATATATATATATATATATATATATATATAGTCTTCTTTCTTATACTCTGGCGATACGGACCTCATTCTTATATAGAAAATAAGCTCGCCGTTCTATCATATCTAGCCATCGGCTAAAACATCCTCAAGAGAAGAAAAACAAACATATTAAATGTATATGGATCTGTGTTCTGATGCTTTTAGATATATATGTATATATTTCTTGTAGTTATCGGCACTCTTTTGTATTTCTTTAGTACGGTAGTTTAGAAAAGAAAATATAGATTGAGTTTTTTTTCTTCAAACCTGTACTCACTGATTTGTCTCTGCGAAGAAAGATAATGCCAAAATTTTCTTTCTTTTTTTACTCAGTTTAAAGTTTTTACTCTACCATATGAGTATTTTAGATAGTGATGCAAATTGATAATGATAAGAATAAGGAATAATTAACTACTTTATTTGACCACTGATAAGAGAAAGAGAGAGAGGGAGAGAGAGAGAGAGAGAGCGGGCGGGGTGGAAAGGGAGAGAGAGTGAGGCAAAGAAAAAGATCATTTTCTTCGAGTAGAATTTGGACAATTATTTAGAGTGTGTATACGTATGGGTAATTACGTAAGATTCCTAATATATATATATATATATATATATATATATATATATATATATATATATATAGAGAGAAAGAGAGAGAGAGAGAGAGAGTATAATGAATTGCGTTGCTAAAACGCTGTCTTGGATTACGTGTTTTTCTTCTTAAAGATCTCAAGGATGTTGAATCTCGATGTTAATCAAACTTCAAGGAGACCTCAACTTTGGTGGCGCTTGGAGCCTCACATGTTTCATAGGACGACAATTATATAGGCCAGGGTCGGTTTTGCATAAGGGCTTTGGTCATTTTAGCTCAGCTAAATATCGATAATTTCTTTAAAACATTTTCTGTTCGTTTTTTTTTGTGTTTTTATTTCAATAAATGAAACGCTATTCGTGATTTTTAGAAAGAATCTTTACTGTACTAAGCAGTCGAATGAGTACTCCATTTTCAATAACAAAAAATGACTGCTAATTTCGGACTAGTGGGCGCAAAGATTATCAACATTAATATGGCAAATTGAGTAGCAAAAAATTATTACACTTGCTTGCAAAATGGATCAAAATTTTAAAAAACTCTCTCTCTCTCTCTCTCTTTCTCATGGTTTAAGGTAACAATGAAGAGATACTTTCGAGATACCTTCTTGAACTCGCCAGATCATTCTCGATATTTTTAATTCTAATCATTCTATATGTTAATTTATTTAGTATCATCCCATATTTTTTTCCTCCTTTTTTTTATGTTATTTAACGTCGCTCTATTTATGCTTTCAAACATCGGTGCTAATCAGCGACGGAGGTCTACGATGTGTTTGTAAACGAAACCCATTCTAAATTATTACGGCGGTGCTTGTGTCCATCGGCCGAGACCGGGATTTGACCTTGGATCACCAAGTTTACTAGTTCTTCGCTCTAGCGATCGAAACATCGTAGGCCTCCATCGTCCCATATACATATTTGATTTTAATTTTATAAGAGTGAATGTATTTAGGGGAAGAATGGATAGAGCGATCGGCTTTAGTAAGAAAAAGTATGTGTAATTTATTTCATCGACTGAAAATATATATTGAAAGAAAATTATTTTGTATTATATTTGTATTTATTAAATATTATTCTGCATTTATCATGTTTTTGAGCTTCTTATAAATTTGACCGTTATATAGTTTAAGTATGGTTTACAATGATTATTTCAAAGTATTTTTTCTAACATTAAATTGATCATATATCAGATTATTATTATACCATATTTAATGTAATGTGTGACTGCGTCTACGTTTTTATAAATTGCCTATTATATATGAATTTGTATAATACTAGTATTATAATTCATATTGTACAAGCATCAAAATATAATATCTCTCTCTCTCTCTTTCTCTCTCTCTTTCTCTTTACCTATCTATGTATCTATCTATCTATATATCTCTTTGTCTCGCTCTTTTTCTCACTCGCTCTCGAGTGGACGACGTCAAGGTGGCGACAGGCTGCACGCGAAACTTTTATCATTTGACAACTTGAAGAAAAACAATAAGTTCAGCTGCTGGTCGGTTGGTTATCTTATTTTGGCGGCACTCGAGTGCAGAAATTCGGTGTCACAAAGCCGATAAGTGTTTTTCTTTTTTGTTTTTTTCTTTATAGAGACAGAGAAAAAGAGGATAACAGGGCGGCGAGGATGGGAGTGTGGCAGACGGGAGTTAACGATCGCAGGACCGGTAGGAAAGCTCTCGTGAAGCTGCATATATATATATATATATATATATATATATATATACGCTTTTGTTCCTTCAACCAAGCTTCGATGATTCTCGATGGTCATATATATATATATATATATATATATATATATATATATATATATATATATATATATATATAATACTTGTACGTATACATAATCCGAGTCCTTGGGATTAAATACGAAAAGAGAGTTTTTGAGTTTCTTCTTCTTATTAGTATAATATATGTGTGTATATATATATATATATATATATATATATATATATATATATTGTATATGTATAAGTATATAATGTATTTAAATGTCATATCAGGTTGATCTGCTATTTAGATGTAATATCCATATATCTGCAGTTCAGTTTCACAAGTGTAAATAGCCTTAATTATTTTCTTACTGCTCTAAGAAACGTATATATCACTATTGAAAATAACATAATGCAAAAAAATAGTGCGTCACGAGATAGCCATGAAAATCAGACAGCAAAGTGAATTAAAAACAAATTCATTTAAAATAAATGATGAATGTTCTCATTCATTAGTGAGGAATGCATAAACCAATAGAACCAATCATAATAATTTCGATGTGTATTTTCCGGAGTAACAGATTATGTCAGTAGAATTTAAATTATGAAGAATCCATAGGTACGGTAGAGAATATATTAAATATTTTATGCATGTTATTTTATAAATATGCATATATTGAACGTATACAATATTGTATGACGTCTTGATTGGTCTTATATATACTACTTCAGACAATTTTTTTTACGAGAGAATTGATATATACGATGTCTCCATCCAATTGATAAATACGCTGATCCTTACGTCTTTCATTTAAAATTTACCAATTAGTTTTTTTTGTTTTATGACTAGAACATTTCTTCGTAATACAAATCCGAACACAACGAATAATGACAATTAAGGAGTAATTGGTGAATTATTTTCGAACGTAAAATAAGAAAATTGCCACATACGATTTGAATTTATACATGTAATGTATCCGTTCCTTGTGTCTAGAATCAATGTATAAATATATTTTTTAAAGATTGTCGCCTGTCCTTGCATTGGCAAATTTCAAAAATCGTTATACCTATCTTCTTCGTATTCTCAGGCTCGCGATGTACGGCATAAGATTATACACGAGTAACAAACATAATCGGTATATACTCGAAGTGCAATTAAATCGCGTCCCACAAACGAGCCTCGCCCCCCCCCCCCAAACAAATACAAATATCCCCAGTTTCCCAAAGACCTTTCGTTATATCGATAAGCCCATAATAATATCGGGAATCCCACAAATGTTTACGGATCCAGCGGAAGCGGGAGCTTGGGCAGGCCTGTAAAAAGCGCAGCCTTGGGCGCTTTTTATCGCGCCGTGCTCGTGTCGCTTATAATACATCGTGCCCATATGCGCGCGCGCGCGGCTTCTTGCGGCCGCGTTGTTAAACACTTTTCTGGAGCCTAATACAATGCGCGCAAATGGGGTTATCGCCTCCTCCCCGCGCGTCCGCACGCGGTGTAAAAGGATTCTCGTTGCTCGACGCGCCGCGCACCTCTTTTAGCGAGGACGCGCTTCAGGTGAGAGACACCAAAGTCTACCAAATGACACTGAGAATTGCATATATGTATATATATATATATATATATATATATATATATATATGTGCGAGGTGGCAGTTGTGCATGTGTCTGGCGAAAGTCGTCGCTGTCGCGCGCTTGTCTGGTTCATTTTTCCGACATCCGCAACTCGATAGACTCGTTGCGCAGACGTGTCGCAGACATGTATTGTAGCATTATATACCGGGAGATTGAAATGCGCCTGCGACTCGGTTGTTAAACTCCCATTAAAGCCGCGGAGCGGATATCCTGAGACAGTTGGATGCAATGTTTTTTTTTTAGACTATCTGGAGTAACAACAATGTTAATTTATACATAGAATTCATTATTCCTTCATAATTCGTTATTCTTTTCCAGTTGCGACCATTTGGAAGGACTAAAACATAGTTTACGTTTATGAAAAATGGTAAAAATTAAAAGTTATATAAACAACGTTTCAAGTAATAATTATCTAAACCCTAAATTATTAATTAATTATATTATTATTTAATGCATGAGTTCAGCCTCAGAAGGTAAATGCTAGTCTGCTCTTGAAGAGATGGCCTATTTTCTTTCACTGTAATAAAAATGTGTTTAGATTGTAGATGGACCATTTGTACTCTAGGTAATCTAGAATGAATTGTTTGAAAGTTAGAAAAAATGATCGTTCCGTGGCATTCATTAACGAGATTAACCGGAAGTCGATGTGTAATTTAGAATCATGACGATGTTAGTAATTGATAGGTATGTTAGCGCATTGAAAACTTCACTGCCATAGTAATCTGTTAAATTTGATGATGATTATCTTTCTTTCTTTGACTTTGAAAATGCAAAATACTTATTACGCATACATATTATTGAACATCCAAGTATTTAGAGGTATATGAAAAGATTTAGAAATGTGAGATAAAATATATGAAAAACATATAATGTACAGTTATAGTTACAAGTAATGTACATGTTTTAATCCTGTGCTAGGTGTTCATCGGAACCAGTAGTGTTAATTCGATCGCCAGATCACGCATACCATATTATAGTAGGTGGTGGTATTTAAATACTTAAATCACTTCTTAGCCTATCGTGATTTCAACGTGTTACTTCCAGTCATTCCTATAACAGCACAAAATTTTTACTCGAGTGAATAAATTTTTTTTTAATTCAATCTGACTGTATTATTGATTATCCTTGCATACTCCATCTTTAAAGGATTAGCTTACCAAAAGCTCTCATTTATCGTATTACCAAAGCTCATTTAGCCGCGTGCTTATGATTATCGATTACCATTGAAGATCCATTAACAGGAGGCTACAAATGACTTACTTAAATTAATCAGATAATATTGATCATGCAGGACAAGCAGGATCCACCAGCTGAAACATATGATAATGCGAGTACAATACTCACTTAGTCACAATTCAATGATTTGGTCGCAACATTATTTACAACATGTGAAAGTAAAAATATATCCAGCGTTAGTAGCATCTAAGCTTATCTAGCATCTACTTGCTTATCCAGTAGATGCAGTCGAATCAAGTCAAGGCATAAAAGTAGTTACAAATTATGATTTATTTGTTACAATTACTCCTACGGAAGGTATTACGATGGATAGCCATAAGTAATTTCTCACTCAGCCCGTGTATAAATTTATTAGAATTATTCATGGATCCAGTTGGTTATCCCTATTTCTAATTGAGATATCGCAAAAAACCTTTAATAGATTCTATCGTGTATCTATCATACTATTTACGATTCTAGAAGAAATATCTAACTACGTTCTAGCATATAAGACTAGTTAATATCTAGAGAATTCTATATAAAATCGAGATTCACGTAAATAACGTCATGCCTTGCATATGGTGGGATCAAAAGGATGCAAGCATTATAGAAAAAACGTCCAGAATATGAGCACGAGTCCGTCACTTTTCATCACGATAACGCTCGGTCATTATATAAAATTAAATTTAACCATCTCATTTATTTGTCTTTCTTTCATCCTTTCCCAGTTTTGTCTAATTTCTCTACGATAACATTAGAGAACATTTTTTTTAATATCCCAATTTGTATCGTTAAAGCAAGAAAAGTTCTCGTTAGGCCTAGCCAAAGACGCCCGTTTGATCTGGACGACGGGTATCACTATCGAGAATTCTCCAGCAGCTTCGCCACAGAACATTCATTGAGAAAGTCGCCATTCAGCAGAGTAGGACCCTTAGTGCAACAAAATATGTTATTCTGAGTCGAATCTCTGCTGTTTTTTTTCCGAAAAAATTTCCGAAAAATATTATCTATTAAGCCGGACAGCTAGAACAAATAATTAAAATTACCAATAAAAGTATCGAATTTACTTTTATCTCTGTTAAGAATTATTACGGTCGGCCATTTAATTTGATAGATTTTAATAGATTAATTTGATTTAACTTCTATTCAATTTAATAAAAAAAAAGTAATTAGAAAGATACGAGTATTTCGTTATTTTTCATAATTTAACCAAATATTATATAAGATTATTTATTCCTTGTTGTTAAAATTATTGTGTTCGTCGTTAATACATTGGTATTGTGAAAAATATAATTTTGAGACAACAAAGATTATAATGTCAAATATTCTATATAAATATGCACTGAAAAGTATAGTTTTATCTATTTTTAAGCTAAAATAAAAGGAGCAGTCCATTTCTTCTATAGAATCCCGTCACCCTCCCGCGAAGTGTAATAAATGTAATTTTAGCTTGGGCGCCATCAAACCTATTCTTTATTGCACTTTCGGTTCCCTTAAACGCTTTTCGCCGAACCGCGAGTTAATAATATAAGTCCTGAGCATATATCTATGAGAGATCTATCATTGGAGCATTAGGTTAGATGCTTGAATTATTTGGTAATGAATTTCAATGATTATTTTATGTAACAACTATGGGTTTTGTTATTTGAATTTTTAAATATCCATGCACGTGAATTTTTCTGAAATTGTAATATGCACACGACAAAAATATCGCACATTAGCTGAGAATCTCAAATCAAAGTAGAAAAAAAGTTTTCTCAAAAATCATAATTTTACACTGCGTCTTACATAAGAGATAACTGACAACCGATTTTAATATACGTAGTCGTGATTAAAGAATATATTATTAAGTATATATATATATATATATATATATATATATATATATATATATATGCATGCATGTATGCGTGTTATCCACAAGGTCAATGATCGTATAGTTATTTTATTAATATAATAAAAAGTTCCTCTTACTGTATACTATTATACTAAAAACTCCCATCATTTTTAGCCAGTGCAAATCCGCGCGTTATATTCAACCGGCATCTCCCGGGCGTTCGCGCGTACGTGTGCGCGCGCGTATAATATATACACCCAAAAAGGAAAAGAAAAAAAGGAGAAAAGAGAGAAAAAAAAGAAAGTCGAAAGTTCTCTCGCGTCAGTGTCCTGAAACGAAATCCCGAATCTACGACAAGAATCTCGACACATGTCCACGTTACATATACGCGACGTATTTCGAATCTCCCCGATTAAAAGAGCAAAAAACTTGAAAGAGAGCCGCATGATATATATCATCCTCCTCCCTCCCCCGCTCGATCAAAGAAGCTAAACGAGCCAATACTATATATATATATATGTATGTATGTATGTATGTATGTATGTATGTATATATACGTTTATATATATAGCGCGGAGGAAGACCGCCCCCTCCCCCCCACATCGCAAACTGCTTCGCACCTTACACAGCACGCAGTCGGAATGTGCGCGCGTGCGCGCGTTTCTGCGCTTGTAATTATGGATGCATCGAGGACGCGATAAGTATTCCCGCGAAATTCCTCCTAATAATCGTATGCGCGCACCGGCGCGTCGCGGCGCGGCGCCGATTTGCCGCGGCCCGTATTACGCGCTCCCCGCGAGTGCAGAGCGGGGCGCCACCATGAGTGTGCTCGAGATAATCGTGGCCCGGCGTGGCCCGGGGCCCCCGTGCCTCGATCTATTCGTCCGCTCTCCCCCTGTCGAATCCGCGAAGAGCCAGAGCGAGGATCGGCCGATCGCCACCGCCGTTCTCTAGATTATTCGACGCCGCGCGCAGGTCGCGTCCCCTTGCCCTTGGCGCCCAATGGCGGCGATAGTGCAGCTGTCGCGGAACGCGCGCGAGCCTTGCTGAAATACCGCGCGTAGCAGAAATTACTCGGAGGTCGCGAGGTGGCCGCGCTATCGGCGCAACGATTTTACGGCAGCGCGCGTTCTCCGAACGGCTTTGGATTGCGATCGGGGTTCCGGCGCTTTTGAGATAATCCGCGCCACCTGCGTACATTTTATACAGACGCCCTGATTTCCGGCTAGTTTTCTCACGCATTTCCTGCGTTAGATCACATATGTTGTATAGTTTAGTACGGAGGGCTCGGAGCTGTTATTGTTGAACGGTTTGGTCAGTCGTTCGACGCTCGTCCCCGTGAACAGAGACCCCCCTTCCAAACACTAAATCAATGTATATTTCTCACGACTGTTATATTTCAGCTTCCTTATGTTCACGCGCCGTATTGCATTGTTACATCGATAGTACAAATTCCAATAATATTGATCCGATTTTCATCGGTTCGGATTTATAGGAATTCTTGCAATTACTTGGAAAATGCAAAAATACATGGCATCGCTTCTGAATTGTCTCGAAGCCGTTAAATTTTTTTTAAATCTTCCTCGAATAATTCAAAATCGATAGAAGTTCTTTGTATCGGCTTACAATCGTGTTGAAATCGTATGCGACGACACGAGCAGCCAAAATCATCGAAGAACATTACCAAAATATAAATTGCATAAAATAATTATTTGAAATAATCTGAAAGTCTGTCGAGATCATTTCAGATCGGGCGAAATCGGCTGAAAACCATGCTGAAACTATTTCAAATCATTTATGAAAATCATTTTTAAATTACAAATCCTATATAGAAATGCATTTAACAGGTCGGGCGTTCTCCCATCCGCGCATAACTAACGATTGCACAACTTTCTCACGAGTATCGTGTTCATGTTTTCTGTTAATGTGCTTTATATATATATATATAAGGACTTCCGACTACCTTGGGGCGCGTGCCGCAGAACCGCGATTCTCAACCGATACCCGTATAAGCCATACAGAGTTGGACGAATTGACGGTGCGAAGACTTTCGTGCGGGCAGAAGAGCAAGCGGTGCACCCCCCCCCCTCTCCGCGCCGCGCGCACGTTTTCCCCGCGGACACACACACTCACACATATACTAAGAATATATAGACGATCGATCGATCGGAGAAAGAGAACCGGGAATCGGGCGAAATTGATGGACCGCCCGGGCCAGAGCCAAGTTTGTTTGGATTTTACGGCGTGCTAATAGCGATATACGCATTACAGCAGCGCGCGCGCGTGCAGGGATTGCTTTGCGGTTCTTACTGAGCTTCATATCCTATATATATATATATATATATATATATATATATATATATATATATATGTGTGTGTATACAAATATATCTCTCAGTGGGGTGCAAGCGCGCGGACGGCAGCGACCGGTTATATCCTGCGGCTCATTAAAGTTTCTCGCCCATAAAGCACTCCCGCAGGCGACTCCTCGGGAATTTAGGAGAGAGAGAGAGAGAGAGAGAGAGAAGATAGAAAGAGAGAGATAGAGACGACGACGACGACGACGACAGAATATGGCTGATGTAACGGAGCACTATATAGAGTTCTCGATACCTCGGATTCTATAAGTAAGAATGCGCAGATTTGTATTGGAATCTCTCTCTCAGAAAGAAAATTGTGTTTCGAAGATTTGAATGAAAAATCGTGGCTCTTTTGAGGATAGATTTTGTGCGCGCGCGTGCACTATGTGTAATAAATTAAAGGGTATAACGGAGACCCATTCTTATGTCTAAGTATCAGCGTTGACAGGACTATTTTTACAGGAGACGAAAATGATGTACGGAAGCATGAAACGCCGCAAGAAAAATCTATATCTAAATAATCGAGTAAAGATTTTTTTTCAGGATTCATTATCAGGATCTTGTTTGATAGCCTTGTACTAGTCGTGGGCGCAATGCGACGTGGTAATTCGGATAAATCGATCCGCGGCATCATGATGGAGACAAAAACTGACTGTTGGAAGGTCGAACGACTTGGGTCAGTTGAAATATGTATATATATATATATATATATATATATATATATATATATTTTTTAATTATATTCATGATTGATAATATATAGTTTTCAGTAGTAATAATTCAAAATGAGTTTTTTTTTTCTAAATTATATACTAGTGAGTAGCGAAAATTTTCAAATCACACAAGAAAATTAATTCATTTCATTTTTCAAAATATGAAAGAAACTAATTATTTAAAACTGCGAAATTTATTAATAAATACATTTATATATAAATTATTTTTTGTTTGAATTTAAAATTTATGAAAACTACGAAGGTATTAACTTATGTTATATATTTAATTTACTGCATTGGTTTTTGAGTAAAAACACTTTATAGAACTGTTAAAATGTTTAAAAACAGAAACTTCCTCGATCCAAAAGGACAAGAATTAGACTATGATTTATAGAACAAGTTTATAATACTACTCTCAAACGATAATGTTTATTTTGTTGAAAAATTACCGGGAAATAGTGAAAATAATTCAACTATTGTAACAAAACAAAGATTTTATAATTACAAAAACTACGCAGACCTAAGAAACTAAGTGTCTGAACGTGGAAAATGGTTTATTTGCAAGCTTTCAGAATCAATCAGTTTACAGAAATCGCTCTGAATTTGCGGGAAAGCACTATACAGGTAAATACAGAATTTTTCAAAAAATCTAAAATCATTATATTTCAGATAATTAAGTAATTTTCTCATAACTTCGCACACTTTCCATACTGGTCTTCAGTCCGTTTAATTTCAAGACCAGTTTACGAGTTGGTTTACGGATTGATTCTCGACCACTTTTTACTCATCCAAACTACTATAGTAAGAAATAAAAAAATTTAAAGAAAAGTATACACGAGTTTTCGATTCATGAAATTTTTACTCTCCGCCACCCCCCCCCCCCCATCGATGCGTAAACAAGGAATTGGAATAGACGAACTGACATATTTAATTAACAAATTATGCGCGTTTGATCATTCAAATACGTATATAAATCTGTACCGTTAAAGTCTTTTGCTCGGACAATTGTATGTGGGACAATCAAGGATTGGACTAAACGAAATATCAGCTTATTTTATTATAAGAAAAAAAAAATAAACAATAATGCAACATAATATTATATACATACTCTTAATATGGATGAAAGCCTGGCAGTTTTCATATTATATTTGCAGATATATATATATATATATATATATATATATATATATATATATATATATTAAAAATCGTTAAATATTGGATACGACGAAATGATTATAATTTCAAAAGCAAAACTTGACAATTGCAAATATACTGCTGTGTGATTAAAATCGCGCGCACGTAGCGCCCGCGACGAAATGCCTGATTCGACCCTCCCTCCCCCGCCCCGTCGCTCTCACTCTCTCTCTCTCTCTCTCTCTCCTTCACGAGTGAACCGAAAACTCGGCAGACGCCGAGTAGCCACTCGCGCAAGGTAAATGACCTTATGAGCGATTACGAGCGTATGTATATTCACAGGCATCTATATATACGCAAACCCTCCCCATCCCCCTTCGCGTATCCCGTTCTACACACGGATTTAGAAGAGCCTCTGGAGGCCATTCACAATTCAACGTCTTTAATAGAGTATGGACAGGGCTATATATCTGGAGGGAGAGAGAGAGAGAGAGAGAGAGAGAGAGAGAGAGAGAGAGAGAGAGAGAGAGAAGATTGAACGCCGAGTGCACGATGAAGGAGGCCAAGTGGGAGAGATAAGCAAAGTGCTTCCTCGTCTCCTCCTCTCCCCCACCTCCCTCTAGACGCCGCTACTCGCCACCGATATACGGGGCGCGTTCTAGAAACAATTGCTCGTTTGCCCGTATACGCCGCGGGATTCGACGATTCCCAAGACCGGGTATTAGTATTTCCGCCGCGAGGCATTTCGTCTTCCCTCCCCCTACCCCTGCGCTCTTGCTCCGTGTGAGGTTTCTCGAAGGACGCGGGCTATCTCTCTTTCTCTCTTTCTTTTACTCTCTCACGACGTGTGTACCTGTCCGCATGTGTATATGCATATTACTCGGACGAAAGAGAGAGAGAGAGAGAGAGAGAGAGCGGGAAAGAGAGCCACTCGAATAGCCCAGGAGATTTTAATTCCAGGCAGAAACCGAAGTAACTCCGGCTATGGGAAATTTATGTGCATTCCACACGTATATCTTTCACTTTTACGCTTCATTCTCAATGGACGAAACCTCCCAGCCTCCCCCACCCCCCCTCGCACACACGCGAACACACGCGCACGCGCGGTCGCGCTCATTCTCTATGTGCCTCCGCTTCTCGGGCACGCTGCTCGCGTATTAAAACCCTAATGAGCCCCTCGCGTCGTCGTCCGAGTTTAGCCTCCTCCGCCTCGTCATTCCTCTCCGCCATCCTTATAATATCATCCTTCTTATGTACGCTCCGCGTCCCCCGGGCACGGCGATTTGATGTCTTTATATATGCGTATACGTTTATATGGGATACACGCGTGACGCCCGAGCGCCTCAAGGATGTACGTACTACTCGCGCGCGCTGCCAGGGGGACACGGAGTGGGAAAATTTTTTTTTCTCGATCGAATTTGCCAGCGTACACGCCTCATTGAACTTGTATATTAATAATACATATGAAGCGAACTGTGTGTTTGTGCGTATGTGTATTTTGCGCGCGCGTTTTTGAGCGTGCGCTTGCACGCGTGTGCGTGGTAAAAGTACTTGGGCGCGGAGCGCGCTCATTTTTTTTTTTTTTTTTTTTCCAGAATGAATGCAAATTCGCGAAGATTGGGATTTTGGGAGTGGAGGGGACGACAATGCTTTGCACGTTCCTGGAAAGATTAAATAAATTCGAGCTCAGCTCGTATTTATATATACGGCAGTGGTGATTTCTTCATTGTTGTTTGTAGTTTTTTGTATATGATTTAAAAAAATTACCATCGCTGTTTTCTCGTCTTCTTCGATAATAACGGTTTTTTTTTCTCCTTCCGAAGATCGACAATGCAGTAAAAACTGTGGAAGACGGAATTTCACTCCAGAGTCGTATATGGCAATTCTTACCTCGTTACCGGGAAGAAATTTTGAAATGGGTGGCTAATAAAAATAATACGAATTGGAAACGGTTCATGTAGTTCTGCCATGTGTTAATAATTTTACCACATTTCGGTTGTACTTCTTTTTTAATTGTTGGTATAATAATTAAATTTATTCAAGAAAAAACAGACTGTATGAGACGATATAGTCTTATATAATATTAATGTTCATAATTATATACAATTATAAAAGTAATGTATTCAACTTATTATATGTAAATATTAATAAAAAAATCTTAACTAACTCTAGGATAATTCGATGTGTATATTAATTATCATTAGTAATGTATCAAGCAAACTAATTACCTGAATGATTTTTAAAATTTTCTAAAACGTTTTTTAACAATCATTCAGGTAATAAATATCTTTTTTAAAATTTTCTCAAAAGTTTTTTAACAAAGATATGTATTTTTAAAAAAATATATATTTATAATCACAAGTGTACTCATGACAGTACGGTTAATAATACTCTTATTAGAGCAGAATTAGCTAGTTTCATAATGACCAATAAATTGAAATATAAATAAAACGAAATTCCGACAATATACTTATTGTCGATAACATAATTATACGGATTATTTATTAAGTCATCGTGTTAAGGACGATTTTATAAAAATATTTATTTGGCGCTGGCAAAAGAATAAAGTGAAAAATACAGTATTGAAAATTAATATTTCATTTTTTTAATTTATAAAAAAATTAAAAAATAAAAAAATAAACAACAAAGACGAAGAAGAAAAAAGCAAATGAAATTCGTTTCTTTCAAATGGAAATTTAGGCAGCTATATACGGTATTAAATACTGAAACATTCGAAAATATGTATAAAAATTCGAAATAAAACTTCATTGGGTATACATGAGGAATCGAGCGAGGCGAGGCAAAAGGAGAGAGAGGTAGAGAAAGAGAGAGAGAGAGAGAGAGAGAGAGAGAGAGAGAGAGAGAGAGAGAGAGAGAGAGAGAGAGAGAGAGAGAGAGACAGACAGACAGACAGACAGAGAAAGAGAAGGAGTTTTTCGATGGAAGACTCCTGCACCTCTCCCCTTGGTCACTTGCTCATTAAGTCGGCCCCCTTTTATAGCACACTCCTGACATCCTCGTGCGCACTCGTCTTCTCCTTATTTCCGAGTGAAAGCGACATGCGCACGGGTGCAATAATGCAACGAGACTCTTCATATATACCTGTGGTACACACGTAATATATATATATATATATATATATATATATATATATATATATATATATAATGTAAATACACACAACTAATTTTTCCAGTGGAAATTGACGTTTCACAATATACAAAATATACTTTATTGGTTTGTTCAATATCTTATTTTACAATTACTTTATTAATCTGAAATTTATTAAAAATAGAGCTAATGTCGAGTTAATAATGAATTTGAAAATTGGTTTACACTGCTCAAATAGTTTTTCGACAATTTATTTTGTTATTCAGAAAAATAATTTTTTTGGAAATCGCTATTACGAAAAAAATTTCCAATGTAAATTGTTTCAAACAAATTTTACGCAGTTCCCATACTTATTTACATTCATATCATATTGACAGAAGAAATAAAAATTTATTAACAATATTTTAATTAAGAAAAGTAAAAAATACAGTAACTATTTAATTAAACAACTTATTCAATTGTTTTCCTATTAGTTGTCTTGCATTTTTTGACATATTTAAAAAAAATTTTATTCTAGGTTTATTCGAAGCGGATAGATGGATATTTTTATTATCGTTCAATTATTGATTAATTAATAAATATAAAATATCGAATTTCGAAGAAATTTTTAAAGAAGCTTTAACTTCGAAATACAAGAAGTTATTTCACAATAAAATATAAGTAATTATCTATTGAACCCGCGAAAAGTTATTTCAAACTTTCGACTGACTGAATCGATGACTGATCATCGTTCTGCTCTACGTACTTAAGAAAAATAAATTAATATTCAAATTATGACCAATTCTAAAAATTTTCATATTTCCGTCAAAAATGTAGCCTTTCTGCAATTTTTTAAAAAATACAGGTACATTGACGAGACAAAATAGATAAATTGGTCATTTACTTCTATAAGATCAACATAAAATACCTCGGAGCAAATATATCAAAAAAATTATACAAATCGAATGGTCCGTCAATAGACATATCGTTTAGATTGGATGTTAAATTAATTCCATTTTTAATTAGGGTACAATTATAAAAAAAAAAAAAAAAACAAAACAAAATTGCATGTAGAATTAGACGAGCGCCCCTTTACAATCCATAAAAAATTCAGCAAACAACCAACTTTGCATATATATACAGGGCTAAGTAAAAATGAAATCGCAACAGGCATCCGTTCGCGGCAGACGCAACAGTAGCACACACGCACACGCACACACGCACACACACACACATGAACATGGGAGGAAATGTCTGACCCTGCGTCTATTTCGTTTCGCCCTCTCTCGCAAAACAAAACAACTTCCAAGGAGACCGATGATGCATATATTATTATTATATATACGCGTATTGGCGATCCGGGAGCGCGAAGCGGGCAACTCTTTCGCAAACACACACGCACACGCGTGCGTATGCCGCCCTCGCGTAATCACACACACACACACACACACACACACACACACACACACACACACACACACACACATACCGGATGTTTCGATATCGTTGTCGCGCCGCGCAGCGCGGTGTATATAGTAAACCGACACCCGTCGCGACGCGCATTATAACGCAAGGTATACCGTCCCGCAAGTCGCCGTATTATAAGCGCGAGTTATATAAAATGACTTTTCTTTCCGACATTCAATTCCCGCCAAAAACGAGAACCTCACATATTAGTGTGCCACCAACATTCATATATAGGAGAGATGGAGAGAGAGAGGGAGGGAGAGAGAGACAGACCGAGAGGAATTTACCCAAGTAAACACTATGGGGACTTGAATTTAAATTAAAGAGGTTACAGCACTGTAAAATATTTATAAAAATTTTTTTTCTTGCTTAAAAGCTGGTCAGTCTTATGGAACAAGAGAAAGGAGTTCACTTTGCGAAATAAAATCTTTTTCGAAGTCTGTAATGTTCCCCGGGAGGTCTTTTGCAAAAATTTGTCGTTGTTGTAGCAGTCCAACCAGCCGATAAACGATGAAAAATATAATTCTGTAATAATTTTTCGGGGTATTAAAAAAAAAAAAAAAACAAAAACAAAAAAATGAGATGACGCCCAAGATGAAGATAGCACATCTCCATGCTGTTTTATTTACAACTATTATTATTTAACATCCAAATTTTATAAAGTATGTGACAGAAGCCTATCATATTATGAAAGTAGCCCACGTGGATTTCCTCAATTGATATCAATCGTCGAAAAACCTATATTTAGTAATAATGGACGGTTCATCAATTTCGTTAGAATTATCAAACTCTCGGAAATTCCAAGGTATTATTTTTTTAGCATCGTTTGGTTTTTGTTTACTTTTCTAATGTTTTTTTCTTCATCAGTAAGTATGCTACGATGAGTGCTGGATACGAGAGGGATTGAAGATTGAATACACGTCAAATTGGAAAGTCAAATACGGAAGAAGGTCTTGATCGAACCCTCGACTCGGCAAAACGTTATGAGTTACTGTTGGCAAACTTAGGTTCTGTAGGACATTACTTACTGAATATATCTATAGAATTAAAAGCTTGCTTGTTTTCTTAGTTAACAAGAAGCGCACTGAGCTTATAATTAATACCAAAACAATGACTAACGTACAACTTTACCAATGCAGCTAAACGATCCATAAGCATAGAAAAATTTTAAAAATAACAAACAAAAATTGACAATTCCTCATTCAGTTTTCAATGTTGGATATTCTCTATATGAATTATTAGGATCGAATCCTCGCGATCGAAGCCCCGGATACATCCATTGCAAAATCTAAAACATTCGTAAAAGACGTAGTAGAAAATTAAATTGAATGAAAATTGAAAATTAAAAAATGACAGCAAAGATATACACGTAATATAAACCGGCATCTGCAATAATACCGAAGGTTTCAGTTTATAGTATCGTGAATGAAAGTCTGCAAAGAACGAGTTGGGAGAGCTATGTCGAGAAAATATTTACAAATTATCGTTTATAACAAAAAATTATGTTTTGGAATAGAAAAGTATATTATTCGACGCGGTCGAATAACTGCAAGAACTACAATACGACGTTAACGTTTTCACTGTAGTAGAAAGTCGGTTGTAAGTCGTAAAAGTAAAACTTTTGACGTTTTTGGCTTCCCAACGTACCGAAGGACAGACAAAACGCGATTGAAGGAGAGCTTGGTTGATGATTTGCAAAAATATAAATTTTGAAGAAAAAAGTGTAAATGATAAAATTGCTAACGTATGGGTTGAATGGCGTGGTTTCCAAGACTCTGATACAAATTGCTCCTTTGATTTCTTTGTACGCTACAGACCCGCTGGATCAATTCTTGGTCTTTATAAATACAAAGATATACCTGCACTGTAAAGAGCAACGGCGATTTTGACGTTCAAGGTGTTGGTTATAATTAATCCAAAAAAAAAACTAAACAAAATGGAGTTAACATGATCGAATAAATTGAATAATTACTCTGTCTATTCATACAAAATTCGGATTTTATTATTCGTGTAAATTCCATTTTTCAATCTAACATCGATCTTGTAATAACGAGCCGCAGGCTTATTGGTAAAAGTAGTAGATATGTCCTTGATGACCCTTCTCACATGGCTTTCTAATTAACAGGAGCTTAAGCGTCGAAAAAATCTGTAAGTTAAGCTTGAAAGACCATTTTTAAAATATTGTCATCAAATGTATTCACAAGGATTAGAGTAGCACCAGGCTATGCTGTTGCTATAATAAATCTATAAACTTCTCTAAAATTCTTACATAACCTAAAAAAACGATAAAAAAATCGAGTGACATACATTCTGTGGATTAATTTGGATTCTGCATGGAAAATTATACTGGAATAGCTGACTTTTCGTGGTTCGTGAATCAAATCGTACAGATCTGTAAAATTATGATAAATATGTAACTTTGCATTTTTTTTTCTATATGTTCGCTTAACGCATCATATTATTATATCGTTCCAATGCGCGTCTGCAAAATACAAACTGAATATCTTAAATTGTGTACATTAACATTTAAAACATCCACATGTCTTCCCCTTCTATTACCGATTAATTTAGCAATATAGACTATTTTTATTTCTATCAGACTGAGCCACTATAAAATTCGACATTTTTTGAAGGAGTATATATATATATATATATATATATATATATATATATATATATATATATATATATATATATATATAGAGAGAGAGAGAGAGAGAGAGAGAGAGAGAGAGAGAGAGAGACAGAGAGCAATTTTATATATGACGGCAGAATTTCGCTTATAGTGTTAAGCATAATATTTATGGAATGACAAAATTATTCAAAATATATATATAATTCGGTATTAATGTAATATTGTCTACAAGATTTTTATATCCCTCCGAGCTAGGAAAGCCGCGCGCGGCTTAGAACCTGATCGGCGCGAATATGTCAAAAAGAAGAAAGCGAGGCTCTGTATCGGTATATAATATATATATATATATATATATATATATATATATATATATATATATATAACGGTGGCTGCCCAGGGGTGTGTGGTGTGAATGAGAAAGATGCGAGGAACGGGACGGAAGAAGAGAAGGACCAGATGAGGGAGAGGAGAAGGCGATCGTTATACTATTATTGACAGATCGTTATCGGATCCTTGTGTTCGAGTGTCATTATTCGATTCCCGAATCGTTATGTTATTTATGCTCGATTATGTGTATCTATTATACATGTACGTGTGCATGTTTCCTCTTATCACAGAAGTGGACTCCTGTCTCCTGCATTATTTACTCCTCGGGCGCATAAATCACGCGTCCCGCTTCCTTTCATTAAATCCTGCAGATTTTTACGATCCTTGCGTGGCCATTTCCTGCGCGAAGGGGGCTACGAAAGCCCCGATCGTTTAACGATCAGGCCCAACGAAATCGGGGAGCTAATCTTATCCTCGAAATTCTCTATATAATTCTCGATGACACCGGTATTTAATCAATAATCATTTTTATTCGATACAGAAGATAGAACTGCTCTCGCACACTCGCGTCGCGCACACACGCACGCACGTATATAATATACATCGCAAATATTATTGAGCAGATGGCGAAGCGCTTAAAGGATCCCGCGGAGACGCCGAGAGATCGCTCTCTCTCTCTCTCTCTCTCTCTCTCTCTCTCTCTCTCTCTCTCTATCTCTGTCTTTATCTCTGTCTTCCTCCTTTTCGCTCTATAGCCTCGCGCGAACGCGCGCGCTCGGGTCGTTAATTTCGAATGATTATCGCTTGGCTCGCGCGCGGAGCGACAATAAATTCCGGCGTTTTCCTCTCGCGGAAATTCGTTTCCGGCGCGCGTCCGGACCAAAGAACGGGGGGACGAAAGGAAATCGGCACACTTCGCGAATTCTCCCCCCTATCCGATTTTTTTTCCACGCGATTGAGACAAGATACTTGTAGAGAGTTTTTTCTTTTTTTCACAAGTAATTAATTCTCTTTTTTTTTACAATTAATTCATAAGTCTTTACGATTCGAATACTTCAAAAACTTACCGCAATGGGAGGAACGTGGAAGCGAGATCTAATTATCGCACTTCGGAAATTGCTGAAAAAATATGTCATATTTCTGTAATTTGAAATCAGTAAAATTACTGTTCGTTTTCACTTGGCTGAAATAACGCTGACGATAAGATAAATTCCTGTAAAAATTACGATTAAAAAATTTATCATAAATATATCGTAAATATATAGAAACAAACCATAAATTTATCATACCAGAATTGTAGTTTTTGCTCGGGAGATACGTTAAAGATCATCCAGCTGATCGTACTGTTAGAAACGATCGAGTATCAAAAAGTTCCCAAATCTACAATTTCACATTCGATTGATATTCTTCGAACTTGTTATTGATAATCTACAATCCAAGTATAGCTTAAGAGGATGTCCATTGTTCATTGAAATTGGTTAAAAAGCGTATTATAGTATCGAATGCAAATACAGGCAAAGATTAAAGTGATCTAGATTTGAATTATAATCGTGGCCTTCGCTTATGTCTATTATGCATTACTGCAAAGTTTCTAATGTAGAGTTCGGCTGGCTTTATGGAAACGAGGTAATGTTTTTTTTTTTTAATAATCCAAAGTTATAAATCGAATTTTCAAACGTTCTCGTCTCGAAACGCTTTATCTTGCATATAGTATTATTAAAGCAGTTTATATTTCGTCAGCTCGTTAAAAATTTACCTCGCCATCCCCTCGCGATAAATTGGAAAACAGTTGAAAAAAAAAAAATATATATATATATATATATATATATATATATATATGTCCAATAACGGAATCCAATATCGAAATACCCTTTGACCTGCACCGCGTACCGCTCGATACCGTGCCGGCTGGCTGACGCGGGACTCGCTCGAGACGAGCGCAAGTGACAAAGAAACGGGGTAACGCGCCGCGGGATCGCGGACAAAAGAACGACGATCGCCGCGCTTCTGAGACGCGACTAAGCCGAAACGGATGTTTCGCATGCAGAGGGCGGCTGATGTGTGCGGGGAGGGTGGGGGGGGGGGTTGGAAGGCATGGTGGCGATCGGGCGAGAGGACGGGGAGACAGGATCTGAAAACGAGTTCTCGCGGAGGGGAGTATCTTCTCTTTCTCTTCTCTCAGGTGGGTATATTATAGATAAGAAAGGCGGCGACTGGCCGCGCGCGCCCGCTGCAGTATATATTAGAAAAGGCGATACGGGAAGGGAGGAGGAGCGAGGTTTACCTTTCGCGCGCCGCGGCACATTTGTCGCGAAATGAATGGCGGCGGCTACTCCCCTATATATATATATAAATGACACATTAACAGATATTGAGCTCAGACGACCACCATCATCGATTTCTCGATCGCGCGTGTTGCTCCGATAATCCGGAATGTCTGTGCGTGCATATGCACACGCACACACACATCCATAGATAAAGTACGTGCAAGCGTTTATACTAAGGAACATTGGCACCTCATTTCGTGGAAAATGCCCGGAGTACTTCGATCGTCCCTTTTTTCATCCGTGGGAAGATCGATATAGAGCGCGAGGAAACAGAGGGAGAAGGATTCGACGTGTGTTCTCGATATATATATATATATATATATATATATATATATATATATATATATATATATATGTTCTTGTTCTAACTTAATGGTATGATGGAAGTATATCTGGTATGCGCGCGCGCATGTGTATGTGTGTAAACTTGGTTGGAAGTTGTTGAGACAAGGAGTGACAGGGGGCTTAGGGAAACGCTCGAGAGTCGGGATGGATTTTTTACCAAGTCGCTTTATTTACGAGGGGATCCGCCGAGGGGGGATTTTTGCACAGTGCGCTAAATTAACTTCCGATAACAGATAGAACTGGAAGGAATATATATTAGACAGGTATATATATATATATATATATATATATATATATATATATATAGGGGAAGCGTTTTCGCGGAGTTGATATTTCACTCCGGAGCAATTTATGAGCTTATTGTCTGCTATCTTCTGTTTTGTTACTTATATATACATATATATAATCAAAGTAAAGATCGAGTAAAAAACGATTTTTTTAAACGCGGTCCCTTTGAAAGTAAATGTATATAATTATATGCTAATGAAAGGCAGTGTGCGAATTTTTTTTTTGGTGATTAACGTATACCTGCGCAAGATTGAAAAAGTAATAGAATAAAATTTGGACTCTTATAGAGAGTACAACATAATATTAGTTTCTTCATAAACACGGAACACTCATTCATGTGTTGGCGTATACGTTAAAATAGCTTACTTTGCTATACTTATAACATATGTAACAAAATAGACAAGTCCCTCTTTCCATATTAAATTTATTGAAAACTTACTACTTTGTGTCATCCGATATTATTGCCAGTCTCAACAGTCCCTATAATACGATTTATGTCAAAAACCGATGTAAATAAAAATATGATGGAAGTTTCAAGATCAGATGATCGTGTTACAAAAAGACATTTAGAAAGACATTTTAAAGTAATTTCAGAGCAATCTTTCGAAAAAGATTGCTATAAGAAGTTGATTATATTTCTCTTGCGACAGTTTATCCAGAGCAAAGCAAGGGGATAATAGGACTACGACTAATACGTGGTTTCCACAATATTGTCCTATCTTTTCAATGCCAATGCAATACAATTTCACAATATGTTAATCCCATATCAACCACATCTAAATATTATCATAACATATCGTTACCACGTGATTACATAGCATTATCCCAATTCTATAAACTTCGATGCTGCGTTGAATTTGATAGCCGTGCGTGGTTTGCACGGGCAAGTACGAACATAAGTCTCACTCAGTGCCGTTAGATGGTGATCGGCCAGCCGCTACTGCTCGGAAAAAGTGATGACCAAATATGGATAAGTAGAGTTAATAAATTAGACAAGTGGAGAGTCCATAGTCTACCGAAGCCTGTCTATGTACGACTGGGAAGCAGTAATGATAGAGCGACTATATTGAAGGAGGAAGGAGTAGAACAGTGCGATATTTACATATACGTTAATGCTTTAATTCAAAGACATTTGGAGGTAGTTGGGCTATGCTACACCGACGCCAAAATTTCGAATGGATTCTTTGGAAAAGAAGGAATCTGTGCATCGTCACTCCCCTCATATTGGGACATCTGTTATCGCCAACAAAGCCCCTGCACCAGAGTTACGATCATTCCGCCCGATCGGATCGATGGATAGCCAAGAGTATGAGGGCGCACTGCGTCTATAGGTATATGCATGATTGTCAGCTGTTGCGACCGATGAAACGGCTGAGCAGCATTAGTCCAAGTACCAACTATAAGTATTGACCTGGTACCATCTTTATAATTTGACGATACCATTCGGAAAGGGATTATTTTATTGCCCAGTTTTGGCGAGCACTTGGTCCCGGTGCCGATCTTTATCATATTTATCGTACGTTGCATTATCGGTAAGAGCCACGAATGTTATAAAAAAAATTTTAACTGCTTATTTTAATACTATTAGCTTTATTTTATGCTTCTGTTATACTTCTTTTTAAGTCTGTTAAGAACTATGTATGCTAAACTATCCATACGAAACATCCTTCACTGTTTCATTCCTTGATTAATTTATCAAGATCATGACATTTTATGCTCCGAGGACTTTCCCCTCTTTCGAGGCACTAAATCATATCTGGCTAAATCAATTGTTCCGTTTGATTTTATATAATAAAAAATAACCTACTGCCAATAAAGAGTCCATTTATTGCATTCTTTATTATTGAAATCGTTAATGATGAGCAACATTAAGTATCTATGTATGTAGATGTCGTACACTCGGTAAAATGCCTCGCACAATTAGATAACAATGGCAAATAAAAATATTCATACAACCATAATATAAAGAGATTAAAATAATATATGGGTAATTGAGAAAAGCCGATAAGAGACTCGAGGAAAATATTTAATTAATATCATAAATTATTCGGTACGTGTATATATATATATATATATATATATATATATATATATATATATATATATATATATATATATGTAAGCGTCCGTCTTTTTTCAAAGCATAATACAGGATGCTAACGTAAACCGTCGTTAAGTAATTTGCGCGGGGAACAACACAACTGCGTTATTATTATTGCGACGAAAGAAGATGCGCTCGACATTATAATATATATATATATATATATATATATATATATATATATATATATATATATATATATATATAAACGTACGCGGTGCATGTTGACGAAATCGCGTAGGCACTATATATATATATATATATATATGTGTGTGTGTGCGTGTGTATGTAAAAAGCGCAACGTTCCTCCGCCGCGCGGCTTATCCATCATTCGCGGGACGGGACAAAAGTTAATATCGTCGGCGCGCTTATATAATCAGCGCTTCATTAAACCGCGCCAGGGTTTTATATATCACGTAGCTCGTGGGGTGTAAAAGTATGTATGTACGTACGTAGTATTTATATGTATATCTGTTTATGTATTTCTATATATACTATGTATGTATATATATATATATATATATATATATATATATATATATATATATATATGTGTGTGTAGATATTTATGCTCACGAGTGCAGTTGCTGCTATACATCAGGGATATACTATGCGTATGTGACGTTTTGATGGTAGCGGGTAGAGAGCGCCGGTAGAATCCTCTGCCTCTGTATATCTCTCTTTCTCTCCCTCTCTCCTTTTCTCTCTCTCTCTCTCTCTCTCTCTCTTTCGTCTCTCCTCCCCACGTTAATGGTAGCGACTATATAAGTACATAAATATATATACATATCTACATACATACACAGCCTTTCTCGCTCGGGTGCGCGATCGCGCAAATCGCCGAGCAAATCCACGCGGGCTGCATGTCCGGGACTCGAGGCGGCCGTACCTATATATATAATACGTGCATATCCGCGGCGCGCGTAACGCGAGAGAATCCAGCCTGATGCTTTGGAGGGGAATGGGTTAGCGCAGGTGCGCACGCGGGCGCTTCGATTCGACTCGCATTATGTATCGCGAATAAAGTACCATATAAGTTATATATCAAGGAGAGATGGCGGGGTAAACGAGCCGCGCGTTCGGAGGCAAAGAATTTTACGTGCGGCATATTATTATTTATGTAAAAGAAAACGAAGAAAAGAAAAAGAAGAAAAAGAAATAGGGTAACTTTCGCGTATCGATATATATATATATATATATATATATATATATATATATATATGTCGTTCCAGTCATGATCGGTGCATATCGAGCCTCGTTAACTTTGTCTTTGATTTAATAACGGCAGGATCTTGGTGCAATTTTGAAACGCGCCTATTTGATGGAATATTTCATTCTTAGTGATTTCGACAAAAAAAGAAGGATAAAAAATCCAATCGTTCGATCTACGCATGTCAAAAAAAAAAAAAAAAAATTATAAAAAAAAAAAATTATACAGATATCTTTGCAAGAAAAGTATCAATTTCGGAAAACTTCGCCTTTTATTATCGTTGTTAATAACAGGAAGTATATGCCAATGCTCGCGCGGCCAATGAGCAAACGAGAATTCGGCACTCGATCGCGTGGACGGGCGCGGGCTTGGAGCGTTATATCTGACGAATAACGAGGGAGGAGGGTGGTGGCAGATGACCGTGGCAAAGAACGGTACAGTTCTTTATAAACTTAGATGCACGTCGATAAAAAGCTTATACGGTTACTGTCGTGCGCGCGTCAGTCATACAGTTCACGTATATCAACTTTCCGCGCACCGCTGTCGACCAGGGGCCTTCTCCGGTTATTCGAATTACGCCCCAAGTACCTCCCTTTCACCCCTCCGACCGTTTGCCCGGGAAAAAGGCAACGTCGGCGAGCGGCGCAAAAGCTGCTTGCGATTTTTTTTTTTCACGTCATCGACGCGCCGCCATTGGTCGTTCATTCGACCTCCCCTCCCTGGCTTACTGTCGATCGGCCGCTGCGAACAATCAGATTCGCGAGCGATTTGCAAGGATTTGCAAATCAGGCGGAAAACTTTCTACCGACGGTAAGTCGCGATTATAGCGCGTTCAGCCATGATAAATAGGACCAAGAGGGGCAAATTATGTCTTTTCGCTTCTGTTTTCCTCTCCCATCTTCCCGGTCGATGCGAAATACATTTAACTCGTACATCGATTTATTTATACGAATTCACGCTAAAAAGCCAATTGATTAATCGGATAAAATTCCATTCAAAATAATAATCATAATAATAATAATAATAATAATCAGCAAAAAGAGACCCAACAAGACTATATACGAGTACGCACAGATCGCGTGTCCGCGCCCTCCACCATCATTAGTGAGTGATACCAATTAAGTGCTTAATCTCGGGAATGCGAAAAAAAGGCATTCCCCGCGCGAAACACGGGTTCGCGAGCGCGTGCTGCGCGTCGCCGATCGCTGAGCCAAAAAAAAAAAAAAAAGAAATAAGTAAAAACAGTGCAAAAAGCCGTAGAAATGCAAAAGGAGCATGAAAAGGGTGCAGAAGGGAGGAAGAAAAGTGAGAGAGAGAGAGAGAGGAGAGAGGGAGAGAAAAAGGGGGGACCAGGGGGGGCAGTAGAAAAAGAGGGAAAGAAAGGCGGCGCGGTGCGCCCCGCCGGCTGGCGCGAAATCAAGACCGGCAGCAGCGAGAA
Source organism: Sycobia sp. Sy_11 (assembly GCA_018907035.1). Taxonomy (NCBI): domain Eukaryota; kingdom Metazoa; phylum Arthropoda; class Insecta; order Hymenoptera; family Epichrysomallidae; genus Sycobia; species Sycobia sp. Sy_11. The sequence goes on along the minus strand of JACCIC010000049.1, from coordinate 1,019,515 downwards.
CGGCGCGGCCGAACGCATAGCGCGCGCTTGCCTGCGGTGGCGGGCGGCACGCACGCACGGACGGAGATGCGAGAGAGAGAGAGAGAGAGAGAGAGAGTGAGAGAATGAGAGAGCGAGCGAGCGAGAGGGGTACGAGGAAGGGAGAACGCGAGAGGGAGGGAGAGAGAAGTCCACGCGCAGGAGGAGGAGACGACTACGGCGACGACGACGACGACGACGGCGGCGGCAGCGGCAGCAGCAGCGCAGGCAGGCCGAAGCCGAGCCGAATTCCTCTCGGGACTGCGCGCGGCGCGCTGCGCTGGCCATCAGTGCGACTCGGGATTCGTGCGAGCGCGGTTCATCAAGGCGCATTAAATATCACAGGCCGGAGGAGCGCGCTGCTCTCTCGGTCCCAACCCGCGCGCGGCAGAGGTGTGCGCTCGCTCGCTCGTTCGTAAACGCGCGCTGTCGTTCTTCTCTCGACGGGGAGGGACAGAATGTGAGCAATACGGATTGGAGCGTTTTGCGAACGGGGACAAGGGAGCAATAATAATAATAATAATAATAATAATAATAATAAACAACTGAAAGAAAAATAAGAAAAAAAAATAGACGACTTCAGGGTTCGGCAAGTTGCGCCCGTACCCTCGACGGAACCACGTGGGTGACAATGTGAGAGAAATGCGCGTGTAATATATATATATATATACATATAAATATATATATATATATATATATATATATATATATATATATATATATATATACGAATACACACGACGATTCAGCGGAGGGTGTGCGTTCGACAAAATAAAAAAGTACAAGAGAGAGAGAGGGGGGGAGGGGCGCGATCGTCAAGGTATTACAATAAAAATCCACGTTGAGCGCGCGGCCGATCGCGCAAGGGCTGTCGACTTATCGGGGGTAAAGTGCGCGCGCTTGCGGAATAAATCCACCGCCCCCCCTCCCCACCCCCGAGGCGGAGCCCCGCGGGGCGCGCGATGCTCTCGGGCCCCCCGGCTCGGTCCGTGGTGGCCATCGGCGGTAGCGGCGATATCAGCGGTGCCAGCATCGGTGCCAGTGCCCGTGTCCCCGGCTCCTCGTCCCCGTCCGGCTGCTGCTGCTGCTGCTGCTGCTGCTCCCGCCGCTACTGCTACGGTGGTTCCTGTTGTTCTTGTTGTTTCTGTTATAATTGTGGTGGCAGTGCTGTTGGTGCCGGTGGTGTTGTTGCTGCTTCTGCTCCTGGTGCTCATCATCCCCGTGCCGGCTGCGGCTGCGTCGGCCGCGGCGCCGGTGGTCGCCGCGGAGCTGCCGCGCCCTCGGAGCCGCCCCCGAGCCCTCGGCGGTGCCGCCCTCCCACCCCGCCCCGTCCTGCTCCACCGCCGCCTCCCGCGCCGCCTCGAGCGCGCTGCCACTGCCGTGACGCAGCCGCCGCCGCAGCCGCAGCCACAGCAGCCGCCGCCGGCGGCGGCTACCGAGTGCTCTGTGCAGTGTTCGCGCGCGCTTCGGCCCCGGAGGGGCGGCTGACGAGTCGTCGGCGGCACCAGCGCGCCAAGGGCATCACCGGCCGATCGGGACAGTGGCGAGTGGGAGGAGGAAGCGGAGGAAGAGGCGGCGGAAGAAGAGCGTGACAGCTCTCGTCAACCTCGTCACCGTGCCCCCGTCTTATCGCGCATGCACGCGCGCGCACAGACACGGTAAGTGAATATTTCGAGGGGGGTTTTGGTGATAGTTTTTGTTTTGTTTTCTTCCTTTTCTTAGTTTTACTCTTTAATCGAGGCATACGCGGGCGGAAGTGTCGGGAGAGAGGAGGCGGTCGGATAGATATTGGGGGCTTTTTACGTGATGAATTTTCACGTAATTAGTATTCATTGACGCGTATGACCAAAGCTTTAACTGGACGAAAATAAAAAGTTGAAGAAAATGCACAGAGAAAAAAATATCTGTTATCAAGTAAATATTTTCTTGTTCTGTACCAAGTAAATTATTTTCTTAAATTGAGAAAGTATCTCCTTAAATCAAGGAAGTATTTACCTAATGCAAGAAGAATTCACTTAAATCAAACCACGTACTCTTAAATCTAGTGAATATTTTCTTAATTTAAGCAAATGATTTACTTGGTACAAAGGAAGTAAATATTTACTTGAAATCGAAAATATTTTTTTCAGTGTATAATTAGAATGCGAATATCGAATGTGCGCGTATGAAACGATGTAAAAATAGGGGAAACGAAACGCGCTGTCGTATATTTTTTGTTTTCCAACGAATTGATGTAAGTATAAATTATCGTTCCACGGTATTCGCTGCCCTTGACGCTAACGACAATTTTACAACGCTAATGTACATACCTACTTAATGATTAAATTCAACGTTACGTGTGTTTTTTTTTTTTTTTTTTTTAACGCGCGAACTTATCACGCGGAGTTGAGGCGTAAATTTAGTTAAAATGGTGCGGTGGACATTTAGTCCTGAAGACGTTGGACTATTAATGTTAGACATAGATAAGCGCGGCGGATTCATAGATTTTTATAAAGTCGAGAAATTCCTGGTTGGAATCTTTTAACACCAGGTGCAGGTCGTAATGCAGCGTTTTTTATTCTCGATAACTGCGTTAATAGATAAAATTTGTGTGTGTGTGCGTGTGTGTGCGCACGCGTGCGTGGGTATGTGTGAGAAAATATTTAAAATTTAATTTATTAAAATAAAGGACTCGAGGTTCTACATAGCCAACGCAAACAAAAATGATATTTCACATAGGCGGCGATAAAAACGGAAGGTGTATTACGTATAGATATTCCGAGGTGGAAAATAGAACGAAAGGTACTTAATATAATAAATTGATTCGCATGGATCATAATTTAAAGCTACTATGTATACGAATACTCCTTGAGATACATAAAGAACATAAAAGTTAAATAATAAATACAATCGGAGCAATAATAATCATAATAATTAAAAAAATTTAATAGATGCATAACAACTAACTTAATATAAAATATAAATGAAAAACTAATAAAGGTATGCTCTTTCACAAACGCATAGAGAGAGAGAGAGAGAGAGAGAGAGAGAGAGAGAGAGAGAGAGAGAAGCCGAGTGATCGACAAGTTTCGATTTAAAAAATCATTCTGTTATTTTCATTGGTATGAACTGTTATTAACTTTTTTCTGCTTTAAAGAATATGTGTGTGTGTGTATTTGACGTGAACTTGGGCTCTCTTGGGGCCGGCCAGCATTTTCAAAGATGCACGGCGTTATATATATTTCAAATAAACCTTCTGATTTACGCATTGCGCGCGCCCACGTGCGCGCTCGCGTAAGCGCTCGGGCAATTTTTCTATAAAGATAAATTTTGCAAATTTACCTTACGTCGGGACGATAAGCGCCGCCAGGCTATCAGCGAGCCGCGCGCAGTTATAAATTTACATCTCTTGATTCAGCGAAGAGATTCTTCGCGCGTGCACTGCGGAATACGTACAACTGTGTTTGCGCGTGTGTGCATGCGCGTGTGGATATGCACCTCTGTGTGTGTGTGTGTGTGTGTGTGTGTGTGTGTGTGTGTGTGTGTGTGTGTGTTTGGGTGTACATTTAATGAGCATTTTTCAATTCTATGTATAAAATAATTTTGAAATCAACAGAAAAGATAATTGTATATAAATACGTACAATGTTATTTCTGTTTGATCTCCCTATCTTTTGTACATGAGGACAGAGCTTGTTAAAAATGTGTGTGTGTGTGTGTGTGTGTGTATCGGTTTCGAATGTTCACTTTCATTGCCATGCAAATTATTCAATTTTCTATTTTTAATTTTTTTATTATTGCATATAGAATTATTGTTTCATGAAAAAATTATAATGAAAAGGCTATATACGAAAAACATTTTATATATATATATATATATATATATATATATATATATACACCTTTATTGTCGCATTCCTTAAATTGTCGCACTTTCGTAGAAAGTGCGTTGGAAACTATATTAGATTCGCGGAGTCATGGTGTTTTGAAACTTATATTGGAATTTTCAATGGAAAGCGCGCAGATATCTATGAAAAGTTCTGTTATACTGTGCGGCATATTTGTCTATTTCCATTGACGCATCTGAAATGAATCACGCGACAATTCGTGGAGCTTATTTAATACGCATACTATAGGAGAAGCTTATAATAATTGAGGTATTTTTACATATAAAAATGATGTTATTAATTTTGGCTATATTTACACAATCGATGCTTTATTACATACTTAGGATACGTCCGTTTCGGGCGAGTCCGCGATAATTTCGAAAACGATTCAGATTACTTTCTATATTGTAATATATTTTTACAAAAAATGTAAAAAAGATATCTTTCAATGTAATATGAAGAAATTTACATAATTCTATACTAATATTTTCGAAAAAAAATAATTTGTTCGACTACAGTTTTAAGATTCTAATTTATATATTAAGTAAATCAAGTTTTTTATACGTGCAGTTTAAAAACTGCGTGTTACCACCTGGTGTCAAATCTGCGCAATTCTAATAATTTGACGCGAATCGAGCGACGGGTACTATGCGAGCCCTGTGAAGTATAGAACATGAATTAATTTTTTTGCAATCGATTTTAAAATGTAATATTTATTCTGTGAAAAATTTCATAGCAATCGTTGGATTAGATTTGGTGGTTTTTTTAACCGTACGAATAAATTTTGGCTCATCATAATATTAGTACAGAGTGCATAATAGTGTATGGTTTAAAATAAATATAGATGTAGCAGTGAAGGAATAGATACAGTATAGATAGAGATATATAAATATAGAATAGATATCGTATTTTTCTTGAGATTTACGCCTATTTTTCTAGTAAATTATTACCGTGAATGGCAGATTTCTTTTAGCTTGTACAAACCTATATAAATAAATGCAATCCTGCGAAGGAGCATCGTCTTTAGAACCCTGAAAATTTTTTATTGGAACGTTCGATTTCATAAAAGAGAAGAAGCAGCATTCGAAAAATGTGATGTCGATGCATTTTACAACCGGTCGTTGTATAAATATAACGACCGTTTTCGAAATAATCTATTCAATTGCTCTCTGTACTCTCAAACTCGAATAGAATCATTTCGAAAAGCTGTGGAATATAAAATTTAAACGTATATTATATACATATATATTCTTCATTTTCGATACTCCAGACTTTTTCGTAAAGCGGGGACACGCGTTGTATGAATGATATATCTCCTCATTTATACAAATTGAACTGTGTGTGTGTTTGTGTGTGCGCGCGCGTCTGTATGTATCTATGTTAAATTAATATAAGAAAAAATTCGCTAGCGACGCGACGGCGAGCGTTCGCCGACTCCGCGATTCATAAATAAAGGTATCGTAAATAAACACCGTTATGTTGCACGTACGTATGGATATAGGGCCGGCAACGAACGGCCGATACAGCATTATAATGCGCGGGAATGATCCCCGTTACACGGCGATACATATATATATATATATATACACATACACACACATAATAATATTTAACCTCCTCGCGCGGTGCGCCCGTCGCCGATGTTACGGCCCTTGAAATCTTAATCGCGCGCATCGCGCCGCCGGCCCGCGCGCCCGGTGCGAAATACCACTTTCGCGTGATGCTAATTGCCCTCGCGCGTCTCCCGCGCGCGGACCGCCCTCTCCCTGTTCCACGGCCCCCCCCCTCACCCTCTCTCCGCCTCGCGCCCCGTTCCGCGCTCCGAGCTCGACTTCATTATTATACGTACGCAGACGAAGACACGTAAGGCACACAAACACGCGATCGGAGCGTGAGTGAGAGAAGGGCGAAGGGCGGCGGACGCGGGAAGATGCATCAGCGGCGGGATTAGACGACGCGTTGCGGACGTGCGCTCGTCCGGGCTCTCGATTATATATATATATACAAAATACCTTTTCTCTTGTTTACGGTTCTTCTTCTCCGCTCTCTCTCTCTCTCTCTCTCTTTTGTTTCGTATATATAATTCATTTTCACTTCGTTTATACCGAATTTTCTTGTCAAGAAAAGAGAAGAGAAGAAAAAAAAGTCGTGCCCCCGCGATTAAAACCGTATCTCCGCCCTCTTCCCCCGATTCGAGTCGAGTTTTATTTTAAATTGCCAAAGCAACGGTTAACGATCAAAGACACCGTCATACATTTGAATCAAAAATAGTTTAGTGGGTGCCGCGCGGGCGCGAACGGCGTTTAAGTAAAAGTGTTTAGTCTAAACGACTCATATATTAATAACTAAACTAAAAATAAAAATGGACGAGCGTATAGGAAAGAAAAAAAATGATAGAGAGAGAGAGAGAGAGTTAGTGAGAGGAAGATATAATATGATTATCGGTATCACAGGAAATTTTACAATGTGTAACTATCATAAGTATATATTGATATCAATAACAGAACGTCGCAGTGTAATAAAAATTGCAAAAATTGGTTTAACGTCTATTATCAATTGCAAAGATGTTATTGTTACTTTCGCTCAGTACTCAGACGCTCGCGACACTAAAGCATTCATTTCGACGCACACACAGATAAAACTGGCAACAATTGATCTATACAGAACAGCACAAAATCAATTAACGCACGGCTTGGGAATCTCATCGAGTTCGAGTAGGTAATTCGTAATTGCTGATTTGAACCTAGTTGGAGAAGGTAAATTACGACTATGGGTATAGAGTTCCCTGAAATTGAAGGGATGATCTCCCTGTCTCGATCCGAATTCGGGGATGATTCGCGAGTTCTTTTGTCATTCCTCGAGGAGAGTTTTAGAATTATATCCAGAGATAGGCAGGCATAAGGATGTTTTTCTGTAAAGCAATAGAATTTTATAGATTTTTAAAAATATCATGCAGCCAGCGTAAGGTTTTTCATGGTTTACACAAGCCGTAAATCAACGACTCCGTCCTATAAATTCTCACGTTAATTTCAATTACACCACGAATTGGCATATTATTTTTTCCCTCTCATTTTCGTTTATGAATGCACATGATATATATTCTGTTGACACACACACACACACACACACACACACACACACACACACACACACACACACACACACACGACACACGAGTTTCCTTTGGGTTCAAATTTTTAATCGTATATGCGTTGCTTTATTATCTCTATTTACTGATGCGCCAAAAGATGTATGTGAAATCTAATGGTGTATAAATAAATAATAATAGTTTTTAGTTTTATTAAACTTCTCAAACTATCTCAAGCGCAATTGTAGACTATGGGTGCGATTATCCCATTAAAAACTTACTGTTAATATATTATATAATTTTAAAAGCTTATTAATCGATACTTATAAATTATTATAACTATTATATAAATTTGGTTTTATCCAGGTTCTTACGTCATCATAAGGAATCACTCCTAAGCAGCTCCTTTTATACACCAGCCTCTCATTTGTATAATTAATAATTGACCTAAAACTATAATATTATTATTATTATGTCGAATAAAGTCATAATAAAAAAATATTATTATTATTTCTAATAAAGCAAAAAAGGAGTATAAAAATATAAAATATAAGCATAATAAATGATCAATTATAATTTCTAAATTGAAATCTTAAGAGCTGCAACGATAATAAATAAATCGGCTCTAGAAAATTGAACAAGTGAATATCCACTTAATTGAAATTCATGTTGATTTTTACTTGAAATTTGATCATTTCATGGATAAAAAAGAGTCGAACTAATGGATAATTGAAAATATAATTATAATAAAATGAGGGATATAAACTGGATAATTTTATTTTATGGGTAGTTTTATCAAATTTCTATTGTCCAATCCAGGTAAAAGACTGAAATGGGCGCGCGAGAAACAGAGAAGTCGCGAGATATGTTGGCAAATTATGTGATCGATAGAAGAACTGAAACCGTGAGGGTTCTAAAAGTACGCGAAAGTAATGCTTGGACTAATTAAAGTTCGAAGATCTTTAAAAATTTCGTTAAGAAGAAAGGATAAGGAGTGTTACAGCGGAGTTATGATTGTAAAACTAGCATTATGAAATTCTCTTTGGATCACCGAAAGGACTTTAACAAAAGAAATACTGCTGTGGAGATTTTCTTTTTTTTTTTATAAAACCATTAATGCTAATTGAAGTTTTCGTTATATTTCCGAATCTCAAGCTCTTAAAATTTATTTTATGATTTTGAAATGCGACAAAAAATCATAAAGAATGGATCAACATAATAAAAATAAAATGCGATTAGAAAATAGTAATTTATTGCATATTATGTTTCTAAACAAACTGTATGTATAACAATTATAAAAATAAATCAATCATATTTATTCATATTTATTCATATCATAATTATATCATATTTATTTTGTTTTCTTTTTTACTATGCCGTGAAATTGTAAAATCTAGTTAAGCATTTAAAGAAATATGTTAAATACAAATACTTATGTCTTAATGAAAAAACTGAACAAAAAAACAATCGAAGCCCCCATGGTTGCTAATTTTGTTTTGATGCAGCGGCGCCCTCGTAAACGTGTTGAACATTTTATTTGCGAATAATGCAAGGCGGTCGAATGTGAATACATCCAGAGAAGTCGGGGAATTTGTTGATTTTTTCGAGAAATAAAATCCTTCATCTTCAGGGGAATCTAACAATTCGTTAATTCAAAGTATGGACTATTTGGCGGTACGATAAAGCACATTGTCGCGTTGCAACGTAACTTTGCCATGCCGTGGCGATCCTTGTGCATCGTTTCCACAAGGCTTTAATAAATCGTAATGAACCAAACGTTATGGTCCTGCGGCCAAAGAAAGCGATTTGGCCGTAGAGTCGATGGGCCGACTTCATCTGGCGAACGCCACGATTTACGTCGCTTCGGCTTCTCAAAGTAAATCCAGTTTTCGTGCCCCATGACAATTCGTTGCTGGATATTCTTCGGAGCGATTGAAACATCATTTCACAAATGGTTCTCAGATTTTTCATTATTTCATTGTTTACTTGGGATGGCAGCCATTTTCCATACTTGTGGATCCTTATCATCGCTTTTAAACATTGTTATTTTGCTTGTCGGGCTCGATTGGGTGCTGCACAAGGATTTTCGTTGTTCGTCAAATCGAAATCTCGGACTTTTTAATTGACGAAATCATGTAAGTAATACGATTTACTTCGCATGAAATCCGGTATATTCACCGAGATAAACAACTGTAACGTTATTACTTTGGCATGATGTGAATCTAGTATATTTGAAGCTTAATGCCAATAGAAAAGGATGACTTATACACCAAACCATGGTTACTTATACATATTGCTGGCGACTTCTAACAGTGAAGCCGGCAAAATTCAACTTACACGCCTGATATATATATATAGGATGAGGCGGCCACGTGCTCTGTCTCGCCCTTGAGGCGAACGCATCGTGCTTTAGAGTTCAGAGGCCTTTTTGATAATGTAATAATAGAAAATTGCGTAATCTCCGAAACACGCCTATATGGTTCTAAATCCATATTACATACATATATGTGTAATATGTGTGAATATATATAGTCATCGACTCACGTGACTGTAAAAAAATCAAACAACATAGAAACCAAGATATAGAAAGAGAGAAAAAGATGGGGGCGCTTCGCTATATCGTACGGCATGGATTGATGCGTTACAACTTCTTGACGGACTTACGTATAATTATTATTTAAAATACAAGATGGGTATATACTCGAAGCTTTCATCGTGCTTTCCTCGTATAGTATGCGCATTTGCTAACTGAGAGGAGAGAAAAGAGAGAGATAGGAGCGGCGTAAAACGCCTGTCAGTTGGTAGACTGAGGATGAGGCCGCTTTGAAAATACTGATCGTACTAGCTATATATACACGCGCGCGCGCACACACACACACTGTTTCATTTGGATTCAAATTTTTAATCGTATATGCGTTGCTTTATTATCTGTATCTAGTGGTGTATATATATATATATATATATATATATATATATATATATATATATACACATACACGGTACCAAAATATTAATTGGAGAACGTTCGTAAACCTGAATATGTACGCAGCTCATTTATTGAGGACGAGGGCTTTTCGACAAAAGATTAAACTTCGAAACCATGTGTGCAGAGCAAAAAATTTATGTATATGCGCGCGCGCGCATATGTATGTGTAGGTATCGAGAGAATTACAGTGGGAAGTTCACATATTTCTAAAAAAAAATTGATTTTATCCGCGTGAAATAACAGCGTGAGTATTTAAGTAATTTTCATAATACTCCTTGAGAAACGGATAAAATTTATGATCTGCTAACATTGAGACCATTAAACGTCAAAAACTTCATTTTGAAAATCAATTCTGAACGCACAAAGTCACAAAATAATTACTTGCATTGTATTGAATATTTCTCAAAAAAGTAATTTAAATTCGAAAACTTTTAAAATATATATGAGATTGTCAAATAAGAATTCAAGAATTCAGGTAACTAATTTTAATAATTGACAGATTATTAAAGTCCATTATTATATTATACGTTCTCTCTCTCTCTCTCTCTCTCTCTCTCTCTCTCTCTCTCTCTCTCTCTCTCTCTAACATAATTAAAATTTGAGACCTTTATAACTGATAAGCGATATTAGTTTTCCATAATAGAAATAAGCGCAAATCTATTGTAAGATATTTTAATTTAACGAACTACTTGTCAAAAGATCGTGTATAGAAAAATTAAATAACTAGTTTTTTGTTTATAAGAAAATATGGACTCATCGTTAATCGTTATAAATATTATCGTTATTCAAGTATTATTTCTAGTTCTCGAAGCATAGATTTATCTGTTGTGAATAAAAGTTTCAATATTATTATTGCAATATCTCAAAAAATCAATACTAGTATATATACATTTTTATTTCTTACTAGTTGATGATATTATATATATAATTATCATCAAATATCATCATCAAGTAGTAAAAAAATAAAAAATTTACGAATTGCGAGCTCCTTCTTTTATTGCGTATATCTTTCAATATACTGACCTCGGCAAAAGCAAAGTTTGGAATCTATGTTTCGTTTTCCATTTTTGCTAAACGACTTTTATTCCGTTATTACTCGGCGTTTATGTTCTTGATAGACTTCGTTGACTCTATGCAAATTAAATCAATTTTTATTCATTTACATAACTCTTAAGTAAAAATGTTTATTGAAAAATCTCTTTGATCGACCACGTTAGGCATGTTTCTGTCTATCTATAATTGTTCGATCTACTAGGTGTGAACCGGTGGAAGATCGGTTCTTTCTCTCCTTTATCTTGGTCTCTTATTTTTCGACCCGAAAGATATAAGTGTTTAAACGATGTGCGCGCTATTTATGTATTCAATTATATATATATATATATATATATATATATATATATATATATATATATATATATTATAAATCCAATTATATATTATAAACAGAATTTGTCTATAAATAATTATAAAACGGATTAGAAAAGCGATCGTTTGAAAATCTTATCATTGTCTCATTTCTTAAATAATTATATATGGTAATCAAGGTAGTATCTTTTGTGTGATTATAACTTTTGAATTAAAGAAAGAAGAAAAAGAAAAACTTCCTCCCCAGGAATTGAATTGGGTCAAAGTGGGGGAGGGGGGCAGCGGTTCTGTTTTACATATATATATATATATATATATATATATATATATATATATATATCAATCAAATAAATCGAGACAGTTTCGCTTGTTCTCGGATCGAGTGGGGGGGGGGAGGGCGATGTTGAATCGACGGTGGGCCGACTGTCGCTTTGTCAAGCTCCCTGAAACTTTCGAAATACCACTGTCTCCGCTTATAATCTCCCAAATAATCCTCGGGGCTTAAGCTTGTCGCTCGCATACAGCTTTTCGCGTACACACATACAGACACGCCCACATAGGCAGACAGACACACCACACACACACACACACACACACACACACACACACACACACACACACACACACACACACACACACACACACACGTTATAATAAAGAGATTTTAAAGAAAAAAAAACTGTTGCTATATATATATATATATATATATATATATATATATATATATATATATTACGAATTGCTTTTGTCTTATTAACACCGAAGGAGTTGACACGAATCATGGGTCCTTTTATCAAGCAATGAATTTCATAAAATAAAGAAAAAAATCCTTAATCATAGTAAAAATATCGATAGATTATATTGTTATACTTAATGTCCATAAAATTATTTAACTATACATATCTATCTTAATTGAAACTGTATTATAAGTTTTAATTATACATAGTGTAATATATGAAAGCTTTTAGCACTTTTGTAAAATATCATCTGATTAATCTGTGTAACTTAATGTTATTCTGGCTTTTTTTTATCAATGAATCTTTTATGTCGTTTTGCTTCGAATCAGTATGGATCTATATAGAATGTTTCTATGATTCTACGACATGCGCAGTGCACAATGCGGCTTACCCTCCTGTGACAATGCCACCCTTCCCCGCCGCTCGCTGCCTAATATAACTGATCAGCGGTGTATTTCGTTGTTGGTTCTTTCGAAAATACACAATTGAACTCGATATAATTGCAGTGTTGGCGCACAAACCGATGCAAACATGGAACAAATTTACTGTAAAAACGAATCTCGAACGCGAAGGGAGGAGCGATTTGCACGTGAAAAATCGACGATATATACGGCTATAATGAGGTCAATGCTCCATTTTTCCATTTAAAGAATTCGACATTGTACTGTGAGAATAAAAAAAACAAATAAATAAATAAATAAATAAATAAAGTGGATACCACCTATCGAATAGAAACCACGATCTTGTTTAAAATTCTTTATAAGCGTTGAGGACGAGGTAAAAATTACCTATGACGCCAATATAATATACACTAGCGTTCTTAATTTCTGTGCTTTTTTCCAAGCTTCTGATTTATATATCAACGCTGATATCTATTTTCAAAGAAAAAAGAATCAAAAACAAAAACGAAAAAATCTGAGAAACTGAAATGTACGAAGGATTAATCGATGACGGCGGACTGTTTCTCATGTGCACATTTCATATATATACTTGATGTTGGCTGATTTTTATTTTTTTTTTATACCGACGGTGGAAGTACAGCTTACTTATATATATACTTCTAGGTATATACATATATACATACGAGGTGCATCGTCATTTAACTTAATAAAAATAAGAGAACTCCTCGAGACTGGTATACGTTCAGCCTCCTCCCTCTCTCATCATCGTTCACAGTGCCTCGCGCGACTCTTTCACTTACACCGAGAGTACGGCGTATTCGCCAATCCGTACCGGCTCATCCGTAGAAAGTGTACTTCGTAAATTAAAAGAGAGCGAGGGTCGAACGAGTGGGGGTTTTGAGAGGGGTGGGTGTAACGTGCGAGTGGAAAAAGTTCATTTTTCCTCTCTCGTCGGCCCACCCACGCGTACACCTGATTTAATAACATCGACATTATTGATCAATTAAATTCAGTTCGGCACGAGGATTCGTTAATATTTTATTTAGCGCGTGGCTCGAGCCAAGCCTGATTGGTCAATTAAATATTTGCGTGAGAATTCATGTATATTTTTCTCATTACTCTCTGTCTCTGTCTCTCTCTCTGTCTCTGTCTCTCTTCATCTCTCCTTCTTTCTGCAACGATGAACGTTCGAAACAAAAAAAAAATAAGAAAGAAAAGAAAGAAAGACAAAAGAAAGAACGGTGAAAGCGCGAAAAGTGAGAAAAATCAGGCTCGATCGTGCTTCGGCTCCGCTGAAAATGAGCGCGATCGATACAGGTCCGGCGTATGTTATAAGGGCTTGGTCCGCAGAGGTGCGCGCCGCCATTTAAGGCGACGTATTAATAAGCAATAAAATTTAACGAGCTCGGCGCGCAACCCCGCCCGCTCCTTTGTTTCAAGTGAAAATGAGCCAGCTCGGTGGTGGATTTTTCTTCTTCTTTTTTTTTTTTTTTCTTTTGTCATCGGATCGATATTTCGACGATGAATTTGGTATATACATAATAACAGCTTATCGTCGACACGATTTGACAAAAATCGAAATAAGTTTATATTGAATCCTACTAAATACTTATTGTAATATATGAAGAAGGTAGATTGTTCACGAAATTAACTCTACACGCGAGAACAGTGTGTGTACGTAGGTATGCACGTAGTTATGTATGTATGTATGTATGTATACCACAAAAGAATTTGGTCAATTATTCGTGATTTTTAATCGAGTCGTGCATAAATAAAATATCCTTCTCAAAACGCGCATATATATATATATATATACACGCGAGCTTGTTATCGAGGATCTTTAAACGCAACCACCGATCGCACGAGATTGTTCCAACAACAGGGGACGTAAATACAGCCTGGGCGAGAGGGGGATATACAATCATTGTATTACTTTAAGGCAATTTTAAAATTTTCTTTGTTCGTCCATGATCTTTGACATGTATATTATAATTTGGTATAGGATTAAATTTGTTATAGAGGAGACTGGAAAATAATACACTTGCCATTCAAGATAACGAGATGTACAAAATCATATTTATGTATATGTACATGTACATATATATAGTATCTTGTGTCTGTATGTGTGATCTATACATATGACTATAACCTATACAATATAACGTACGTGCAAAAGTAATTTGTATGTATATGTATACCGAGTATATATGGGCGTACACAACGTAAGAGCAAGTATTGTATGGTTATTTTTTATTATAACTTTATTTGATGTTTACAACACTTAAAAAAAACTGGTTTGCAAAGCGGTGGTAATAAAATTTTATATTCACCTTTCATTGATGTTAAATTACACGATCGCTCCGTTAAGGCTCTGAGTTTATTGGATTGTCTTTACTTAATCTCTTCCTCTCGATACTTCTTTTCCTTTTCCCTTTCTTATAATATATATATATATATATATATATATATATATATATATATATATATATATTCATATATTCCTATATTCATATATTCATATATGTTTACGACAGTGCCTCTCAATTAATAAAGTTTAATTATATTAGAATTAAAGATAAGAACAAATACTCGGTTATTACGAGCGGAAGGAGTTGTCGGCGAGTGATGGCGGAGGGGGGAGGGAATCGGCAAAAATTGCCTCGTCGTTTTTGGGACCTTAATGACAAAGCCGACGCGCATAAACTGGAATAGGAGGGTATACATGCGGGCGAAATCTATAGAATAGTGGATAAAGTATTGCGATGGATCAACTCGCATCTTTGCATATAGCCAATTTTTAATTCATTTATACAACCGGCTGCTGAGGTCGAAAAAACAAAGAACAGAAAAACTATAAATGCTCAAAAGACGCGATGGAGACATCGTTCGACTGGATTAACTCTCTCTCTCTCTCTCTCTCTCTCTCTCTCTCTCTCTCTCTCTCTATATATATATATATATATATATATATATATATATATATATATATATATATCGGGAATTTTGCATGATCCAGTAGGGAATGCCTTGAATAGCATAAAAAATATATAAATATATAGAATTATTTCGATTGGATTATACGAATGTATGAGTCTATATGCGCACATACGTACGTGCGTGCCTGAAATCAAACTATGAACATGTTTAACGTCTCAATTTTCGAAAATCAATTATTTCTAAGAAATACCAATGATTTGTTTTATTTCAACTAATATATGCGTATGTGCTTGTGTTATGATGATGATCTTTGTTGTTCATCGGTATCTGTGCCACCGACTTATAAAGTTTATGAAGAAACAAATAAACCGCTTGCCTTCTAGAAATTTTAATAAAGCAAGCTAGATTAATTACAACAAATTTTTTCGAAAACAATGTAACCTTTCAGTAAACGTTTATAATGAAAATAATTAATATATTCATTGGGGAAAAAACTGATGTTCAAAATGTTAATTTAAAATTTAATTGCACCAAACGGTGCACACAAATTTTTCGACTAATCTTTTATTTATTTATTTATTTTTTTATTAGAAACCTACTTATATGGGTTGTTTACCGTATGTGTAAAGTTTGCAATCCTCCCCCCACCCATGTAATCCTGCCAGCCCGAATGTTTCGACCAGCGACCGAACCGAATCCGATTTTTATCGGGCGCCATTGTAGTTCATATAATATAGCCAGGGCCAGGACCGACCCGAGTGAAACGATTCCTCGCCGATACCGGATACCGGATGCGGATTCAGTGCTCATTAAAATCCGTATAGGATACAGTCTCGCTCATGGTCGATTGGGAATTTTTGGCTGAGTTATTGACGCTGCGCTAACTTTGACCGTTGTCCTGGACAGGGTAGTCAAGCGCGCATCGGCTTCGGATCGAGCGCGATCGAAAAGGAATATCGAGAGTAAAAGAAAAAAGAAGCGGCGAATGATAACAAAAACTATAATTTTATATGATTTACGATAAAGTATATAAAATAAATGATTTTGTAAGAAATGGCTTATCGATATACCGTTACTTAAGCATTGACTCAAAATAAGTAATTTATGTATTTAAAATACTAAACAGATTTTTGCGATGTAAAAGAACCAATATTTATTTTAAGAAATTCAATTATTTATTAGAAAAAGGAACTATAATATCTTAATTTATTTGACAATCATTTTCGTAATTGTAAACTATATATATAGTAATGAAGAGTAATTATATATTTACATATTTTTCCATCATATATATATTTTATATTAAAAATTATATTTGTGTTTGACAGAACGCAACGCAATTCTATTCAAACGTAACTACTCTGCCGTTCAAACTTTCCACATATATTTAGAAATTTTAGGGACTTCTATATAGTAATCAACAGACTAATGCGTCATATGCGAGTGGCAAGGCAAAACGGGTATCCATCTGGCGAGATATTTTTGAAATATTTTAATTTAAAAAATATCGTTTCAAATAAATGAGTTAATAAAGTTAAATATATATATTTTTTATAATAAAGAACATTTGTTTATATAAAAAAAAATATTTGGTCATTTCGATTGGAACAAATATATTCATCTAAAATGACCAAATTTGTTTTTAGTGTAAAAATGTAAAATGTTGTGCACATAAAAGAGATAGAAAGTAAACCATATACTATACAGAACGCCATTAAATATGAAAAAATAGATACATGAACGAACAAGTGAATAAATAAGTTATAATTTAATTATAAAGATTATAGTTTATGTATAATTGATGATTAAAAATTGATCGATCACGGGTCGTTTTTATTAGGAAGTTACTATCAAATGCAAATCTCGCGTATTTTAAAATGTACACGAAGTATATGTAACGTCAAGTTTCGAGACTAACGATAAATCACATTCGTCCTTAGAATTTGAAAAATAATTTTCAATATCCATGATTTTTCGACAAAATTTCAAAATAATCAATCAGCTGATTCCTCATTGTACCGTACGTGAAAGCGCCCGATATCATAAATCATGTCTGTTAACTGTTATTCCGACGTCCCCTTTCTGCTAAGATAAGGATCCGATCGTCGGTCGTCAAACCGAGTATTAACGTCTCAATCGATTCGTATCTAAAAATATCCCGGCCTATTGACAAGGATAACTAAATCACACGCGCGTTATAGGATCGCAAAACGTCGAGCGACCATCATATATATGTACACACTATAGTATACGTGTACAATTATACATTATCGGCAGAGGGTAGAATTAAGTCGGCGTAATTATATGGGGGCGTTAAGCCGATGGCACCCCTTCCCACCCTCCACCTTGCCCTTGGCGTCTTATCTCGCGCCTTCGGCCACATACCGCGCTCGTTGCACCGACGAGAAGGGACATTATAATCGCGGCGCAGTAAATGGCACGTGATCCGCGTGTGGTCCCTTCGTTACTTGTCGCAATTAAGCCATATGCACTGTGCGTAGCATTTAGTCACGACACTCAACGCGCTCGCTAAGGCGCGCGTATTAAAGTGTCATCGTGGGGCGATGATGATGCTCGGCTCTCAAGAAGAGCATATGTATATTTATGCAAGGATCATTAAAGGGGACTTGAACCGTCGGCGTGGTTTATGAGGGCAGTGTGTATATAAATATATATATAAATATATATATATATATATATATATATATATATATATATATATGTGGTAACAGTCACGCAAGCCAGATTCAACGGGAGCAAGCAGCTTTGAAGTACTAAAGACAAACTTTAATGTTTACATTGGGCAACCGGCAATTCCTGAAAATATAACATATCCTGGATTTATATGTAGTCGTACTGCAGATTCATATGCTAAAATCGTATATGTAAAATTTAATTGCATTATGTATATATATATATATATATATATATATATATAGTGTGTGTGTAGTGTGTGTGTGTGTGTGTATGTATACATGCATTGCTAACAGAGTTTACCTATTAACAGCCCTATAATCGCATTGCATGTAGGTATTGCTTATTTAGACTTCTTCATCCGCTGAATTGTGCCCATTGCTATGTCGAAATCGACCGAATCAAAACAATTTTATTGTCCCCCACCCGCTTCCCAAATAGGAGATGCGTGAAAAAAGCATGTTCGGCGTCGTAAGGACTAATGTGGGCATAAAATTGTACGAGTACATGTATAATGTAAGTGAAATCTATAAGTGAAGCTGTCGTACGGTGAATTACGAATGTAGCAGTAGGGAATAACGGAGCCGCGAAAGAACGAACAGACCAGAAACGAAAAATAAGAGGGCCCATAATACACGTATAAGACTTGGTTCGGTATCTTGTGAAGACTAATCGGTCAGGTACGATATTTACCAAGTAATACGGAGACAGTGATTAGTTTATATAGATAAGTTTATAGATCATCTATATATGCTGCGTTGTATATATATATATATATATATATATATATATATATATATATATATATATATATATATATATATTTATATATAAAAAGAACAACAAACGAAAAGAGACCCTGCCCTCTCCACAGTTCTCCATCCGAGCAGTTCTTGTCGTTGATAAGATCCATCGATTAGCGGCAGTGGCCAATTACCATATAGGATGCTCTTATTAAGAGCTGATGCCCATATCATGCATATATATATATATATAGCGAGCAAATTCACGTTCGAGATCGCCCGCGTCGATTGCACGGCAGCAGTCTCGATACGTGGCTTATATATATATATATATATATATATATATATATATATATATATATATATATACACACACACAGAAAACGACGATATCTATCTAGATGTATTTTCCCCGCGGGACAATTTTCTATATATAATCACGCGCCCCAATGCGTTAGTGAAAAATTATGGACTCGGCGCTTGAAATTTTACAACTCTTGATTTCCCACGGGGGGGGGGGTTTGGGGGTTGAGCGAGTGAATTATTATATTGCCGCTATTATCCACGAGATCGACGAATCAATTCATTGCCGAGACGTATGGGTTCGCTAATAATATACATAATTGATTTCTATGCTTAACGATTATTATACATATATATTTCTGTTTCCTGCTGCGGAGGCACAATTTGGTTTTCAAACAATATGAAGATATTGATTTTCAACAAAGATATATAACTGCTTTCACTTCGAGTATTTATATATCAATATATATTTATGTATATACATATAATCATTCATCCAGAGTGATATTTCTATATATGTTTTTTTTTTTTTTAGAATATTTTTAAGAATAGGAAACAACTTTTAATTTATATATGTATGTTCTTGAATACGTGTGCATCGACGGAGAATTCAACTTTATTTTCTCCTTCTGTTTTCTTCGTTATAGTCTCGCAGAATTAGTCTATAATTTTTCCTCTATTCTATATTTATGAACTTATCGCTGAAGCTTATTAATCAAAAGAAGAAGAATAAAAGCGAATGAGCCTATTCTTATAATAATTTTTTAACCCAATTCATGCCCCGTCCCTTCCCCACCCATATTATACATTCGCGGATGCGCTAAATCAACCAGAGGCCAAATAGAAATAAATCTATGCAAATTGATTTCTCCAACCCCTCCCCCCCTTCTGTCTCTACGCATTCAATGATTCACTGATGCTCTCCAAAACCATAGGAGAAACTGTAAACACGCAATATATAGAACTCTATATTAACGCTCGCAGCTCGCAGGCGCGTATATATATATATATATATATATATATATATATATATATATATATAGAGAGAGAGAGAGAGAGAGAGAGAGAGAAGAGAGAGCTTCGAAAAATTGTTTACTTCAACGCAGCGGCATCAGACCAAGACAAGGACGACACTGACGAGGATGTCTTTCTTCTTGCCGTATTGACGGATCATATAAATTGCTGCTTTGCTCCAGGAAAAACTTTTCGCGTGCGCGCGCGCACACACACACACACACACACACACCTACATACATACGCGCATATGTATATATATATATATATATATATATATATATATATACCTACATACACACATACTTGGTAAAAGTTGCTGACGGATATTCCAGTTTTTTTCCTTCATACATCCCATTCCGCTTCCCTATCTTTCTTTCGTCGATCGAAATTCTTCCCCGTCGTCGATTTTGCGTGTGGTAGGATCGGGCGATAAAAAGAGCAAAGATAGGGGAGGGGGTTGGTCCGACGGTGAGGGGTTCGTTCACTTTATCGAGAGCGCGCGCGCGCGCGTATGGCTAATTTCCGAGGATCTTATGGGATACGAGGACGGGGAAGCTGTTTAGCGCCGGTCCTGGCGGCGGGAGGAAGGGGGGAGGAGGGAAGAAAAAGATAACTTTTTCCCCAGTCTGCGGCTTGATCGACTATATATATATATATATATATATATATATATATATATATATATATACTGCTCGCCTTGACACGTAATTTACGAGGCGTCTCGAATCTCGCTGGCTCTGTCTGGTTCGTCCCTATACGACGAGCACTTCATACCGATAAGAATATTATGTACAAGTTTTCACATAAATAGAGATTGTGTTAGTTCATGCAACTATGTGCGCGCGCGCGCGCGCGTGTGTGTGTGTGTGTGTGTGTGTGTGTGTGTGTGTGCGCGTGTGTGCATGCATGTATGTATGTATGTATGTATGCCTGTATGTATGTATGCCTGTATGTATTCAAAGCGTGTGTCCGAGATTCGCGGTTATAGCTCATTGCTATAATATATGGTCTATAGAATCTTTTTTTTCAGCGATATTCATCCATATATAAGGGATGAAAATGCAACGTAGACAATGAATCAGTTTCCATATTATTTATATATATATATATATATATATATATATATATATATATATATATATAGGGAGGGAAGGAAAGTAGCGTAAAATACGAAAATGTCATTGTTGTTGGAGTTCACAATATGTCCAATTCGCATAGATACGGCAAATGAAAACGTGAAAGAATGAGAGAAAGAAAAAAAAGAGATAAATGTATATATATAAATATATATATATATATATATATATATATATATATATATATATATAAAATATACAGATGTTGTGTCGCACGATTGTTTAAAACATAAAAATTCATGCGGTAATTGTTTTAGATTCAATTCGGTGTGAAACTTCAAAAATTCATACTAGTCAGTAATTTCATATCTATACTCTATGCAATGTTTGGGGCATCGGCAACTTTCGCGTTTTAAGAGGTTTGAAAAATCTATTTATTTATAAATTGAGATTAATTCACAAGTGAGGCACACGAACTGTGGGCAAAAACCATCGAAAATCGTTTATTATATCATAGGCAAAATATGCAAAATCATCGTTCCATGACAATACGGGAAGTAAAGGGTCGATGGAGAAAGAGATAGAGAGGGAGAGAGAGAGAGAGAGAGAGAGAGAGAGAGAGAGAGAGAGAGAGAGAGAGAGAGAGAGGGAGAGAGAGAAAGGGTAACAATCCAACGGTGATGATTTCAATTACCGCGTCAGCTATTTTTCGTATCTTCTCAACGAGTAATGATAATGTATGGGGCCACTACCTCTGGTATCCCTGATTATACATCAGCGCACGGATTCGCGCGGTTACGCATATTAGAGTGTAACTATAATAATATAAAATAAAATAAAAACATATATATATATATATATATATATATATATATATATATATATATAATTTAATGTCGTTTTATTTGCGCTCCCCAATATTGGTGCTAATCAGCGGCGAAGATCTTCGATGCATTTCTAATCACAGCCTTTTAAATTGTTCCTTCGTGCTACCGATCGAGTCGTCGTTGACCTACAAAAAATCGCCCCTTGTAGTTACCATATATTGCCGAGATCGTGGCGTATTATAATGAATTGAAAAAAGCTTCTTTGCAAAACATGTACTTATCGCCCTTTACAATTTTCGTTAATCTCTCCAAGATGTTAGATCAATATCCTACAGGAGGAAAAAAAGCAAAGAAATGAGAAAGAGAAGTTAGCGGTAGGCGTGAAAGTGTTGCGCCCATCGCAGTAACAGTATTCGCTCGGTGCGTCCGGTGGGAGGGGTTATGAAAATCGATCGCAGCGCACCCATTCTGAACTGTATATTCTGAGCTCTTGGACTATTTATATAAGCTAATCTTGTTACTATTTGAAGAACAATAGGCTACTTTACTTGTCGCGTAACAAAATTCGAGCTGAATTTTTATATTTTCCCAATGTACTTCAATGTAGAAAAGATCAGTGAAACAATTGGTATAAAGCTTATTGTTGCTTGTTGTGCAATGTCACTCTAGCAAACAGCTTCGCGTAGCTACCATCCCATTTTGTACGATCGCTATATATATATATATATATATATATATATATATATATATATATATTTACCTAACATCGGATCGATATCGTTCTTTTACATTTGCATTAGATGTATTTTTGTAAATAATTTCTGATCCGAGAGCTCGATTTGTTTCTAACCGCCAGAGCGAGCCACACAATCTGCACGGGGCGAATAAACGTCTAGACGCAAAGATGCGCGCTAGAGAGCTGCTCTATTCGAAGCGTACGTGCGCCGACCGTCGTCGTCTCGTATCTGTCGTTATTATATATATATATATATATATATATATATATATATATATATATAGGTACATTCATATACATGCGCTCACACATACCTCTTGGAAGAGTATATTACACGGTATCCTTGTAAATCACGAATGCGCTGAGGGGCGCCCTTGATTTTTCCGCGGGGTAAACCGTAAAACGATTAACTCTCCCGGCGCAACCCATCTGCTTTTTAACAGTCTCGTGTGTAAATCTCTCTCGCGCTCTCTCTCTCTCTCTCTCTCTCTCTCTCTCTCTCTCTCTCTCTCTCCCTTTCTCTCTACGTCTTCGACTCTCTGTTTTTTTCTTCATCTGCTCCGGTTTTGAATACGGTGCTTTTAAAAAGCTTCTTTCACACCACCTATATAGACTTGAATCGCCCAGCACGCGTGTAAGCGACGTTCCAATTACTTTATCATTCTATATCATTCGTATCATATCGAATGCTATATAAAAATAGGTGACGTTATATATATATATATATAGCTTTTCTTAACGATCTCTTCTGGCTTTTGAAAGGAAGAAAGCAGAGCTTTTGAGAGAAAAAATTTCTGGATGAAGTACAAAGATATTAAAATATTTCTATATTTACACACACATATATCTAAAACGCGACGAATTATTGATGTTGTGTACGCGAATTGTAACGGATATTTACCGCACAATTTTTAATTCAGTGGCGAAGCCCGGGTTCATACTGTCGACGGCTATTCTATAGTATAATAACATGCCATAATCTTATAGCTCGTATATACAAGAACTTAATATCTTTCGAATTCTTGATTTCGCGGTAATAAAATTTATGCTCCAAGATCCGCGCAAAACATCATAATCCGAGATTTTAGTCTATTAAGATTCTAATTGAAATCTGACGAATAAGAAGAAGAAGAAGAGGAAGAAGAAGAAGAAGAAATAACGCATTCTATCATTCGAGCTCGAATGTTCTTTATCTTATAATATTATAAATTTAAGTTATTAGTATTTTCAAATTTCCTTTTAGGATCGAATGAAGATATTTTCCGCGGAATTTCTGTAAAGTAGAGATTATTTTATAAATTTTAGAAAGAAAGACACGCGTTGAAATTATCGCGTTATCTCTATTCCTTTTTTGACGAAGAAAGGAGAAGTTTCAGGTCGCCATAAAAGTGTACGAACGTCTCGCCGAGTGAGAGATAAACAAGACATATATATATATATATATATATATATATATATATATATATATCCATGTGTATACTTGTGCGAGTGTGTGCAGAATCAAAGTTCGCTTGCCACCCGAGTGGAGAAATATCTCGAGCACTTTCTTTGCCCCTGATTCGCCGGTGCTCTCTTATAGCATTGCGGGTCTATCAGGGTAATCGATTCGATGTATCAGGAGATTGGCCAATATCGGAAGAGGGACAGATTGCAATGCACATCTGAGAAGTAAGACATCCGTGTACGTATACCACTGGTCATTTTCCGTTTTTTGGCCGTTCTATTTGAGTCGTTGTTGACAATGCCTTTGGATGGTTAGTTAATATTTAGTTAGTTAATAGTTTTAATATTAGTTTCCAAGAAAGGTGAGACCTCGCGGTTGATGATAAAAATTTTAAAGTTACTTTTAGGTGACACATTAAGCCAGTCGTGATGTTGTTAGTTAAGTGAGGTTTTTTTATTTGTTTGATTGTCTGAAAAAAATACATATATATATATATGTATATATATATATATATATATATATATATATAACGTTATCTAGTGAATCGATGTTTGAAAAATCAAATAACTTTTTTCAGAGTAAAACGAACAAATTTTATTTAAAGCACTATAGTTTAAGTTATTTTTCTTGTTCATTATAAAATTTGTTTACTATTTTGCAATATTCTAGAGAATATATATTTTTTGATCTTGGTTCACTAAGAAATTGGATCTCCGTTCACTAAGAACCTTTTTTATGTTCGAAAAGAATATATTTTTATTTCTTATAGGTACAACACTTTATAGATATTAAATTATAATGGATGTACGTTAATTCTGAAAAAAGTTCTTTTTTTTGAAAAGGTGTCCTTATCGTGGAGATCTCGATCATAATCTACTCACGTTGGTTACTTTATTTTTGGGAATACGGCGCATATATGCATCGCTCGGATTATCCAGACGAAGAGCGAGAGCTCGCATTCATATATATATATATATATATATATATATATATATATATATATATATATATATATAATATATGCATATGAGAGAGAGGAAGAGAGAGAGAGAGAGAGAGAGAGAGAGACAAAGGGTGTGGACAAAACAAGATCGAAAGATAAAGGACAGACCCTAAGTGCGTGTTGGAAACTTTGTTCTCAGTTGTATATGAACATAATGTATATATATATATATATATATATATATATATATATATATATGCGATTGAATTGCAATTGAATATATATATATATATATATATATATATATATATATATGCGCTTATCCCTCCCGCTCCTTTCTATGCACGAAATGCCAAAAACATAAAGGGCGAGCCACGACGGACGTTTCAAATTTAGATCGATCCAGGTGTGGGAGTTCCTGTACTATAATATCTGCGTGGCAAAATTGATCTTTCCTGCCATCATTGGGGAGGAAGCATCGAGAGGAAGTAAGAGAGAGAGAGAGAGAGAGAGAGAGAGAGAGAGAGAGAAAAGGGGAGTGGAATGATCAACGATATAAGAAAGAAAAAGAGAATTGAGTTTCGACGCGCAGGAGCTACATATATATATATATATATATATATATATATATATATATATATATATAATCTTCGTTTTTTAGGATATTCTCGCGGAGGATTTAGGAAAGTTTAGAAATAAATTGTATGAGGTACGTAAGTATAAGGTCGTTGTTCCCGCTGCTCTCTAGACAATTCGAGAGCTTGCGAAATGCAATTGTCCCAAACGAGAGACTAGAATGTGCGACGCGCAATTAACAGTTACTTTATAGCCAATCAATGAATATTGCTCAATTTCAATTACGTATACAAAGCTCGAACAGATAATTCTCGGATATAATTCTGCATTATTTTTGTCTCTCTCTCTCTCTCTCTCTCTCTCTCTCTCTCTTTCGTTCCAATAAAATAAAAAAAAAAGTGTATATATACGACAACAATGCGCGACAATGAACGTATAACATCATTTATCAAACAGCTTGTTTGCTCGACATTACAAAAATAGATAGCTTTGTCTCTGGCAGGTGCTTGTGCCCGCGTATGTGCGCTGCAGCATCGAAAATAATCATTATTTCTACTCTTCTTTCTCTCGTTTTTTTTTTCCTTCTTTTTCCGCTTTTGATCGGCGTACATAATGGATGCATGGCTATTGGCCGGCTATTTTTGTCTCCCACCCTTCTATTTTCCAAAATCGATGTCTAGACGATTACATCGGCTCTTGAATTTTCGCCGCGGTCGGTTCGTGTATTTTGTACGGACGCGCGCGCGCGCACGCATATATTCGCACACGTGTAATATAACAAATGCTCATCCGTCCGGATGAAAAATGATATTTTTACGCTTCTCGGGGGATAATTAATGGATAGATCGGAATGAGAATCTTGTAAAGCTCAAATTTTCAAACATTGTACGATTAATATATATGTAATTAAAAAACACACACCCACTGTCGTTGTATGATATATTTATACATACTCCTGTGTCTCTTTATTAGCAGCACTGGCTAACTAAATACTTGCCAAAGACACTCGATATCTCGTTATACAGATCTCAATATATTCCTCGATATATTATGTTCTCTATTTATTTTCTTGACGTGTATATATATATGTATATGTATATATATATATATATATATATATATATATATATATATATATAGGAGATGTATTATATAGAAAGCTTTTAGCGGCGACCAAAATTCCGTGTCTGTGCGACGGATGCCGTGAACAAAAAAAAAAAAAAAAAAAAAAAGCAAAGAAAGAAAACAAAATAATAAAAACAAAAAGAAAGCTCGGGGACTCGGGGACGTGGGGCGTGAGCTTTACGGCGGCGGGCTCCATTGCCAAAAGTGCCGCGGAAGAGCGAGGCGCGGGCCCCGAGAGAGGCGTAGTATTCTCTATATATACGTATACTTTACAATACCGGGCTTTTGTCTCTCGAGCGCCAGGGCCGCTTGTCGCCCGTCGGCCCCCGGCATTATCGCGCGATGGTGGAAAAAGAGGAGCGAGAAAGGAGGAGGGGGGAGGAGCGGGGCACTCTTTTCGTTAAGACCTCGGCGTGCGGCCGAGTGCAGCGTCTTAGACTATTGGGCGGAATGTGGAGAGAGATGGAGAGAGAGAGAGAGCGAGAGAGCGAGTGCATCAGGGGGAAGGGAGGCAGAGAAGAGTTGGCGGCCGACAAACCGCCGCGGTGCACAAACGAACGTTAATCCGCATTCTTTGGTGTCCTTCGCCTGCGGTTGCGATGCTCGTGAATCGGTGCGATTTTCATGATACCTGTTTAATACCACTTTTCTTTGTCAAAAGAAAGACGCATAATATATGTGGAATTATGTGATGTGTGATGTGTGTAGGCAAAGTTCGTATTTTAATATTAGTCGATAAAAATACAATTCTACTATATATTTGTATTTCATTCGATCACTGTTGGACCTAATTTTTTAGAATTTTCGCGTGTGTATAAACATATATACGCCTCGCATACAAAACACATGTATATGCTAGCGAGGAGAAAAGCGGACAAATAGGCAGACGCGGGGAGATTTAAATGTCGTGGCGGCGCGCGGGGCGCTGCCCGCTCAAAAGCGGGCAAAGGGGCCGTGGCGCCGGCGAGGGGGCGGGAGGGGGGGCGGTGAGCGGGATGCAAAGCACACGAGCGCGCGCGCTCGAGACGCCGGGACAGGTTGAAGACGGAGGTGAAGCCGTAGACGCGCGGTTATAAATAAATGAATATATTATGGAGGGGAGGGAGCGAACGAATGAATATAAAGGCGCGCGCGTAAGTCGCGACTGTTCCGATAGTCCCGATAAAAAATGTATCGTTTCCATTCTGGCTCGCGGCCGACGAGGTTTGACTATTACGCCGGACGAGCGGCTGCCTTTCACATTGGCGGAGGTCTATCAGTTATTGATATATGTGTATATATATATATAGATCTATTAAATATCTTTATATTAAGGAACTGTCAAAGTTAATTTTTATGTACTGATCTAAAACAAAAAGTACACTTTTTAATATAATTAAATGTAAAGCATTTATTTAATCGTGTCGTTTATGTGCAGCGTATTTTACATTGTTAGTCTCAACTTTCGAACAATTTCAAGAAACGGTGTAGAAATGGGAAGTTCGAAATAACTCTGTCCAATAGTGATCGAACGAAATAAAAATATATAGTAGAATTTTATTTTTATCTACTAATATTAAAATATGAACTTTACCTAAAGCTATAGGATGATATTTTGATAATATAACTGTGCTCAAACTGATAAGATCTTTTGATTCTTTACAGCATGTCGGTCAAATCTGATAAAATTCACGAGCGTCTAAAATGTTAGAAGTTTTTTTTTTTTGGAAAACCTATGGCAGTTGTCACATTCTCGAAATTCGTGCTAAACTTTTCTCACGAGAATTCATCCTACTTTTACGATATATTCAGCAATTTTTAAACAAAGTCAATAAAATTTTTTTACCTCAAAACAGAGGAAGTCCAATTTTTTCACAATTGACTGCGCAAGGTCTATGTATCTTGTTTGAGTTTGTTAAAAAAAAAATCATATTTTATATGCCCATATAATCTTACACTCGTGTTGTATATGGAATTTGATAGTATATAGTATATATATATATATATATATATATATATATATATATATATATATATATACACAGATGGTGTAAAATTTTCGGGGACGGTAATCATACGTCGTAAAATTGAGCTGTAAAATTGAATTTTACATCCTATGGCAAATTACGAAGTACCAATTTACAGCCGGGAGACAAGGTGTGAAGCATGAATAATACGGACGCCGTGTGCAATTAACATAAAGAGAGAGATTATTTGTATATTAAGCGGGGATATGTGGGACATGCAACATATTATCTGGATAAAAATTGCGTGTACAATTTGTTCATCTCTGCAGATATCGAGCATCAGCTCACGAAACGCTTGTGTAACACACACACACACACACACACATGCACCTGTATATAGGAGCCGAGACGACAGATGAAGTGTTTTTCTTTCATATTTCAATTAATCTTCGCAGAAAGCCTCTGAAGTCGAGCGAAGCTGACTCGAATCGAGGGTTATGGCGCAACTTTCGTTAAAGCGGGTTATGGCTGTGGTCAATCGGAGACGTTCGTTTATTTTTTCAAATTACACGTTTTTTTCAAATTTATACGCGTTGTTTAAATATTGCAATAATGTTTACATAGGTTGCATTTTATCTATATATATATATATATATATATATATATATATATATATATATATATATATATATATATATATATATATATATATATAGCTCCGTCTTTGTCTTTCTCGCGATTTTATAAATATAATATTGATCAGCTCATTGCAGTGCGGTGATTTTTAATTGTATAGTGATCATAGGATCGACACACCTTTTGATCGGGATTAATTATATTGTTCCCCGTTGTTATTTCTGGCGTTTTACAATGCGTTTGGTCTCGAGTCAGGCTTCTCCCATAAGTCTCACACTCGTTTCCTAACACCTAATAATTTTCATACTTTATCGTCTATTTTATTCTTCGAACGTCGTCGTATATTATTCTCATGAAACGATTGAATAATCTGTTGCCATTCTGTGTTCAAGTTTCTTTATTTTCATCGGTTTTCTGAGCCTGTACATATATATACATACGTACATCCTACACGCTAGCCAATGCCGTGGGGCGCGTAAAAGCTCGTTTAGGGGATAGGGAAAAAAATGCCTAATATATAGGTTAATGATTTACTTTCAGATGTCAGTGTGTGCATGTGCGTAAGAGAAAGAGACAAGTGCAGTTTATTTGTATCTTTGATGCATAAATTGAATAATTATCATCGAATAAAGATATAAATTGTATCATTAATAAAATAAAAATGTTTTTCACAATAAAGTACTGAAAAAAATTCTAAATTGATTCTTAGTTCTGAAGAACAATATGGCACATCGTCAATTTTTAGAATAAGACAATAAAAAATGAAATTCTATAAAGCTTCATAGAATAATATATTCTTGCAATCTCTCCTACAAGTCGCCAATCCAACTTCCATATGAGAAATTGAATTGGAAATGTAATTTTATTAGATGGGATAATAACTCAAGGCTCCAAATATCTCCACAAAAATACGGAAAGGGTGCTTTGGACCCAATAATCGTGATAAACGTCGATTTATGGTATGATATTCCATGAATTTTTTAGAGAATTTGTAAAAAATAAGACTGAAAATTATCGAAACGTAGAAGAAAACTAAAACAATGGACGAACAATAAAAAAAACAAGACAATTGAATATTTATAATGTATAAGAAAACGATATAAAAGTAATAACAGCAAATAAGATACAGTATAAAAGTAATAACAGCAAATAAATACAGACTGACTTGTAAAAATGTTGCATGGTAGATTTCGAGCAAAAGTACTACAGATCTATACTGAATGCATAGAAGAAAGTCTAGAAATGCATATTATAAAGAAAAGCTGTGAAGATTCAAGAAATACCTAAAACAATATACCCTTATATTATACAACGTTTCATATTTAAATCAAAGTTGATCATCTTTTGCATCTACATATTGAGGCTTTTTCTAAAAAAAAATTTTGACAAGATGTACAACTGTAGGACAAAATAGACATATGGCAGTTCATGCTCACTAGTGATGTTTTTATAAATTAGAAAAATTTTTATAATAATCAAAATCTAGAATAATGCCAGATATGATAGTTTCATAAATATATATTTATTAGATTAAACAGTCATGGGTACATGATTATTATAATTCAGTTACTTGCATAATATTAAGATTACGTCATTGTTACATGAGATACTTCATCGTCAAATAATAATATCATAAACTATTATAAATGTAACAGTAACGAATAGAAATACTATGTGTGGTGAACCGGCAGCTCGGTATTATCAATATTACGGGTAGTGCATGCAAATATCGGATAAAGCAACTATTATCCTGGAATCGGTCGAAGCAAAAATGAATCTTTTAATAATATGCTAACGTGATAAAAGTTATTCGCACATCTGCCAGTGATAAAGACAAGAGTTAAATGAACTGAGACGGAGAGACCGCGAGGAAGAGAGTGAGAGAGAGAGAGAGAGAGAGAGAGAATGAGCATGCGATGAACCTATATAAAAATACCGCCAACAAAAAGTCAGCGACAGGGCGAAAAGGAGCGCGTTCCACGAAATGAAATATATATATATATATATATATATATATATATATATATCCAGAGAATGCTATACTTGTCAAATAAATGTCGAAACTTTTCCCCTTCCCGGGATCTGAGTTATCGGGTGCCGCGATCTTTCGCTCTTTTACGGATATACCTCTGATATCGCCCCCCCCTCAATCCCCCTCCATCGAGCTCTTCCGCGGAATTCTCGTTCCGCCGGGCATAAGCCTCGCTGCCTCGAGCATATATATCTGCGATCTAACCTTTAATAAGCAGATTTAACGTCCGATCTCATTAGGAAGAGATTTCATGGGAAATACACACACACGCCACGCACACAAACACTATACACACAACACACGCACACATACGCACCACGCGCACACACACACACACACACACACACACACACACACCACACACCACACACCACACACCACACACACACACACACACACGCACGCACGCACACGCACACACACACACACGCGCGCACACAAACACGCACACACACGCACGCGCACGCACGCACGCACCCACACGCACACACACACACACATTTAATCGTTTCCTCTGAATACATGTGCGTGCGTGCGTGTGTGCGTGCGTGTGTGTGTAAGTGTATTCAAAGGAAACGATTCAAGCTCTGGAAAATTATTGTCACGAGAACGGGGACAGCGCGCGGGCCTTTATATCTTTTATATTCATGAATCTGCAGTGTTCCTTCTTATCCTATATATATATATGATCGTCGAGGAGATCCTAGCTCTATGTTGTGCAATCTGCGTATGATATCGCGTACGGCGCGAGATTCCAAGCTCATGCGCACTCCAACGGTATACTATATATATAGAAAGAAATCAATCTTGAACAGAAGGGCAAAGTGGGGGAAGGTATCAGTGTTGGAAAGCAAATAGCCCAATATCTTGAGACAAAAAGCATCGCGTATGTATATATATGTCTAGTAGAAGTAGAGCCACAACATGTATAGAATAGGCCCCCACCGATGCCGCGGCAATTAACGTCCTCCGGGAATAAACCCCCCACCCCAACACACACAGACATATACGCATATGAGACGCGATAGCAATCTCCCCTGCGCATCTGCCGCGAAATTTACCGAGGCGGCCGCGAGAGGAGTGGAGGGATGCAAGAGCGAGAGAGATAGAGAGAGATAGAAATGGAGAGAGAGAGAGAGAGAGAGAGAGAGAGAGAGAGAGAGAGAGAGAGAGAGAGAGAGAGAGAGAGAGAGACAGACTCCTGTCCTTCTAGCTCGGAGATGGATATAACGACGTAATTACGGAAATACGTGCGACACCGGCGCCGACGACGTCCTACTTAATTAAGCGGCTAACGCGACCTCCGCATCCTCACGCTACTTTTCCTTTTATACTTACCAGGCGCTTACGTACAATATATTATAGTCATATATATACGAACCACCCGCGAGATATTGCATACATATACATATCTTCATTTTTAATCGTATGGGGTATGGGGTCAGTTTATATATATATATATATATATATATATATATATATATATATATATATATCATCGTGGGGGATGAATGCACTGCGCGGAACGATCTTTACTCGGCCTCTTTCTATATATATATATATATATATATATATATATATATATATATATATATATATAGGCTTGTGTATAAAGTTATTATAGTACGGGTATTTCGAGCGAAGCACGCGATAGAAACGCATTCTTGCGTCCCGCTTTTAATAATCTCTAGGTTATGCCGGGGACAAAATTAGCCCACTTATATTTTGGCAATACTTCCGGATATTTACGTTTTGATTTATTTCAACTGTATATATATATATATATATATATATATATATATATATATATATATATATGTAATAGATGGTAGAAGGTATATGAGAGAACGTTTACTTTACTTATAGACAAGAACTAATGTTTGGTTTGGTTTCGACCGAGATAATAATTTTATGGATTAAAAAAAAAAGAAACGAAAAAAAAAACTAGGAATCATATTTAAGCGCCGTCGGAATAAATCGCGATAAAATGAGCTCTCCCTTCGTTATTATATAGTAGTGTATTATACCGAAGATCGGTTGCATTTTACCTAATTTTTTCAATATAATTATCAAATGCTATAGAGAAACCATCCACTGAAAAATTATTTAATTGAAATAACTGCTGATCGATAATTAATCCGCATTCAGTAAAAATTAAACTATTCCGATGCCGGTTCTTCATACATAAAACTTCTTTTAAAACTTTAATGAAAATGCATATCAAAATTAATGAATTAAACTATTAAAAATTATATGTAAATTTCGATACTTTTGCTTGTTTCACGAAAATGTAAACTTTTAAAAGTCGATTTATGAAGAATCGATATCAGAATAGTTTAATTTTTCGCGTGGAAGAAAAATTTGTTTTATTATTCAATTCTTAAGCTTCATATCAAATAAAAAAGCGGAACCCTTTGTGGTTCGAATATATCGTACAAAGTACGGGCTTTAGTCTTCTTAATTTGCCAGCTCAAAACCTTCTCCACAAAAATATCCCTTCTCTCCTTCATTCTCTCTCTCTCTCTCTCTCTCTCTCTCTATCTGTCTTCCTTGGTAAGCGTGAGATACCGGGCGCGACGGAAGAGGAGCGGACAGCAGAGAGGAAGCAGAGGAGGAGCGTATATAAGAAATGCATCAGGTGCAGCTTCTAGAGGAAGAGCAGTGGTTGGGCAGGGGGATCAGAAGACCGCGACAGAGTAAAGAAGAGAGCCGGATCGTGGAGGGGATTGGGGGGGGGGCGAGGTGGAGATCATCCACGCTTCCTCCCATTTCCCCTCCACGCGTATATATGTATTTAACAAAATCAGCTGGGCGGCGAGGCCTGCGGCTTCCCTCGTCCGCGCCCTAGCTGATGTTAGTTCCGAATGTATATATATATATATATATATATATATATATATATATATATATATATGCGCATATCTCGCTTTTCTGGTATAAACCATCGCGAGCATATCGTGCCTATATATAATATTAAAACGGCCCACGATTAAATGCGATTTGGTAAATCTCTCTTCTCCCCCCCCTTCGTGTATCCTCTATAGAACCTCCTCCTTCCCCTCGCCGCGCGCGGCTGATTAATTTGCATATATAGCCTTGTAGCGCGCGAGAAGAGAAAGAGAAAAGAGCGAGAGAGAGAGAGAGAGAGAGAGAGAGAGAGAGCTCGTCTTTCGGCCGTAAATTCCCCCCTAAGTCCCAGGGAGCCCCTATATGTATATATGTACCGTTCGCACGCGCCACCGTCGTGTTTTCGGCGACTTATTCGCGTATACAGCACAAGGAATGAAGAAGAGAGAGGGAGAGAGAGTGAGAGAGAGAGAGAATGGGATGAAGGAGGAGAGAAAGACAGGTATATATATATATATATATATATATATATATATATATATATACGTAAGAAACCAGAGGACCACCCACCTACGCGCTCGACCGCAGCACGCGAGCGGCAGCCCCTCGCGGCCATGCGAAACAGGGCGCGTCGGGCGCGCGAGCGAGCTCGTATTATCGACTCCCTTTTTTGGACTTATATTTTATACATAGACATGTGCGCCCGCGTGTGTGCGTGCCGTGGCATACGTGCGCGCACTAACGCTGCGTTGGGTCTGCCCCACCCCGGGGGGAGGATGGGAGAAGAGGAGGAGGGGGGGCGAGAACCACGGAGATGATTCGGGGAGGTAGTATACCTGCGCGCGCTCGTTGCTTCTCGTTATTACCTTCATCCCTCCCCCCCAACCCCTCCTCTCGTTCTCTTTCTCTCTGCTTGGTAAATTGAGTTATCGTCGCGATGAGGAGTTTTGCGCGCGCCTGACGTATTATAAGCGCGTTCTGAATAAGTACTTCGGGCAACAGGTTTGGTGGTTGTATAATAAAAAGTAAATAAAAAAAAAAAAGAAAAAAAACAAGACACAAACTTCTTAACGATATTGCTATATAAATTATTCATTTATCAATAATGACTTTCAATTAAGTAGTAATTATCGAGGGAGACAAGTGGACTATTACCAATCACTAATGGCGGAAACATCAATCGTGAGAGTATAACGAAAATGTTATTTAAATTTTACTATATGTATAATAATTGTTCACGTTTATTGTATCATAAACATTAGTATAATTGTAGCGTTTATTAAAACTATTGAAGAGTAAAATTTCGCGCCAGTCGCAAAACGTATTATACAATTGATGCAGGAAATTGTTATACGCGGTATAAATGCCATTGATAAATTAAATAAAAATTTCCTACATACCTTGCAAGTTATACCAACCGAAAGCTTCGTTAAATCCTTGCCGAGGTGTGAATTTTCATACTCTTAGATGACCGTTTATTTAAAATGTTGTCGAAGCCGGAATGTATAATAGAACGTAAAATTATTACAAAGTATAATAATAAAGTGATGTTTTTTATTACAAATTAACGTTATAATTTATTGATGTATGTTCAATCGTTTAAAAAGTCGCTAGACTAACACAATTTTACATTTTCCGAGAGTAACCGTATAAAATCATAATTTCATTATGCAGAGGATTAATATAACAAATGAAGAAAATTTAAAGTACCGAGATAAGTAAAAGGCTGTATTTCTCGAAAGCGGATCTGCATCGAGGCGCTGATATATATATATATATATATATATATATATATATATATATATATGTGTAGTGTTTAAGAATTTTTGTTCCCGCCTTCCCCTTTTTATCGAGCACAAAAGAATTTTATCAAGGCACACTCTACGAGGGATATTATATATATATATATATATATATATATATATATATATATATATATATATATAAATATGCGATAAATTACAAATCCGCCACTGTTCCAATAATCGTTATTTCCGCGAAATTTGAATGGAACGCATTGTGAATCGTAATGTGTTTTCAATGGCATTCCTATAATGCGCGTCGCTGATTGCACAATTATATTATGTGCATGTGCGCCTATGTGTGTGTGTGCGTGCGCGCAGCTGTGGCATTTCAAAATATACACGACTTTGTAATGAGCCTCATAACTTGATATGTATATATATATATATAACATCTTCATTTTTGCAGAATTTTTCCCGCGCATATAAAATGGATTTCGATAAACAGATGCCTGTAATTATAAGTGCATTATTACAAAGAAACCTAGAAACGAGGTATTGATTTTCGGCAATAACTAGAACTATATGAAGAAACGTTTTTTCCAACCAGTCCGACCGATCTATAGAGACATTTTCTAAACCTAA
Source organism: Sycobia sp. Sy_11 (assembly GCA_018907035.1). Lineage (NCBI taxonomy): Eukaryota > Metazoa > Arthropoda > Insecta > Hymenoptera > Epichrysomallidae > Sycobia > Sycobia sp. Sy_11. The sequence continues at coordinate 982,786 of JACCIC010000049.1, read as the reverse complement.
TTTTGGCATTTAATACCCATAATGGTTGATGTCGCATAAATGTGCTTATGCTAATGTTTAAAATCTACTTTAAAACAAGCTCGAAACTAGACGTAAGACACAGCCCTGGCAAAAAATTAATAACGTTATTACGAATTCTTATAGATAGATTCATTGGCTTAGATTCATTGGATAGTTTTTCACACTTATATACAATATTATACTTATGCAGTCTTAATCGGGCTTATTTCTAAAAGTAATTTATTACCTATAATGTTTAAGATGACGCAATCGAATGAAAAGCAGA